>CM062817.1:1556481819-1556875918 GCA_031772625.1 Pinus tabuliformis
TGACTCTGCCAGGGTACTGTCGAGGCCTGCTGGCAGCAGAGCAACACTAGAGATGAAAACTTGTACTCTAAATTTTTTTAACTTGCGAGCCAAACTACCCTTCCTGACTTCGAAACACTATGATCAAGCTAAAACTTGTGTTGTGTTTGACTAAGTTGGAGAAAGTTGAACCATGTTTGTCCATGGGGTAAGTGGGGAAGTCGAAGTAACCCGCACAACAATTCAATACTCCCTGAAAGACCAAGGCCCTGTGCTATCAATGAACCAAAATAGATAAGTTGGAATTCAAATAGTGTGTCGCTAAGTGTTGTAGCAGCTACAACACCCTCCAAAATTTTGGCCTACATTCAGATTTGGAGCCTTCACTTGGTTTTTCCCTTGATGTTTACAAGCAGTCGGACTCATCCCATGAGCTTGTGTTGTGTCTTTGCACCCTCCTCGCTTGACCATTCAAAGGACAACTTTTTGCATGTTGGTCACAGTGTCACGCTTGCAACCATGTTCTGGCTATGCACAAGGTCCCTCTTCATTTGTACAAGTTGTATTCGTATGTAAACATCTGTCACACTCACACACGAAGTTGTATGCAGTGTCGCATAAGCATCATCGTGGTCGCTCAACGATTTATCACAAGTGTCGTGCTTGTTTCTTGCACCGTCGGTCGGCCACATTGAGTATATGTTGTCTTGATGGTCTGAGGCATCTTGTCATCGAGTCATGTTGAGTGTGTGTTCACAAGTTCGCGTATGCACAAGTTCACTCGCTCACACACTTAGTCATTTTGATGAATTTTTGACGACCGGATCACCCTCCAATAATTGAACCCTCATTGAGCTACATTGCACAGTTTCAACCCTCAGTGAACATGTACTGCTGCCCAAAATTGTGCAGAGCTTGAGGCTATCTCGCAGGTAGCTTGCACTATGCAATCTTGGAATCGACCGGACCGATTGTCATCCAGAATAGCAAAGAAGTTTCTCAGTAACCAGAGAGTTTGACAAGGAAGTCACCCCGGGACTCACTCCCCCAAAAAATTATGCAAAATCTGCAAAGCATGCCTGCTCTTCTGAATGAAGAAATTGTGCAAACATGTCGGACATACACCCAGTGTCTGTCGCTGTCTCCCTCAAAAATAGCATAGTTTTTTTGGCTAATCACCCAGTCAGCTGGCCTACTGCTTACCCAGAAAACTACGAAGATTTCATGAGCAGTCCCCATCTACCAACATCCCGCTCAACTCAGAAACCGCTCAAGGATGTTCAGCAGGCCAACCTCCCAGCAATTGTGCAATTTTTTCCAGCAACAGTCATGCAGCCCGCTGCCATCTCCCTAAAAATGCACATTTTCTCCCTGCAAGTCTCTTGCAGCCCGCTGCTAGCTCCCCGAAGGAATTGCATAGCTTTTTCTGCCAATCCCCTCTACTTCTTGCATTGCTTCCCTAAAAAAAATACAACGATCTTCCCGCCAGCCCGGCTACATCTCGCAGATAGTCACTGCTGATCTAGACTGTCCCTCTCAGTCTCCCAGTCAATTGTGCGGAATTTTTACCAACAGTGCCCAGAACCCACATCCTAGCTCAAAATATTCCTTGTGCAGTTTCATAACCTTGTCCTCTCTCCTAATCACCTGCATCCGAAAGAAAATGACATTGCATCATGGTAGACTAGGAGATTTATGAATTTGATGTTGTCTCACCATGAGTGATGGAAGATACATGTACATGGATGAGAAACGAAGCGACGACGAACGAGATGACCAAGTAGAGCACATGAAAAGGGATTTGTTTTTGAATGGATGAATGACAATGCATGCGAGGAGATTTTTTTGCGAATGGACAATGCATGCGAGGATATTTTTTCGTGAACGGACAATGTATGCGAGGAGTTTTTTTTTGCGAATGTACAATGTATGCGAGGAGATTTTTTCGCGAATGGATATGTATGCGAGGAGATTTTTTCGTGAATGGACGAACATGTAAAGCATGCCAAAGTACAAGTGAAGGAGCAATGTGCACATGCAACATCAAGTGAACACCAAGACCATCAAAGACTCCGCACACCTTTCCATGCAGAGGTGAAGCTATGATACACCAAGAAGACATCCATCACTCAGTAGCACTTCAGCTTGACATGGATACCACTAACAGCATGAACATATCATCGTTGTCGTGTTGAGTCATGTTGTGAGTCATCTCGGCCATATCAATATTGTGAGCCACACTATTGTAATCAATGTAATGCAACGTGGAAGTCCAAGAGACATACATGTAATCTGAAGAGTCATGTAAATTTGGAGAGTCAAATAAGTCAAATAGTCATGAGAGTAGTCGAACAGTCACAAGGGTCAGTTTTACCCTTGGCTATAAATACCCCTCATTTGTACATGCAAAGGAATTTTTCACCTTGGCTCCTCCCACATAGCCTTGAGAGTCTGTAGTCTTTTCTTTGAGGAGCGAGTGATGTCTCCAACGCCCCTCTTACAGAGTTAGTGATGTATGGTGTACCGATGTGTCTTCGAACTTTCGCTTATTTCAGAAGCCTGTTAACAGGCCAACACGTTTTCACACATGTATTGTAATTGTTTGTAAGACTAATCTTGGAGCACTTGTAATGCATGTTCCTTTAACTTGTGTTAAAACAGTTGAACTATTTCGGTTGCTCTAATACATATGTTTATGAAAATGTGTTGTATAAGTTGTTAACATTGTCTTGACCATGTGGGATGCCTCACCAGACACTAGATAGAACCTTTCCTATAAACTTGTTATAACGACCACCACACTCATGCGGACTACTCCGTTGGTTGTTGTACATGTTATTCCTTCACTGTGTGTTTCTGAATGCCGCATCCGTGTGGACTACTCCACCAGAAGCTTAGCATGTCCTGTTGTTTTGTGTGTCTTTGAAAGAGTTTGAACTCTTCCCTTTCGACTAGAGACTCACTTGCACCCTCTCCCTCCACAGTGAAAGAACCTTGACATAAGTAACACCAGCACTCACCAAGCACATGAACCTCGTTGTTCAAAGATAAGGCAGACCACTCTCACGTGATGACAAGTAAGAGCTAAGGCATATATTTAAGATAATGGAAACTGGTCCATCGTACTGGATGGGACTCCTACACTAAACAATGTGAGGTCTAGTTGGGACTTCATACTGGGGAGATCCTCTGAATGTTGGCGGGTCCAACACCGTCAACACCTTGTAACCATCTCCGAGACCAGTTGGCCTTCCAAGTGAGAGCCAGAGGATATAGGAGTGAATCCTAAGAATGTTATAAATTATAGCACTGGATTCATCAAACATGTTACTTCCAATGCAATAACTCCAATGAGGCCTAATAGAGTCATAGAGACCTTTATTTTTGCACTTTTTAATGAGAACCATAAACTAGGGCCAACCATTGAGAGGAACTTTGGGCTGCTAAACCCGGATGATTCAGAGGTATATGATGTAGATTTGACTTGTGGTTGGTGTATATCTCCTCCTCCTCCATATTGTCTCCTACAAGCCCACCACTTAGCCATATTATTTATTATCAGGACCACCAAAAGGTTCAAGGGGAGGCCTTGCCAGTGTTGTTTATTGCATTGCCAAACCAAGTTCTGGTCCATCTATTCTTCAAGGGTCTTTGGATTTTTCTTGTGGGATAGGTGGTGCAGATTGTGCTTCAATTCGTCAGTGCAGACCTTTATATAATCCAAATATTTTTCATGCCCATGCTTCATATGCAATGAATAGTTATTATCAGATTCATTGTAGAAAGTACTAGAATTGTGTTTTCAGAGGCATTGGTCTGGTAAAATCTACTGATCCAAGTAAGGATTATTCCACTCATTTTCTCTTCTAGGGAATGTCTTCCTTTACTTTTTCCTTTTTTTTGTCTTCTTATATATTCCAATATATACACTATAATCACTTTGATAATATACAGTTTAATTTTTCATACCAAAATTTCCATGAAGATACCAACTTGCAGGTCACTAAAATTTTCAATATAAACTATTAAAATGAGGGTCTGACTAGTTAGATCATGTGCTATTTTGGTTTAGGCTATGGATCTTGTCACTATCCTCAAGAATGAGCATCAAATAAAATTGGCAAGGTGCTTTCAGTAACTCAATCTTATCCTTTCCTCTTAGATATCAAAGATTGTAAAAGCCAATCCTTTTGCCAGAACATTGGACTGATTGCGATACTCATTATCTGAACCAGATCGTATTTGTGATGGTGTGCTTACAAACAATTTTGTTAGCCTGAGGAATTTTAGCAGGTTGTCCAAAATGTGATTTAAACTTAATTGACACATGTATTAAGAGAACGACTAGGTGCTTATTTGGCATATGTATTTATAGTACCACTGCCTTGATATGAAATTCAGGCAACTTATTCTACTTCTCTAGTGAAGATTTGTGTTTATGTTTTTCATACACTATAGACTAAGCACATGCTATCACAACCTACTGGATTGGATAATTTGTATTGTTTTAAACGTATGGAGTAGAATTCTTATATTCAGTGAGGAATGAGAAGGAAATTTTGATGTGGTGTCAACTCTATATATTTTAGAGAATACATGAATTGGTATATACACAATGTCTGTAATTGCAAGATATATTTACTATATTGGCTTATGTTTGACACATTATTCAAATGGGTAGTACTGCCTATATACAATTGTAACCTTAATATAGATTAGGACTTCCATTTTTCTAGGAAACTAACTATTTAGTTTCACTTTGTTAAACATAGATTATACTTGAACTTCTTGTGTATTATCCATGTTTTTTATCAAATGAGTGGATCTACCCTGAAAAAGTGTTTGAAATTTTCATTGTATTTTTTTAAGCATGTTGAAAAACTGCTTCATTTATTTTTATTGTCACCCTATCTGCAGTAATCAAGTCCCATGAAGAAGATTGTTTAGTATGTTTTATTGAAATCTGTGGAGATTATATTTTATGTAAATTCCAAATAGTTAGTTAAATTTGTTATCAAATTAAACCATCCAATTAAAATTAGTTCATACTAGCATGACTTGACTAATATGAAGAAATTGAAGCAAAACTAGGTTTTTGTTATATGACTTAATTGATATGAATCCAATTCAATGATGGGTGACTTGTTGGGTTGATGAAATCTGGCAGGGGTCTCAAATTTAATGGGCCATTGTTGAATCACTGAAAAAAAAATTCTTTCATCGGCTTTCAAACTAATGCTCAATGATCTAACGACCTACTTCTTCAATGGGTGGTTACTTCAAAAATCTTCCTTTGAGTTTTCAATTTGGTTCCTTTGTTGGGGTTTTTCTCTTCAATTTAAGACTATAGTGGAAATTTTTAGGGAGCCTGTGGATTTTATGCCCTTCCCTTACAACCACAAGAAAAAATGTTGTAGTGATGCTTTATGTGTTCTACATGTGATCTTGGTTCTGAGGTATGCTACCCATGATATTGTAATGAAACTAGTTCATTTCATTAACTGACAAAGATCACTGTAACATTCAACAAACTTTTAGGGACACATGACTGGGACACATAAAGTATTTTGTATGTATCTGAATTGGGCAATAGTAAGCATTAATTAACTACTATATCTACTTGCTAACTTCCCCTTTTTGGTTCATCTTTATGCCTCATCGATGCAACAAGTACATCCTAAAAAACTTATGACTACTTGTAAGCTACTAGTAGGGAAACAATGGTTTTTTTTACTTTGCAAAATGTTTAAACTGAAATTGATCATAAATAATGATTGATACTAAGATGTAGAATGGAATCAAATATTTTCATGTATCATGTGAATGTTAAGCTACTATTTGTTTTGGTAATGGTCTAAGGCATTAAGATTTTGTTTTGTATTTGATGGGAAAGTGAGGTAGAGGAACATTCAGATGGAAAATCATAAGTACAATGGTATGGATCAAAACGGACATCATGTAGTGCAGCATGCAGTTTCGACACAAAGGAAATAAGTGCACAATAGTCAAATAGCGAAATAACTATTTTATGAAAAGGATTGTTCATCACATAGAAGACATGTGTGCTCTATTTTTTCCATTTCTTCACTTTTGCATTGTACATTGGCCTACATGCATCTCTACACCTAGGTTTTCTTGACCTAGGAAAGAAACTATCGAGGGTTACCTTAGAAAGATTGTATTGAATGTAGTCATTACTATCCCTTCCTATTTTAATGATTCTTATCGCCAAGCAACACAAGATGTTAGTAAAATTACAGGATTGCATGTCAAAAGAATCATCAATAAGCCTATTGCAACATCCCTTTCTTATGGCATGAATGAGAAGGAGGGCCTAGTTGTTGTGTTTAATGTTGGTGGGGGTAATTTCGATGTACCAGCGCTTGAAGTATCCAATGGTGTATTCAAGGCATGTTCGTTCCCTTGAGATGTTAGGTTATTTTACATTCATTATTTATTTCTTCTCATTCTCTGCTTTACCATGCAAATTATTGTAACCTTGTTAGCTTTTTATTATAGGTAAATGTCAAAAATGGTGATACTTTTTTGCGGGTGAGGATTTTGATAATTCTCTGCTCCAGTATTTAGCTGCTGAGTTCAAAAAGACAAAAAATGACCTATCCTGGGATAAGCTAGCCTTACAAAGGCTTTAAGAGGTTGTAGCGAAACCAAAGGTGGAGTTTTCATCTTCTCCTAAGACATATTAACCTAACATTTATCACGAAAGATGCATCTGGTACAAAGCATTTGAATGTGACATCAAATTTTTTGAAGTTTGAAATGTTAGCAAATCACTTAATCGAGAGAACAAGAATCCCTTGCAAGAATTGTCCATAAAATGTAGGGATTAGGACATTGGAAGTGGATGAAGTTATTCTTATGGGAAGAATGTATTGGGTGCGAAGGGTTCAAGAGATTTTTGTTAATATTTTTGGAAAGATGCCAAGTAAACATGTTAATCCAGACGAGGCTATAACAATGGGTGCTACCATCCAAAGTGGAACTTTGTGGGCTAATTTAAAGGAACTAATTGTACTGCATGTGACTCCTCTTTCTCTTGGATTATAAACGCTTGGCATGGTTTTCACTAGGTTGACGGGAAGAAATACAACAATCCCAATGAATAAGTCATATATTCTCAGCTGATGCAGATTGTCAAACTCGGTGGATAGACCATGATGTTGCAAGAACTAAATCCATTCAAGGAGGAGAGTCTTCATCCTTTGGAGGAGGCCCCAAACCTCCAGTTGTGGGCTTAGTATCAACTATCCATAATTTTCATGTGTGGGTTCATCTTGATGGCCAGAGGAATAGTATGAAATTTGTCGAAGTGAGAGACAACTTTGGGGTTCTTGTTGCGAGTCAATGCCTTTGCTTCTCTTGACACTCTCTTACAACTTGACTTGTTGTATGTTAATTTTGTTGCTTGACAATTGAGAATGCATAGTGTGCAAGAGAATATCCTTGAGGTGGTACTTTTTTCATTGTGCATTATCTAGTAGCCCATTAACTCATGTAGGTGGATTATTTCCACTCCCCCTCTACATTTGCATTTTGATATGTAGACTCAAATCTACACAAATGAGAGACCCCTCTTGTTAAGTGCATCGATAGTACGCTAAAAACCAGTTGATACACATATCTTTGTTATGTTCCAAAGATATAAGATACCAATTCTAATATAGTACTGTGTTGTGTGAAAATCTATGGCCCGGGGGACAGAATCTCCTAATACAGAAATCTTTGAGGGAATATCAGATGAGAGCAAGGAGGGTCTAACCTTAAAATGAGCATATTTTCAAAACTAGAACAAGTGCTTCAAGGTTTCATTCTTTCAACATAGTGGGCATTTAAGGTATAGAATCAGTAGGTGTTCAAGCTCATGTTATTCTTCTCAAATTTATGCCTTGCAGTGTTTCCTTTACAACATTTGGTGCAATTTCTAGAAATAATATATTTGATTTTAAGGTCACGACCAGAGACCAAATTGGTGTATGAGAGCCCCTTGTTTGTGGGACAAGGGACCCACCTCCCTTAATTGCTAAAGTCTACGAAGGCATACATAATCTACCCCCCTCTGACTGTTACCCCTTACTAAGAAACACATGCTCTTAACCATTAGGCCACTCAAGCTGTATAATAATAAAGTTATAATTTAATTAATTTTATGATTTTTTTATTTTAACAACGTGAGATGTGTAATACGTTTTTTGTTACCTATTATGGATTAATGTCTATGGGAATTTACCAACCACTTAATTTATATGGTTGTGTTAGGTGGAAGGATTTAATCTCCAAGAAATATTATAGAATATTTATAACAATATACCCAAATCAAAGCTTGAGATTTATCTCCAAAATAGTTTTGTGTTATTTTTTTCCTTTTAATTAAATTGATTAATTAAAAAATGACATATAAACAAGTGAGTTATGGTTTTTTTGGGCATGTGGTATTAATAAGCCATGGTATTAGCCCATAATATTGTAACAAAGCCTATATACAGATTAAGAATCTTCAATGCAAACATCAACAACAAAGGAGGTAACTCTAGATATTGCTCTCAAGCAAAAGTCCTCTTCCACTGGTCTTTATTCTTTTTGTTAGTTGCATTTCTTTTCATCTTATTGTGTTCTGTTGAGGAAATGTGTTTAGATTATAAACTAAAAAATATTATAATATTATTTTTTACTTGTGAGTTTTACATCTCCTAAATAACTTATTAATAATAATCTAATTTTAATTTTGAATTAAAAGAAAAAAAAAAAATTCTCATATGGTAAGCCCCTTGTTACTATATATATATTTTATATACGGTTCAAAATACAAAATATAAAATTAATAATAATATAGTAGTATTAATTGATTTTTTTAAATAAAAATATTATAAATTTATTTTGTTTCGATAATTTAAATTATCTTAATTATTTTCTTCATTTAAATCAAGTTGCGAATTCAAAACATTTAAAGAATTACTAATATTTCGTCATGACCGCAAAATAAGTGTGTTATTTTTTTTCAATTGTATTATTTCTTTGGATTAAACTCCTTCAACGAGCGTCATTCTTTGACTTGTTATAGTCGCGAATTTCAAAACATTTAAAACGTTTTGATAAACATAAAATCAAAGCTGTCGGATTTATGATGATGGGTTGTACGTTTTGATAAACATAAAATCAAAGCTGTTCGCTTGTGCGTTTTCATTCACAACACAAACTCTCTACATACACTGCCACTCAAATCAAGTAGCGAATTTCATGATGACCACAAGATAAGTGTGTTATTTCTTTCGATTAAAGTCTTTCAACGAGTGTCATTCTTTGACTTTTTATATTCGGGGTCATCCATCAAGTCTACATTTCCTCAATGAAAAATATACATTCCGGAAGCGTATGGATCACTCTCACTGTGATATATTTAATATAGAGTTGATACATTAATATAGAAGAAATGACCCTTTTAGTTAGTACATAAATTCAATGCTCTCACTCACACTTTGCATATTTAAACTTGTAGTTTTAATTTCAAGCAACATTGTGATTTCTTGTCATTTAAAATGCTTTGAATGCATAAATAAATTGGGCCTGTGAAAAACTTTTGGGACACCCAAACTCAAAATTAAATAACTTAATACATTTTGCCTTCAATTGATATGTGATATTTAAAAAACATATTAATAACAAAAAAAAATTAGTATCAATAATAAATAAAAATATCTCAATACTACTGTTATGCATGTTGAATAAATATTTCATATATATATAACCAAAAAAGAAATCAACATATGTTATATAAATAAAATATATCCATGTTAATTGAGTTATTTTATTGATAGCTACATTATAATTCAAAGTATAAAGTATGAAATAGATTTGTAATTTGTTCAATGTTTAATATAGAATCCATTTAATAAGTTGAAAAATATTAATAAAAAAAATAATTATATGAGAAAATATTTTATTTCACTAATATATAAATTTTCCTTTCTTATTAATAACTAATTTATATATTTAAATTATATAAGTCATAAATAAAATATTTTAATAAAAAAATTCTTATAATTAAAATAATATGTTACAGAATAATAAAATTTACACATCAAAAAATAAACTTCTACTTTTTTTAGATGTTCAATAAATTTAAAATTATCCTAAAATTTCATTCAAAATATTTTTTATATACAATAAATTAACATAGATTTTAAAATATTAATATACCTTTTTTAATAATTTATATATATATATATATATATATATCCTTCACCAACCAATGAATCAAGTTCCACAATTCACTCATTTACATTCATAGCTAATGACGTAAAATTATTAGATTATTTTAATTATTAGATTATTTTTCTATGTCATTTAAAATTTAGTGCCAAAGAATTTATCACTCTACCATTGACGCAACTTGCTTTCACATGCACACGCAAAATTGAGTAATGTCCAGCGTTGATAAAAGAAAATTAAATTAACGGCCATGCAAATAACCGCCCATCAATGAAATATAACATCACCCTGTTTTTTTATAATATAATATTTTTGTAAAGCTACATAGACGGTCGGAATTATGCAAATTCTTAAACCTGTGAACAAATTCTTACTGAACTAGCTGGAGAAAATTTACCAAAAACACCAAATTATAGAAGACTTAGACTAGGCTATTTCGTTCCTACAGAGAGGAATGTAGAAAAGGAGGAGCGGACTTCTTCGTGGCTTCAGTTATTTCTGCTTCAAGTCTTTCCATAGCAGCAGGGGGCAAGCAAACGGGAACCAATATCCCTTGCACCCCACTTGTATTTCGGTAGGGGATGAAGAAGCTCACGCCTGGCATTCCCACTCCACCCTTTGCAGGCCCTCCGAACGCCGCTCTTCCCCATCCGTAATCCACATCCCCAAAACCGATTTTGGTAACGTCCGAAACGACAAAGGATCCCACCACTGTAAAGTGAGGGCGCCCTTCTAATTCCATCAAATCTATCACTGATCGCATGTACTCGTCGTTCACAGCCGTTCTGGCTTTGTTTATCTCTTTCACAGCGAAAGACAGCGGTTGGTTTGCCAGCTCTCCTGCGGTCGTCTTTGCGCATGCAAAGCTGATAGCATTGCCGTAGAAGCCTTTAGGAAGCGGCGGGTCGAATTTGGTTCGAGCATCCACGGCGAATATGAACCGAACTTCTTGCTCCCAAGGCAGTTGGAGAGCCCTGGTCCTCAAACGCCACAAACACGCCGATAGAACTTCGAATGTTGAGTGCTTTGTGCCTTGGCCTACTGCTTGGGTCTTCAACGACTCCATCTCCTTGGGTCCGAAAAAGAATGATTTGTGGCTCATCTCGTTCACGGGAACCATCTGCCCATCCTTATCTTCGATTTGTTCGTACTCGTAAAGGGGGAATTTAACAGCCGGATTCGTCCGCGGTCGGAGGATTTCTCTTTTCCAAACCGGACGAACCGAAGGCCTCGGCGCTCCCTTCGCCATTTCTCCGACAGCGGTCAAGAACTGAACGAGGCCAGTGCCGTCTGACATTGTGTGGTTCAACAGCAGGGCCAATATGAACCCTCCGCATTTCAGCCGCGTTACCTGAAAGTTCATGATAACCAGTACGCTCAGAAAACGCAATTCCGACTCCAAGAAATAGCAGCCAAGGCAACAGCCGATGGCAAATGCAAGCGAAAATTAATTGAATTGATGATGAGCATAAATGAATTTACCTGAATAAGAAGCAAGGGAGAGTTGGTAAGAGTTAGGGAGCCCGGCGCGTAGTGCAGCAGATCTTCCCAGCAGGGGAATGGCGGCTGAAGGTCTCCAAATTCCTCGAGAGCAACATCGGCATCAGCCTCCACAAACAGCACGCCTTCACCCGTGCAGTCCACCACGAGCTTAGCGGCGGGTGCGTCTCTGAGTCTCCCGGCAAAGGGATAATAGAAGACCAAAGCCTTGGCCAGCCCTTCTCTGATAACTCTGGCAGGATCCTGACCCTTCTTCGATGGGTCGAAACGATAGAACTGAACCATCGGAATATGAAATCTGAGACCTGCTTGATCATCGATATTGGAAAGGTATAGAGACTCTTTAGGAGTAGGCAAGGAAGGAGCGACAAGAACGGCCGGCTTTCTGGCGACCTTGAATTGCAGAGATGCCATGACACGTGAAGCAAGATGGTGAAGGTGCCGAGACATAGTGTTGACAGAGAGAGCAGAGCTAGAGAGATGCACACACAACCAACTCACAGCTTTCTTTCTTATATACAACAGAGAGACTTCTGGAATTTGGTGGGTTAGTGGCTTCTTCAAGAAGCTTGCTCATTTTGTCAACCATTTCTAGAAACTATGCCTAAAATATCTGCTGAATTATCTAGAACAGTCCAGCAACTACATTAATGAGGGTGGTTGGAATTAATGTCTTCCAACACTCCCCCTTAATTCCAACCATATAACAAAAGCACAAGACACTATACTCTTAATTGTCATGCCTGCTGGTCTAAGTCTCAGCTAGGCTTACAACAAAACATTTCATTTTTGACTTCTTGCTAAGGGGTCCATGCTTGTTCATTTGCTGGTGCAGTTTCATCTTCACCTTTCTGGCTTTCCTAAAAGAATTCCTCTGCTCCTTGCTTATGTACTTAATATCAGCAACCTTTTCCGGATCAAGACCCCGAACAAGGTAATCTAATTCAAGTTCTCCCCACTTTCCATGAGGAACCAGCAAACGAGCCATCAAAATGTAGTCATTTTTGAACATGAGCGGCCTCCGAAGAACATCCATGGTAGTATCCTCCACAGTAGCAGTCATCTTGAAAGCAGATCCAATAAAACTTCTAACAATTGGGTTTTTACTCTGAGTGATTTCTTTAACAACATGATCCTCAACAACATGAGTGATTTCTTCAACAACATGAGTGATTTCTATATGTTCACTTGTACGTCTTAATAAACATAAAATCAAAGCTGTCAGATTTATGATGATGGGTTGTACGTTTTCATTCACAACACAAACTCTCTACATAAACTGCCACTCAAATCAAGTCGCGAATTTCAAAACATTTAAAGAAACTCTTTCGATTAAACTCCTTCAATTGTATTATTTCTTTCGATTAAACTCCTTCAACGAGTGTCATTCTTGACTTGTTATAGTCGCGAATTTCAAAACATTTAAAACGTTTTGATAAACATAAAATCAAAGCTGTCGGATTTATGATGATGGGTTGTACGTTTTGATAAACATAAAATCAAAGCTGTCAAATTTAACAACACAAACTCTCTGGATACACTGCCACTCAAATTTCATGATGACCACAAGATAAGTGTGTTATTTCTTTCGATTAAAGTCCTTCAACGAGTGTCATTCTTTGACTTGTTATATTCGGGGTCATCCATCAAGTCTACATTTCTTCAAAGAAAAATATACATTCCGGAAGTATATGGATCACTCTCACTGTGATATATTTAAAATTGGGTAATTATAGTAGGTGATTTTAATGTAGTTTTAACTCGAGATGAATTTTGGGATGTATCATATAAAGTTAATTATGGTTTTTTTAGGTATTTGGTATTTATAAGTCATAGTATTGGCCCATGGTATTGTAACAAAGACTATTTAGAAAGTTGAAATTTATGAACAACGTAATTATTTTTTTGTCTTTTTAATTAAATTTATTAATTAAAAGAAATTATCTGGAAGAGTATTATATAAAGTTAATTATGGTGTTTTCAGGCATGTGTATTAATAAGCCATAGTATTAGCCAATAAGATTGTATATATGTCAAATTTTCTAGAATATTTAGAGTGATATACATAAGTCAAAAGTTGAAATTTATCTTCAAAGTAATTATTTCTTTTTTCTTTTTTTAATTAAATTTATTAATTAAAAAATTCTCATGTGAAATAGTATCATATAAAGTCAATTATGGTAATTGATTTTTTAATTAAACTTATTAATTAAAATATTCTCATGTGAAATAGTATCATATAAAGACAATTATGGTTTTTTCAAATATGTGGTATTGATAAGTCATAGTATTAGCCCATGGTATTGTAACAAAGACTATTTAGAAATTAAGAACCTATATAATAAAGTGAGGGTAAGTGTTTTATATGGTTGTGCAAGTGATTAAATGGATGGTAGAGATTTAATTTACATAATATTTTAAAATAGTTTTAATAATAGATATTTAATCTATATGGTTGTTGTTCAAAATATTCTTTTGAATATATAAATAGATTCAAAAAACCATGTGACACTCAAATTTTGTAGATTAAACAACTTAATCTTGTGATTCTTAAAAATATCAGCTTAATAATTAGTAAAATTAGTAATTGAACTTTCTTTTTTGAGGTGTTCTAGAGAAAGAATGCATGTATGTGTGTCGTTTGTTCATCGAGCTTGCTCCCAGCCTCCACAATGTCCTCCGCGATGTCCAGGAATTGTTCTGATGTTATTCTCACCTCTTAAATTGCAGAAAATTCGTTCGAGGGGGTTTGCTCATGGGTGCGCAGGAAGGAGCACGGAGCACTGCTGCTGCACTTTGATGGGTTATGCCTGCTCTATCCGCCATCAGATTGTCCTAAATTGATTCTGGTATGATCCTACCTTTTCCTTATGGTTTGTATCTCCTCCTCTTTATCTCTTTTTGTGAACCTCGGTCCACTTCACTTTCTCTCCTATTTGCATATTCTGGATGTTTGCGTATTCTGGATATTTCCTACTATAATCCCTAGAAGGGTGAGTTTTTCCCTTATACTACTAGCTTCATTGCTTCTCATATCATGACATTTTCACCTCTCCATTCACTTTCTACATTCCTCCACTTAGAAGTCCTCCACACTGTGGTGTTCCTCTATATCACTTCATACCTTCTTATCTGCATATTTCATTCTCACATAATTACTCCCCCTAGACATCCTATGCCCCACTGGACTAAGCTCCTTAATCTCTTTTGTCCATAGTTTTTACTGGGGAAGGGATCTTGTTTTCGCATTACAAATGATAAAATTCTTTGTACCCGGTAGTATAGCTCTTTTATCATTTCACGTCCCTGTAATGCTTTCGGTATCCGGATTTGTAATCAATGGGGTGGACATGCCCGGGATGCTATTGTTGTTGTTGTTGTGAAGGCTTATAACTCTTTTTCTTTCTTAGTTGTTCTTGTTTGGAATCTCTCTCCATGAATCCTACTCAGCTCTGGTTCAGTTCCGGATTGGTTTGATTTTCCGGCACTGACATCTACATCATTTTCCAGCACAATTTGAATTTTCAGTTGGGGTTGTTTGGTTACTTCTGTTGCAAGGTGAACGGGGTCTTCATCACACATACCACTCTGTCATTTGCCATCCGAAAAATATGGATTGGGATCCCCACCCCACCGTCCTTTATCATATCCTTATTCTCTCTTTTCCTAACCCTGATTACTTACCTCTTTTGGATTTATTTTCGGCGGCGTCCCTCCACATTTGGCATTATGTGGGTGACATCCCCCGTGGCCTCAGTTCATCGTGATTATGACTCTACTAATTTCAAGAAATTCTCGTTAGTGATCCTCTGCTGCTTCACTTTATTTTTCGACCTACCATCTAATTGACCATTAAAATCACATTCCTTTCCCACACTTTCTCCCATTTGTATTTGGGTTTTTTTTCCTACACATGTGGCTATGGACATTCTAGAATCAGACACATCAATGGATGCAGAGTCTAAATTCGGGAGGAGGGTCCCATCTATCCACGACACTTGGCACTCGTCTCAACCATCGATGCATCCTCCATATGGCCAACATGCAGACTTGATTTTCCATGGGCTTTCCCATGCGATTCATGAACGTCAATCCTGCCACCCCAATAGATCTATTAAAATCACTACTTTAGCTCCTGCTCTGGTTTTCGACCATGACGTGCTGATCGATCGAGTGACCAGTCCTCAGAAGCGTACTCCCATGGGTAAGTGGCATTTTGCACAATTGAGTGAAGTTGATATGCGGGTTTGTGTAGAAACCAAATGGAAAACACTGTTAGGCTATATTCCTATAGTGGTTCACCTCCTAAATGAGTGGTATTGCTTCCACTTCCTCTGCCAGGAAGACCTCATGAAAATCAAATCCATTCCTTGGAATAACGGGCCGAGTTTTATGGAATTGCACTCATGGTACATTGGCTTCAACCCTCTGAAGGAGACTCCCCAAAAAAAGTTGATATGGGTTAAGGTCCCTGGCTTACCCATCGAATTCTGGATGTGGCGAGTTTTCGTGGATATTGGCAACACCATTGGAAAATTCATGTATGTAGATCCTCAGTGTTTGGGTGCACCTGATAAGCGGGTGGCCTGGATTCTTATTGAGAAGGAGTACAGGGGAGGGTTTCCGAATCATATTTAATTGAGCTGGGGTGACACACATTTGGTCCAAAGACTAGATTTCTGGGGGGTTCCATTTCGATGTCTAAATTGTCACCACAGTAGACATTTGTTGGCTCATTGTCCACGGAGGTTGGGTGGCAGATCCATGGCATCCCGTCGACATCGGCATGGCGATTGGTATAAAAACAAAGAGGCACGAATTGATGCTTCTCCATGTATTTGGCTTGAAACTCCATCTCTCGGACATGGCTCTCCTCAGCATGCAGGTACTTCAAATCTTGCCGCATCTAGATATCACTATTCTCAAGTATCTGTTAATCCTTTTGATTCTGCCCCTATTCCTATTATATCATCTCCTCGTAATTCTGATGGGTTTGATGTTCCCTCCACCGAAGCCACCTCACCACATCTGACTGAGTAGAACATTTCTTCTCCTCGTGACTGTCTGCCACCTCTACTTAATGTTCCACACCATCCGACGTCATGAGACCCGCTCTCTTCCACCCACATCATGTATGTCCCTGTGTCGTCATCCTCTCATGCCACTCCACATTACCCAATATCAGGATCCAGTCCTGCATCGCCACACTCTCCTCTAAACACCCCCACAAATTCTGTGGACAGTGACCTTGATTTTCTCCTGCAGAAAAAGACACTAGATCTCCGGTCGCTCACTATTCACAATCCTGCTAGCCACTCATCCCCTCTCATCATCCCCTCATCTGTTGGGAATATTATTGTTTTCCGAAAACAAAATTGTGGCAACAAGCACTTTCGAGGACGTCCCCGACCTCTCCCTTTTAGTCCCGCTGATGGACAGATGCACGCACATGGTCAAACAAGACATTCATCCTCCCACTTAATATCGCCCCAAAATTCCTGGCCCTCAAATAACTTTTCTCTTCTGTCCATCCCTATATTCTTCTTCTTTAGGAAACGATGCATGCAGTTCCTCAGGTGGTTGAGTACTTCAGAAAGATGCTTCTGGACTGGTATATGGCGGCCACTAATGCATATGGCCTCTCAAGTGCATTGGCTGCTATCTGGGATCCTTGGTGGGTCAATGTCAAGGCTTTTTCATGTTTTGTTGGCATCCTCCTTGCTGGTCACATTCTCAGGCTCAAGGGTAGAATCCACATTCTTAATGTCTATGCACCATACCGTGATTGAGCCATTTTTTGGGATAATCTGATCGAGTCGAAGTCACTGGACCTTACTTCACTCATCATTGTGGGGGATCTAAATTGCACTATTTTCTTTAATGAGATTTGGGGATGTTCTAGAAAGGTAGATGTCATGGTTGATCGTATTAAGGATATCATCCCAGAGCACAATATGGTGGAAATTTTCCCCTCCATGCTTATCCCCACCTGGGACAATGGGAGGTCGGGTGTGGGATATATTTCAAAGCGACTAGATCGTTGTCTCCTACACGATCAGACCATTGAGAGGCTTGGGATGGTATATTCTGAAGTGGTTATTTTCTATATATATGATCACGTACCCATTGCAATTCACTGGAGAAGGGATGACTATAAAGGTGGCATGCCCATTAAATTCAATAGGGTATGGCTTGAGGATCCATATTTTAACTCTCTCGTGTGTGATTTTTAGAACATAGGTGGGTTTCGGTGCTCCTCTCCCATGTAGCACATTCAGGACATGCTGTGGATCCTGCAGCGGGAGGTTGAGGCATGGGAGAAAAGGAAAATATGGCATATGAACAAAGAGCTTGCTACTATTACTAAAGAACTTCTAGATATCCACCCACATTTAATTAGACATTTTCTACCTGACGTCATTCGAAGTCGAATACAAGTTTTGGAACTCCAAAGGAAAAAACTACTTCATATAAAAGAGACTAGTTAGCATTTAAAAAGCAGAGGAATTTGGATTCGGGAAGGGGACCAAAATACCAAAAAATTTCATAGATATGAAAACTATAGGCACATGATAAATTTCATTTGGGAGATTTCTAATTCAAATGGTAACAAGCTTCAGTGATAGCAAGACATTAGTCATGCTGTCATTTTCCACTTTCAACAAGCTTACATTCAAAGGGATTTGGTTTGCCCGGAGGACCAAATCTGGGGGTTCGAACATTTTCCTACCATGTTTGATGAGGATGCTAATCGGGCGCTCTATCATCCTGTTTCGGCTGAGGATCCTGGGGGTACTAAAATCGTTCAAGGGGGATAAGAGTCTTGGCCCCGACGAATGGAGAGTGGAGCTCTTCACACATTTTTTTGATCTCTTTAAATAAGACCTTGTTGATATGGTCGAGGAATCAAGGGTTCAGGGCTTTATAGATCCTCACATAAACTCCACTTACATCACACTAATCCCGAAGAAGACACGTTCTCTCACCTTTTTAGATTTTCGTCCTATATCTCTTTGTAATCTGGTTTACAAGATTATCTCTAAATCTATAGCAAATCTGATGAGGCAAACCCTCTCCATGTATATTTCCCCACAATAGTTTGGTTTTTTGCAAAATAGACAGATTCATGATGCTACAACGATTGCCTAGGAATGTATTCACTCAATTCACACAAAAAAAATTAAATGCGGCTATCATGAAGGTGGATTTAGAAAAAGCATTTGACTGTTTGGATTGGGGCTATTTGAGGCTAGTTATCCACAAAATTGGTATACAAGCCAGTGTTGTAGAGTGGATTATGGCCTGTGTTTCAAATGTACTATATGTCGTGGTTATTAATGGATACCCTACGACATTCTTCAAGGCTGGGAGGGGCCTTCGGTAGGGCTGCTCTCTATCCCCACTTTTATTCATTTCGGCTATGGATGGGTTGAGTCTCCACATTAAAAATGCTATGGTCGAGGGACATTTCCTTGCCCTTCACCTTGGCAAGAACATCCATATCTCACACAACTTCTTCATGGATGACATGCTCATCATAGGGATCCTTAATAGGTTTTCTTGGCTTCATCTTTTCCATATTTTCACTAAGTTTGGGAATGCATCTGATTGAATAATGAATCATTTGAAATCTACTATTGTACATGACCAAAGTGATATGGAGGTTATTGCTTACATCCGAAGGCTGTTCGGAGTGGCTTCTGAGATATTATCATGGGGTATGAAATACCTCGGATTCCATATCAAACCATGCAGTTACAAGGTCAATGACTAGATGTGGCTCATGGACAGATTCTACAAAAAAATATCTGGCTGGGAATACAGATGCCTATCCATGGGGGGTTGCATCACATTGACACAAGCAGTGACCATGTAGAAGGGAGTGTACTAGGAAAACTTATTCCATCTGCCACTCACAATCATCAAAAAACACAATGGGATCATAGCCAAATTCATCTGGTCTGGTATGAAGAATAAGAACAAATTCCATCTTACCAAACTGGATCATATTACCATGCCAAAGCATCTGGGTGGCTGGGGCATGTTGAATCTAAGGAGATTTGGTTGTGCAATACTACTTAAATCATTATTGAGAGGGATATTTAGGATAGGCACCTGGGGTATGATCATTAGACACAAATACTTGAAGGACCTTGATTTTCATGTTTGGCTATGTAGGGGAAGTATCGGTAACAAATTAGGATCAACTATATGGCTCAGTTCTACAAAAGTTCGTCACTACTTTCTTATGCTACTCACCTGGAAATTGGGCACTGGTCATCGCATTGTCATTGGTCAAGACAAAATTTTGGGTATTGAAGCTACTGACAGGCTACCTGATAGTCTCATATATGGATTAAACTGTCGCGGCGTATTCTTCTGGCAGTAGGTTATATCGACATGGCATGAAATATGCCCCATCTGGAAGCGGGCCGGGGATTTGGGATTGAATGGACAGATAGCGCAGAAATGGGATAGGCTTCGAACACACTTGCAACTTGCTGGAATTAGTAGCGATGCGGATAGAGACAAGATCACCTAGACAGGTAAAATGAAGGGAGAGAATGTCATGGTGAGAGATACATATCTTACACTCTGTTGTCAGGAGTCTCAACACCCAAAAGTATGTTGGTTCTTTAAATATTGGAAAAAAAAAAATCCCTATTAAGATCACTCTTTTCCTTTAGCTGGTTTAGAAAAATAAAAATCTAATATGGGCAAACCTCTAGAAGAGAAATTTGTATGGTCTGGGGATATGTGTGCTTTACAGGAATGCGAAGGAAAACAATCTCCCCTTATTCTTAACGTGTCCTGTGGTTACTTTGATTTGTAAAAATCTTGTTGGAGATATTGGCTTCTAATACACTCAGTTCACCTATATTTCTAACTGCCCCCAATGGTGGAGCCAACAAAATATCACTTCACGCAATATTCCTCCTATTCTCTTTTGGGAGATCTGGAGGTGGAGGAATAACATCATCTTTAAAAATTTCAGAGAAAGTGTTGCACAGGTGCTGGAGCGCATTAGAGAAATACACTCCATTGGATTACAATCTGGTATGGGATCTAAAAAAACTAAACAAAATACATCTTGTCCAAAGATTGATTATCCAACGGGTTTCTTTGACGGAGCATCACAAAGAAGTCGATGTGGATGTGGGTTCTTGATCTTTCATTCACCAGATCAGCATTTTTGGGTCCACTGGGGTGCTGGAAACGACACAAACATTAGGGAAGAAGCCATAGTATTATGGGGATTATTCTGGTTCTCTAAATTTTTTAACATTCCTAAAAAGATTCCAAAATTATCATTGATTATGTCAGGGGACATTCAAAAATATACCAATTTATTCTACAAGGTTAGTTGCAACAAATCACATATCTCTAGAATTCTCATAATGACTCTACGATTCAACATATTGGTAGAGATTTCAATCAAGTTGCAGATGGAATTTCAAAGCAAGGGCTACTGGACAAGCTGGATGGGATGCATATCAAGATCAAGATCATGGGGGACCTTTGCATGGATGTCGGGGTGTTGCCACTGCCAAGATAATTCCACTTCTTCTTGAATCCAATTTTTCTTCTACTGATGGAATATATCAGCCTTTTTTTTGTCTATGTCTCTGAATCACTATAGTGTCTTACACATAATATCTTGTGTTTTACAGGACTTGCATATTGAACAAGGAACTATTAGACTATTTCTGCACTTTGAATATTATGTATATATGTTTAGAATTGTGCATATAGACATGATAACTGAAAATGATGGAAATATTTGATCTCCGACTTGAATGGACTCATATAAGTTCTGAACTGTTGATATATTTTGTAGCATTATGATGTTTATGTACTCATTTGGAATGAATATATTGCTTTTTTCATACTAAAAAAAAATAACTTTATTTTTTAAACTAACAATTGAACGTAAAAAATGCATAGAAAAGAACCATATATAATTCATTTTCTCTTCAATTAACGTGCAATATTTAAAAAATATATATTAATAATAATAAAATATTTAATATAAATCCTAAATAAAAATATTCTAATATTAATCATAAATTGGGTTGGAGAATTCCCAGATAAAATAATCTGAAGGTTGCATTTGCTGAAAACGATTTATAAGCGTCATAGAGTTAAAACTAGCAATTGCATTGAGAGATGCAAAGGAACTCAGATAAGTGGACTCAGGGAATGTGGAAGGCAATAAACAAGTGAAATATATTGACAATGAATTACAATCAAAATATGAGTTTCTCATATTTTTTTACAATGTATGAAATAAATTCTGGGAAAAAAAAACACATAGTAGAACCACACCTTCTAGCTAGGTATTCCCTCTTAAGGGTTTCTTAGGAAAATTTTGTGTCTACTCTGGATGGTGTATGTGTTTTTTTTTTTATATTTTTTGTTTCCCTCAATTAATTAAGTGGAAAATCAACTAACCAAAGAATCTGGAATATGAAAAATTAACAATTACAGACCTTTCTTCATTTTGCAAGCAATTAGGGAGTATCCATATTAGAGGTCACGGATGACTCTAAATTGGTGATAGATTGAACATGCAAAAATTTTGTTCTGGATAATGTATATCTTTCCTCCCTGCATTAGGAAATTCAAAATATTCTTCTATAGTTTTCAATGGTACTCTTTCAAGCATCACAACAAAGATTGAATCAAAAGGTAGATGAATTATTAGATGAAGCTTTGGAATTATAGCCTAGCCTTTTTGGTTTCTATGAGTATTGGGATCGCTAAGAAATCATCATTTTTTGTATCTCTTTGATGCACAATTTTTTCATAGATTTTCTTGAAACAATTGGCTAAGCATCAACTTTTGTTATCATTATGGAAATGTTTTTTGTTTTGTTAATAAAAATGGTGAATTTAATGTCATAATTATAGTGGTTATTTGCACTTTTAGGAAGTGACTCTTTATATATTGAATTTTGATAAGTCATTCTGATAGTAACATGTATATTATCCATATATATATATTCTTTGTATTCAACATTCAAGTTGAGAAAGATTAATTTCTACATTATCATCTTCCCAAACTAAATTTTTCCATCACTCTAAATTTTCAATATTAAACACGATTTATTGATATATGAAATTATTATATTTGATGTAACATCCTCCGCTCATTGTTATCATTATTCTTGATGACTCCAAAAAATGTTACCTCTACTGAAAATGTTGTTTCTATAATAACATAATTTGTAAGCACGATTATTGAGTCCCATTTTTATTATCTAATGATCTCTGTGATTTGATTGAATCTTTCAGTATTCCATTTTTGCAAAAAAAAATCAATGGGAATTTGGTATTTGGATTAATTAGTCATTGTTATGGGCTTGTAAACAATCTCATTAGGATAGGGTTATCATTCTCAATGACCTCTGATGAAATAAGTAAACAAGAAATGGAAGGTTGGAAGTAGTGCATGCCTGCAAAAGTGGGGAACTCAACGCTTTTGTGACATTATGACAAGGAGGGCATTATGGCGAGAAAGAGAATTTGGATTTGTTATGAGGGGTGGGTTGGGTGTATGAAATTTTGAACCCTAGACCAACTAAGGATGTACCAAACTAGTTATCTTGTTAATAACACATAAAGAGGGGGTACCCTCACAACCCGTTGACAAGTTAAAAGTTTGATGAGTCTGTTGAGATTATAATGGTAGTTTTCAAAGTCTCAAATTATTTTAAGCGATAAGAATTTATGAAGACATTGTGAAAATTGATCCATTTAATCTTTATATAATATTTATTCTATATATGGACAATGAAATACAAGGGAAGTTTGAGTTTCTATATATCTTCTAAAGAATGTAGTAGCAGGTTAAATTTAAGAAGAAAGTTACACTAACATAAATGTCCCGGAGCAATGAAAATCCTTGCAGGCACAAGGTACATATTAGAGGAGTTCAATTTCTTTTGGGTTTTTAAAAATGGCATGAAATAAATTCTGAACAGGAAAATTATGAGGTATCTAACAGCTAAATATATCACCAACACTAGGGAGAAATGAATTTTATCATTAAGTTATTGTAAAGATGAGAAAAAATCATTTCAGAGATAGAATTGTTGTATCAATGAATGTTGTGAAAGTACTTGTGAAAAACTCTATGATCGGGACAACTGACTTGGACGCCCCTTTTAAGAAAGCTTAGCATCTCTGTGAAAAGGTTGTTGGATGAATTTGTCATTTATATATAATAGTCCTTTACAAAAGGATTGAAATATGAGTTAAGATGGTTCTCCTGACAAATGGTTACTGTGACAACAAAAAAAAGTGGTTAATGGTCCTTTCCATATATAATAGTCAAGATCAACATTTTATAGAACGGATCGTTTCTTATGTTGCATTCTAATGTTGCCATAATTTAGGATCTATTCATAATACATTGATATTTATGTTGTTTAAAATGAAGGAATGTGACAATAAAAAATCCCAAGTCTTGAACATGATGAGGAAGGTATTTAAAGGCTAAAGAAATGTCTTACACGAAGGTAATTGTATGGTGGCTATGTATGTAGTAGCCACCACATGCATGGGTAATCTAAAGTATTAGGTTTTCACATGCATGCTAGGTGTAAGGTTTGCTAGGATAGAAGGTTTCTCTCAAGGATAAAGGTTGTTACATGTCAAGTAATGATTACCATGTTTCTTTACAATTCATCTACGTTAATAATGGAGGCCATATGAAGCTTCACCTAGATGCTTGGATATGATTCTTTATGGATTGAGTAGATGTGGATGCAATAGGGTTTGATCTATCCTAGTGTGAAATTTGCAATGTGCATGTGAAATGATTTTGCTAATATGCATATGTCTTGAAGTGTAAGGGAGCAATGTAGGGTAGTTATACACCTAGGGGTAAGGGTAAAGGCAATGCTTGGGTTTTCTCTGGCAGAGGAATGTTTATAGATTCATTGAATTTTGATTGCCTCTTTACTTGTATAGTGGATAAGGCCTTGTAAAAATATGATGTAGAATTGCAAATGCTCAAAACGTTTGATCTAAAATCAAGAGACATAATCCTACTCTATTAGTTTTTGGAATTTGATTCACAATTTAGAACAAAAATCACACATATGCAATATGAAATAACACACATGCACACTATTTTTCCTGGGGAAAAGAACTTCTAAAAACCACTTATGTATGCTTGCATTAATCAGATGAATAGGTATGTATTACAAGTGAATAACCCATCTATCCGCTAAATGAGAAGCTGTAACCCAGACTTAGTCAAATTCTGCCTCAACTTCAACCCCTATTTCCTTGCGCAATTCAAGAGGAATTATGCCCCTATTATTTAGGAAATTTCCTCCAATTGACTGCACAATTCCCAAGGTTGATCATTTGGTTACATGCAACACTTGTACACTCAAGGCTAGTCTACAATTGATGTTACACTGTTTTGGAATCTCCACCACAGCTGGGGAACTCAAATTCTCTACATGCACTAGCTATTTTGGGCTAATTGAACAGCTAACTGGATCATCACTGAGTGAGACTGTTGTTCGATCACAAAACTAACCTTCCACTAGTTCTATCAACTTTGACAACTAGTTTAATTGAAAACAACTTGAAATCACTGATGAGAGCTTAATTAATGTAACACTTTTTCAGTTCTTTGTGAGTAAATAGAGATGCAAGAAAAAATAGTTATTTGTGACTAAATATAAATGCAATAATCAAAACGCCAAGATATCCTCTACTTATCCTTTCTCAAATTATAAATTCAAACTAATTAACCACTCATGTGAATACGCTCATTGGCACTGTTGATCCAAATAATGACTTCAAAGTAAGTGGGTTTGCTTTTGTCTTTGTTTTCAATGCTAGAAAATAAGAAACTCTAAGTTATTGTCATCTTCTCTTAATTTCTTCAATTATTTCATTACTTGATAATTTATGATAGATTTTTCGGCGAAAATCACATGAGAAACCATTTGTTGACGCGTTTCGAACCAACCAGTGTGGTTCATCGTCAGGACAAGTTGAAGAACAGATCCAGCTTAGCCTGTTTAAATAGCTAGAGCAGAGACACCAACGGTTACCTGGCCAAAGGTTGACGTAGAGTTGAGGCTTCTGTGATCCATAACAAGTTTATGATAGATATTTCGGCGAAAATCACATGAGAAACCATTTGTCGACGCGTTTCGAACCAACCAGTGTGGTTCATCATCAGGACAAGTTGAAGAACAGATCCAGCTTAGCCTGTTTAAATAGCTAGAGAAGAGACACCAAGAGTTACCTAGCCAAAGGTTGACGTAGAGTTGAGGCTTCTGTGATCCATAACAAGTTTATGATAGATTTTTCGCCGAAAATCACATGAGAAACCATTTGTCGACGCGTTTCAAACCAACCAGTGTGGTTCATCGTCGGGACAAGTTGAAGAATAGATCCAACTTAGCCTGTTTAAATAGCTAGAGCAGAGACACCAACGGTTACCTGGCCAAAGGTTGACGTAGAGTTGAGGCTTCTGTGATCCATAACAAGTTTATGATAGATTTTTTGGCGAAAATCACATGAGAAACCATTTGTCGACGCGTTTCGAACCAACCAGTGTGGTTCATCGTCAGGACAAGTTGAAGAACAGATCCAGCTTAGCCTGTTTAAATAGCTAGAGCAGAGACACCAACGGTTACCTGGCCAAAGGTTGACGTAGAGTTGAGGCTTCTGTGATCCATAACAAGTTTATGATAGATTTTTCAGCGAAAATCACATGAGAAACCATTTGTCGACGCGTTTCGAACCAACCAGTGTGGTTCATTGTCAGGACAAGTTGAAGAACAGATCCAACTTAGCCTGTTTAAATAGCTAGAGCAGAGACACCAACGGTTACCTGGCCAAAGGTTGACGTAGAGTTGAGGCTTCTGTGATCCATAACAAGTTTATGATAGATTTTTTGGCGAAAATCACATGAGAAACCATTTGTCGACGCGTTTCGAACCAACCAGTGTGGTTCATCGTCAGGACAAGTTGAAGAACAGATCCAACTTAGCCTGTTCAAATAGCTAGAGTAGAGACACCAACGGTTACCTGGCCAAAGGTTGACGTAGAGTTGAGGCTTCTGTGATCCATAACAAGTGTATGATAGATTTTTCGGCGAAAATCACATGAGAAACCATTTGTCGACGCGTTTCGAACCAACCAGTGTGGTTCATCGTCGAGACAAGTTGAAGAACAGATCCAGCTTAGCCTGTTTAAATAGCTAGAGCAGAGACACCAACGGTTACCTGGCCAAAGGTTGATGTAGAGTTGAGGCTTCTGTGATCCATAACAAGTTTATGATAGATTTTTCAGCAAAAATCACATGAGAAACCATTTGTCGACGCGTTTCGAACCAACCAGTGTGGTTCATTGTCAGGACAAGTTGAAGAACAGATCCAGCTTAGCCTGTTTAAATAGCTAGAGTAGAGACACCAACGGTTACCTGGCCAAAGGTTGACGTAGAGTTGAGGCTTCTGTGATCCAGAACAAGTTTATGATAGATTTTTCGGCGAAAATCATAACAAATGGTTTCTCATGTGATTTTCGCCGAAAAATCTATCATAAACTTGTTATGGATCACAGAAGCCTCAACTCTACTTGATAAGTATAGATAGTTTTCATTTATAGTGGCTCACTTTTGGAGTGGTTATTAGGAAACCCTACTCAAGTTCCTCAGCCTCAATATTTCAAAGTCCCTATCAAAACGCAGAAAAGAGAAGAGAAATGATTCATTAAAGGATGGTATGAATTCAATTTAGTTTCTCACTTATTTATATGCTTGGTTTGTTGAACTCACATGTATGTTCGATGATTTTTCTAATATAGATTGTTTTCTTATTTAATGGATTTGCAACCTTTTTGCTTTGTGATTTTTATAATATTGATTGTTTTCTAACATTTTATGTGAGGCACATAACCTTTATTTAACTTATTTAACTTCCATTATGTGTGTTTCTTTAACCAATTTGTTTCTCTAACTCTGCATCTCAAACAACAACCATATAAAATTGTTGTTGTTACTAAGATGAAAATTCCACTATTTTATGGCAAGTATATTTATAATTTCGGCTCAAATGGGTTTTAATTTTAGAATCTAAACTTTGTAGAAAACAAATTATAGTGAAAATGCCACGATGACCTGTTTGATATGGAATTATGGAGCTTGCAAAAAGCCTAACTTCCTCAGGTCATATCTCCGAAAATATAGTGAGACAAGATCTGGAATTCGGATCCAAGCTTCCGAACGACTTCGTATCAAATGGGTTTCTTTTTAATCTTCTGAAACGTCACAGAATAAAAGTTATAGCAAAAATTCCACAAAGACCTGTTTGGAGCAGCGAAACCCTAGAATCCAAAGCTCTGATACCAAATGTTATGAAACTAGCTCAAAAAAAGATAGAAAATATAGATCAACGCCTTAGAAATAAGCCTCTTCGAGGGGGAAACCTCCTTTACATTACAAAAATGAACAATTCTTGGATGATACAAATGACAAGGCATCCTTTCTATATATAGGAGTCTAAGGGGTCATAATATAATCAAAGCCGACATAACTATAGAATTTTCGACTATAGTTCACCTAATAATGAAATATACTAAAGCAAAATACTTGATCTACTTCTAAAAACAAACTTGCGGAAGCTTAATTGATTTTGAGCAAGATCAAATAGAACATATATAATAGAGAATGAGAAATCAATCACACATGAACACCGAAGAATACTCTGGGAAAAGCCTTAGCTAAGAACCCCGATATCTGTATTATCATACAAGTGGAAATATCTCTGGATTACATAAAGCTTTAGCTCACAAGCTATCCAGCTCTCAGTACAATCCCTCAATGCTGCTCATAGACTGAATAGACATAACATATTCCTTCCTCCAGTCCTCCAAGCCTCCTATTTCCTTGCGCAGTTTCTCCTGGGTCCTCTGACTGCCACCTGTGTGAATTCACCTCTCACACAACTCACCAAACTCAGAAGTAACTGCGCAATCTCCAAGGAATGAATTCCTTTTGCATGTAAGAGATATCCTCAATGGAATATTCTTGCAACTGATAGTACATTGTCCCATCATCTAATCTCAACTCGGTCTCTAACTGAACTGACATGCATGAGTTATTTATGAGAGAATATTCAGTTATCTGAAGTACAGTAGTTACATGCATGCATTCATTAACTAACTGAACTCACAGTTAGTTCCACAAATTGTTGGAACTAATCTAACTAGACTTAGCTCAGTTAAATGAGCTAACTAATTACAACTCAAAGTATAACTCATCCTGATCTCCTTAATTAAGGGATAACTTCCTCAATCAAAGGGAAAACTGTTGCATGTCTTCACATAGACTTCATGTTTGATTTTCTCCAACTAATTAACTCAAGATGAATTAATTAATTATTTTTCAAACAACTACTAAGATCAAATTCGAATTTTAATTCTCAATTTTAGTTCAAGGACTAACTAAAATTGGAATGTATCCCGAAATTATATTTATAGCAATGTTATTTTTAGCACTTCTATATTTAGCATTTCTTGTTGCTATTTTCAACACTCCCTCTCAACAAGAAAGGGATTATCTGTCACCCCAATCCTATCTCTGTGAAACTCGAATTTTCATTTTGACAATGCCGTAGTCAAAATATCTACATCCTGCTCCTTGGTTGAAACATACAGAAACAACATGATCCTCTTCAGCACACAGTCTCGAAGATGATGATACCAGATATCGATGTGCTTGGACCTGTCATGAAATACTAAATTCTCAGAGAGTTGGATACAAGTTTGGTTATCACAGTTAGATCCATCCTCTGACCAAACAATCCAACTAGAATTTTCCGCATCCAAATGGCCTCACATGCTCCCTGACTAGAAGCCATGTATTCAGCCTCTGCTGAGCTAAGTGAAACTGACCTCTATTTCCTGTTGTACCAAGAAATTGCAGCTGAGCCAAGGTTGAAAATTCCTCCTGAAGTGCTCTTCCGGTCTGATGGACTCCCTGCCCAGTCTACATCTGTGAAGCCCTGAAGCTTCACTTCCTCTATCTGTTTGTACGACAATCCATACTGAAATGTGCCTCTGAGGTATATTAGCACATGCTTCGCTACCTTCCAAAACAGCTTGGTATGCTAAACCATAGCTTGACTCAGCTGGTTCACTGCAAAGCACAAATCTGGTCGTGTGTTCACTAAATACATCAATGAACCCACAAGCTGCAAATAAATAGTAGCAGCTACTACCTCACCTAAAGTAGCATCCTCCTTCCTCCAGTTACCTACTAGAGGCGTCTACATGGGCTTGCACTTCTCCATGTGGAATCACCTGAGTATCTCATTGGCATACTTGCCTTGAGACACAAACACTTCCCCATCCTTCTACCACACTTCCATGCCTAGAAAGTAGTGCATAAGACCCATGTCTTTCATCTCGAACTCTCTTGAAAGGTCCTCCTTACAAGACTTGATCAACTGATCATCATCTGTCAATATCAGATCATCAACATAAAGAACAATGAGCAATGGCTTACCTTCTACCATGATGTGGTAAAGGTTTGCATCTTCTTCACTCTTTGTGAAGCCCAACCCGGTGAAATAGTTGTTGGTCCTGGCGTACCAAGCAAGAGGTGCTTGCTTCAACCCATACAAAGCTCTCTTGATTCGGCATACATGCGACTCACGATCAAAGGTCTCAAATCCTTCTGGTTGCTCTATGTACACATGTTCCTCAATCTTTCCATTGAGGAATGTAGTCTTCACATCCATCTGATGGATCTTCCAACCTATCTGTGCTGATAGTGCCAACACCAATCTGATAGATGAGTACCTTACTACAGGAGAAACAATCTCATCATAGTCGATCCCCTCAACCTGTGAGAAACCACAGGCAAAAAAACCTTGCCTTATGTTTCTCCACACTTCCATCAGTTGCTTGCTTTACCTTGTAAAGTCATCGGGAACTCACCACTGACTTTTCCACCGGTCTTGGGACAACATCCCAAATAGTGCTCCAAACTATGGAGTCGTACTCCTCCACCATAGCATCAACCCAGACTGGTTGTTGCACTGCTTCCTTAAAGGAAGATGGTTTGGTATCTACACACTCCCCAACTAGGGCCATGTAACCAATGTACCGCTCGGGTGATCTCCTCTGTCTACGCTGAGAGGATGGTTGTCCCACATTCTCTCTCGCATCCATCACCAATCTGTCAACTTCCCTTAAGCGTTTCCGCCCATCTCTGGAAGACTCTGCATGAGTGGATGTCTCCACTCCTGGATCCTTTGCATGCGGCTACTCCGCATCAGTCAGAGGCTCCTCCTCTGCATGCAACTTGAGCTCCCTCTCAAGGGACACTCACATGGATTTCTACTCATCGAACTTCAGATCTCTGCGTACCACTGTCCTCTGACTGCTAGGAAAGAACACCTGATAGTTGTGGGGTGTATCATTGTACCCCACAAGTGTCCCCAACTCAAGTATTTGCTCTAGCTTCCTCCAGGCATCTTTGGTCACATGGAAATAAACTGATGATCCAAAGATCCTGAAGTGACTCACATTTGGTCTCTTCCTGGAAAAGGCCTCCACTGGTGTCTTCATCCCCAGTATATGATGTGGACTTCTATTCTACAAGTATATTGTTGTATTGCATGCCTCAACCCACTAATGAAGTGGTAGGCTTTGGTCATGCAGCATCGCGTGAGCTACTCCCACAATCAATATGTTCTTCTTTTCGGCCACCCCATTTAGCTATGGGTTATGGGTGCCGTCAACTCCCATTTAATTCCTTCTGCTGTACAGAAGTCCTTAAACTCTTGGGAGACATACTCTCTACCATTTTCGCTTCGCATGGCCCTTATTTTCTTTCCAGATTCTTTCTCAACCAAGGCTTTGAACTCAAAAAACCTTGAGAGTGTTTGATCCTTCTTCTGCAAGAAGTAGATCCAACATCTACGAGAAAAATCATCAATAAAAATAACATAGTACCTTTGTTTAGCAGTGGAGGCTATAGAGAATGGTCCACACATATCTGCATGAACTTGCTCCAGGATTGCTCCAGCTGTACTGTCTCGATCCTGAAAGGAATATTTTGCATACTTACCCAAGGTACAACCTTTACATGTATCCATTTGCTCCAGTTTTCCCTTGGGAAGTCCGGTAGAAATCTACTGCATGATCTTCAAGGCCCCATGGTGCAAGTGGCCCAATCTTCTATGCCATAGCTTGCAAACATCTTGCCTTTGCACCAACTTTGCTTTGGAACTCAATGCATCACAGTCGTCTACCTCTAGCTTGTATAGATTCTTTACTCGAATCCCAATCCTCTTGGTCTGTCTAGTGCCGATATGCCTCAGGAATGCCTTTCCTTTACTAAAGACTACATCATAGCCTTTATCTTCTATCTTAGCGACGGGCACAAGGTTCTTCTTCAGACCAGGCACATACTTTACATCAGTGAGGGTGAGAGGAGCTCCATGCTCCCTCTGAAACACAACCGTACCTTCACCTGAAACACGGTACTTTCCATCATCACCCATCTCTATGCGCATCTGGAGGTCCTTCTCCTCCAAGGTACTGAATAGACTCTTGTCGTCGGGCATGTGGAATGAGGCTCCACTGTCTAGGTACCAAACACATTCCACCATCAATGAAACCACGCATGCGATGAGGGTAAAATCTAATTCGAACTGTGAGGCCAGTGCCTCACCATCAGATCCTTTCAAGGATCCCTTCTAGGATCTCTTCTGTGGACAATTTGTAGCATAATGGCCCACCTCATGAGAATGAAAGCATCTCACTTTCGATTTTTCAATCTTCTTCCCACCATGGGAAGAACTCGATTTGGAATGGGAAGCCTTCCCCTTCCCTTTCGTCACCTTACTCGCTAAGGTTAGATTTTCTTCATCATCTTTCTTTGATGAAGATCCATCTCTGATGCTTCTCCTTATCTCCTCCTGCATCAGATCCGACCACAGTCGTTCCCAACCTAGTAGTTTCTCTCTTCCATTCACCGAGCCTTGGTAGCTATGCTAGCTCTTAGGAAGACCGACGAGAGAAAGACTGACCATGTCATCATCGGCTGTCGTGATCCCTACACTTCCAAGCTCATCCTTGTAGATGGTGAGCTTGTTTAGATATGTAGAGATCATGTTGCCCTTTTCACACTTGATTTTCCGAAACTTGTCTTTAAACGCCAACTTCCTCTGATCGTTGTTGTTCTGATATAGATCCTTCAATGTTTTCCACATTGAAAACGATGTCTTCTTCCCATGGAGGCTTGAGACAATGTGGTCTCGAACTCCCTCCAGAAGGATTCTCCTCGCTCTAGCCACACATTTCTTCCATTCCACCAATTCTTGGGCATTAGCAGCTTCTAGCTTGGGGACTTATTGATCAATGAAGTCCTTCAAACCATTGTCCTCTAATACTGCTTCCATGCGATCCTTCCAGGCTATATAATTCGAGCTGCCATCTAAGGCATACTCGAGTCTCAAACCATTGAACACCATTGGTGAAATTTGAGATGTGATAAGAATTCGAATTCTATAATCAGGAACTTCAAATTTTCAAACTTCTCCCTTCTTTGTAGATCGTTCTCTACGTTGATCACCTTTGCTCCGATACCATGTAGAATTTCCCACTATAGATCACCTGATAATACAATATACTAAAGCAAAATACTTGATATACTTCTACAAACAAACTTGCGGAAGCTTAATCGATTTTTAGCAAGATCAAATAGAACACATATAACAGAGAATGAGAAATCAATCACACATGAACATAGAAGAAAACTCTGGGGAAAGCCTCAGCTAAAAACCCCTACAATCCCTCAATGTTGCTCATAGAATGAATAGACACAACATATGCCTTCCTCCAATCCTCCAAGCCTCCTATTTCCTTGCGCAATTTCTCCTGGGTCCTCTAGCTTCCACCTGTGTGAATTCACCTCTCACACAACTCACCAAACTCAGAAGTAACTGCGCAATCTCCAAGGAATGAATTCCTTCTGCATGCAAGAGATATCCTCAATGGAATATTCCTGCAACTGATAGTACATTGTCCCATCATCTAATCTCAACTGGGTCTCTGACTGAACTGACATGCATGAGTTATTTATTAGAGAATATTCAGTTATCTGAAGTACAATAGCTACATGCATGCATGCATTAACTAACTGAACTCACAATCAGTTCCACAAAATGTTGGAACTAATCTAACTGGACTTAACTCAGTTAACTGAGCTAACTAATTACAACTCAAAGTACAACTCATCCCGATCTCCTTAATTAAGGGATAACTTCCTCAATCAAAGGGAAAATTGTTGCATGTCTTCACATAGACTTCATGTTTGATTTTCGGAATGGTGAGCCCCTACCGGTCCTTTCTCTTAAGTCCTATACTTAAGTTTCCTATAAAGACCCCAGCAGGGTCTGCCGATTAAGGCATCGTCTCAATGGAAAGACACCCCCCTCATCGGGGTGGGAAATCCTGGTTCAAATCCAGGTGCTTTATCTTTTCCCGTGAACTCGTGACGAAGTAGCTTCTTTCTTCTTCAAGAAATTGACCTCGTTCTCCAACTAATTAACTCAAGATGAATTAATTAATTATTTTTCAAACAGCTGCTAAGGTCAAATTTGAATTTTAATTCTCAATTTTAGTTTATGGACTAACTAAAATTGGAATGTATCCCGAAATTCTATTTATAGCAATGCTATTTTTAGCACTTCTATATTTAACATTTCTTGTTGCTATTTTCAACAATAACAATAATAATGTAAGAGCACAACAATAACAATAGTGGGCTTCTATGGGGCACAATAATAACAATATGGGGAGTACATGGGCATAACAATATAATAAGGGGGTTGCACTAATAACAATAAGGGGTTACACTAGTAGTATAGGGACCTAACAAATCTTTCGTTGATAAAATTCCAATCAATTTCATTTTCTATAATCTGAAAAGCGATACTATAAAAAATAGTCCAAAATAGCATAGAGGGTTCATCAGGTGCTTTATGTAATTCTAGAATTTAGATACAAGTCTTTCGGATTAATCACATCATTCAGATTTGGTCGACGTTTTGAACCAACTAATGTGGTTCATCCTCAGGACAAGGTGAGAAATCAATCAATCTGAAGGAATAAATAGCATGGATGCATCATTGCCCAGAGTTAGCCGTTGAAAAATTGTTGTTGGTAATTTCGTTACTGAGGAGAGTAAAATATTATTTAAGAATAAGAGATAAGGAGATGTCTATTAAATTATTTAATATTTAGTTAGAAACTAGTTGTTATGTAATAATTAAATATTTTATTTCGATATTATAAATTAATTTTAATGATATCAATTAATATAATAATATTATCTAAAAATAATTAATTTATATAATATTATTTGTTGACTTATTCATATTAAATAAAATATATTTGGTTGAAACCTAACTATTAGGGGTAATAAAAATATTTTATTTCATTATATATTAATATTAATTAATATTATCAATTTCTATAATAACAGTATTTATTAATATTCTTATTTAAGAATAAGAGATAAGGAGATTTTTGTTAAATTATTTAATATTTAGTTAGAATCTAGTTGTAATGTAATAATTAAATATTTAATTTGGATATTATAAATTAATTATTTAATGATATTAATTAATATAATAATATTATCTAAAATAATTAATTTCTATAATACTATTTGTGAGGGGTTGACTTATTCCTGTTAAATACAATATAATATATTGTGAGGGATAATAAAAATATTTTATTTCACTATATGATAATTTATTAATATTATCACTTTCTATAATAAGAATATTTATTAATACTATCACTTTAATATGACCATTATTTGTTAGAGGATAACATTTCTCCCCTAAATAGGAAGATAGCAATGAATAATTCTAAAGGTTTATCATAAAAATATTAAAAGTCAAGTTGAATTATTAAGCACAAACAAATTTTAGTTTGTTAGCCATTTTGCTCAGAAATATACTTACCAAGCTAAACATATGAAGTTAAAGAAAATTAATAAGGATATAAGGGGATAAAACTAGAAGAAGATAAAAGAGAATCAGAAAGAATAAAGAGGAGAGAGGAGAGGAGAGGGAGGAAGAGTCATGAAGAGAGAGACAAAATACAACTCTTACTCAATTTCCAACCATCATCCCTATTAAGGTTTCTGGCATGCTTTTCAATCTCAATTGCTTCCCTGAGTTTCTTGTTCTTCAATGCAGACATGGTGTCCAGAATTGTTTTATTGAGTGATTTTCAATTATAATGATAGAAATCATGGGCCAATTCTCCGATCATTTGATCAAAAGAGTGAATAGATGTTGTGGGCAATGTAACACACCATTGCAGTGCGTGCCCTCGAAACGTGAATGCGAACAAGGAGCAAGCAATATGATCCTGATGGATTTCATTTCTTTCACAGAAACCCATGAAGGGAACACCGTGTCTAAGCAAGGCTACTCTGCCTTCACCATCATACAAGTTACGTGAAAATTCATTGAAGACATCCTCCAACACTTCAAAATCATGTCTGCGAGACAAACATGTCATAGGTTGGATTGTAATATAAGTCATGAAAGATGTGTAGAGATTTAAAATAGACTTTGAGGACTCAACTTGTCATCTAGACCTCCTTCTAACACCAGAAATGTTGACAATGACGGACCCACCAACATGTTAGGGAATCTCCCTGGTAAGAAGTCCCAACTAGACCTCAGACCATTTGGAGTAGGAGTCCTAGCAGTGGGTAGTAAAGTTATGCCTTGACTGCGATAGCACGCAGAGGTAAGTGTGATATCTTTGTCAGAATCAAGTGTGTGACCTTGTAGCGAGTCAAGTGAGATGCATGGGGGTTCTATGACATGGAGGGGGAAAAGGAATTGTGTCCCTTAGAAGCCTGTAATTGTATGCAGCCTCAAAGGAAAACACAAGATGAATGACATCACATGCTAGCAAGCATAATAGTCCACAATCCAAAGTGACGGGTTAAACCAACAACACGACTTCAACAAGATCCATACAATCCTATACAAAATAGTTCATACACAAATGCATAAGTTAAACAACATATATTGCTAATGTAGCTAGAATAGTCGAACTACAATAAAAACATGTGCATGAAGACGTATTGGCTCTATTATATATGTAAAGTGAAAGTTCGATCCATACATACACCATTGATAGCCACTAGCCCCAATAGTGGAACATTACTGTCAACACCGCGTACTCCTCCAAAGATATGTACTCACTATATGTTGTGGAGAAACCAAGGCTCGTCACAATACTCTACAAGCCTTCTCTCAGCAATTCCTAGCCAAAATCTTAGCTACCAAAAGCGTGTTCTATGAGTTATGAGGTTCTATATATAACAAAGGGTGGGGTGACCCTTGACATTCCCCTTTGTGACTGTTGGACTACCCTCATGACTCTTCAACTTCATTACATATAACTCTTTACATTACATATGATTGTTTTCATTCCACTAATGACACTTGGAATTTCACATTGCATTACATTTGATTACAACAGATATGGCTCATACTAGTGAGGTGGCCAAGACAACTCATAACACAACTCGACATGACACTATTGACATGTATTAGCTGACTGTGGTGTCCATGTCAAGTTGTTGTACTGCTAAGTGATGGATGTGTCCTTAGATGTACTTTTTCTTCACCTCTGCATAGCTCGGTGTTGCCGGGTCTTTAATGGTCTTGGTCTTTGCAAGATGGTTCTATGCATGTGTTTCTTTCTCTTGCTTCTTGATGTGCTTCATTCATTCATCCAACTAAAAGTACATCTTCTAGCATGTGCGCTCCTTCTTCATCCTATTCATCGTCTCGCTGTGATTCATCAATGTACCTGTTCCTGGAATTCACTCATGATGGGATGACATCAAATCCAAAACCTCCTAGTCTAGCATCATGCATTTCTTTCCGTGTTCGAGTCCAGGTGACCAGGAGGTAGGACAAGACACTGAAACTGCACAGATCATGGCTCAGGTCGGGATGAGGAATTCTGGAGCTCGGTCTGCACTGTTGGGAAAAATTACGTAGTGATCATTGGGAGGCTGAATCAATAAGTGACAGTCACCAGTGTCGGTTGTGAGACAAGAACTTGAAAGGGACAGTTTTTGTGCATTTTCAATAGTGAGGACAAAGCGGGGCTGTAGAGGAATTGTTGGGTAGTTTTGTGTAGTTTCCAGGGGGAAGACAAAGCAAGGTTGATGAGCATTTATGCGGAGTTTCTGAAGGGAAGATCGAACAAGCCTGTAGAGGGACTATTGTTTAGTTCTACACAGTTTCTGAAGGGAAGACCGAACAAGCCTGTAGAGGGACTGTTGTTTAGTTCTGCGAAGTTCCTGGGAGGCAGACATGTTGCTCACTTTAGGGATTGCGCAGTGCAGCTGACCTGAAAGACATCTTCAAGAATTACGTAGTTCTAGGTAGCAGAGCAGGGTCACCTGGGGTCGAAACTGCGAAGTGTAGCTCAGTTGGGGTCTGACTGAAGGAGGTCGTCTAGTCGAATATATTTTCAGGAAAATGGCTGTGTCGAAAGCAAGTGAATTTGTGCAGACTGACAATGTGAGCATGCACTTAGCATATTTTGACAATAAGACAACACAGACCAATAAGACAAAACATGTGTTAAGTGAGAATGTCTTAAAGCTAAGAACGACAAGTTCAACACTTGAGATAAAACTTTGGATGACCGTGAGGACATTTGTGCGACTGTGATTATGAATTTGTGTGTGATTAGGGTTGATGTTAAAAAAGCTAAGACAACCCAAACACACAAAGAGAAACCTTCAAAATCACCAGAACCAAATCGCAAGCACGACTCAACAATCAACATGTCAAAAGATGACAGCTAGTCCAACAAGCGAAAAAGAAGCAAGACATGTAGAGGAAACACATAGAATGAATTTTAGTGCTTGCAAACATGCATGTTATTGAAGAAAAAATGATATGGCATTGATCAACAGTACTTCAAGCTACACTAAGAGATGCACTTCAAAAATATGTACTTTACTTACCATACTTACCCTCGAGATGGTTATGCATCCGATGGAGTTTGCATTCAGTCCTAATCTCTTATCATAACTTGGTTCCCTGTTCTTTCTCATCAACTCCTTGAGAATCATCTAGCATGTCATCTTTCCTTATGATCACTGAGAGATACATCTATATAGTTTCATCGAGTAGTGACTGTTGTCGGGATAATGTCCAAGGAGGACACCTCCGCACAGTTTTTGAATGCAAGGAAGACTAGACATATAGGACAACACTGCGCAGTTTTGAGAGGCAAGACATTGTTGTGGGATGGGTCTCGGGAGGACACATTTGCGCAGTTTCAGGTTCCAAGATAGACTAGGCAGTTGGAGGGCAACACTGCACATATTTTTAAGACAATGGGTTCCGAATGGGGGAAGGACACTGGAGGAAACCACTGCGTAGTTTTGGATGCCAAGGGAGGCTGGGGTCTCTACGTATTGCGCATTTGCATTAGGCAAGGGAAAAAGCTTGAGGGTTGCAGAAGAGAAGTGTGCAGTTTCGGAAAGCTGGATGAGACTGGGTTACTTGAGAAACTGACTAAGTATGAGATGAGTGAAACTGGTGTGAACAATGATAGAACTTGACTATGATCACACACTTGAACACTCAGCGATACAACATAGACCATCCAGAACATATAAAACATACTCTGCTTGATTCAACAACCTTCGCAACAAGAGTGTGTGAAGTGAGTGTGAAATGTGTCTATGTAATGAGAACAACTCATATGCACAAAGATTTTCCCTTGAAGCAGAACAAGCTTCCCATTAGATCATAAACGATAATCCCCATGCCCAAGGATAACACATGCTGCATAAAGATGAGAATATGAACAACTCTTAAGATCAAGGAGGGTGCTCGAGATCATTAGCTTACCAATAAGTGACCAAGGAATGATCAATCACAAGATCCACGGTAGGCTACGAAATTTGCATGCAAGACAAAATTTGGAGGGTGGTTGTAGCTGCTACAATAGGTGGTAGTGAGACAAATGGAAGAACCACTATCGGAGAATGCTTTAGTTTTGGATCTTCCATGATCACATGGATGATTAGAAAGAAATATCATGTTTCTTTGAGTAGTGTTGAAGCAGAGTACTTGGTTGCATGTGAAGTAGGAAAGGAGGATGTATGATTTAGGAAGCAGAGTACTTGGTTGCTTAATCCTACTAGCATTAATTTCTCAACAATAAGAACATTGGGTTCTTATAGGTTTATAAAATTTTCTCTATTAAGACTAGAATATTTCCATTTATTTTATTATGTTGTAATTTCTGAGCAACAACAAAGAATTAATATCATTCTAAGTCCAACAAATCTCAGGAGGTCTTATTTATTTTCATAGAATGAACTACTATATGTTGCGAGTTATGATGCTAGAGTTTAAGATCTCTATATATTTCCAAGAACCAGATGAATTCATGTACTATAAGGGTTTTTACAGGACTTGGAATCTATATTTTTGTATGGAATAAATTTAGCACAACCCTTGAAAATAATCTAAAAGGTCCCATGCAAATATTTTTTTGGTGAGGGGGAATAGTTATGTTTTTATTCCCCTCTGTCTAGTATTCAAAAACTTAATCAAACTTATGTGTGAAATGTTAGGGAGAAGTTAACCTTGATTAGGAGTTTAGAATGTGACCAGGTCATTGGAATGGTTTAAAATGGAGGATTCTCTTTGTAGTCATATGACTAAACTGAAGCATGAAACACAAAAAAGAAAGAGGGATAAAAAAAATTCCTCAGACTAACAAGCAAGAAACACTTCACAAAAAATTCCTCAAACAAAACTTATTGTTACTCTCTAGTGTGTCAACCTCTACTCATCTGGCTACATGCCCATTGAGCTGTAGCTGCTTCAAAATTCGACTTCGACAGAGGTGTAGGGGTGTCGATCAAGTTGGATGTTGAAAAGGAGGATGAGAAATGGCTCCAAACATGGGAAGCTCTACTCAAATTCCCTTTGTTTGTAATTGTAAGCTTTAATTCATGTGACAGGTGGCAGGAAAACATTGTCTCATACTCAACATGAGGAAAATGGAGCTATAGATAGAGACATAGATGGAGATGTATAGGATCCATGGCGAGTCAACTGAGGGCAACCGGAGGATGGTCATCGACAAGGGGAGGGATAGAAAAACAAAGTTAAAATTGTTGACTCATTAGGCTATGCCTATGTTTTTTACTTCTCAATATAAAAGATATATATTTAAAAATATACTAATAAAAAAAACTTTTTAATTTGAAGAATGCCAATCATATATGAAAATATTTAAATGTCAATTATGTATATTTAAACATTTTATTAGTGTGTTTCTCAAACAAAGGAGATTATATATATATATAGCTAGCCTAAATTCATATTAAACCTTTATTTATCAATTGGCAAGAGGAATCAATTTTTTTTTTTTTTTTTGTGTAAGTCAGATGTTTATATTATATCACATAGTATAGTACAAAAAATCCGCAGAAGCAGATCGAAAGCAGGGATGTACAATGAACCATAACTTATCACCTGCTCAGAGAGTTCAGAAAAAGAGACTGCAAAATGCACACCGCGCAGGGTGGACCGAGCTAAGCTTGTTCCTAAAAACCGAAACTACCGAGACAGTATAGTTCATGACATTAACATAGATAGACTAAGGCCGAAACATAGATAAATCCGAAGTAAACAACAAAGGGACTGTCCTAGATAAACTTGCCCATTTGACTGATGGTGTCCAGACCCATCTCCCGAATGTGATTGTCCACCTTTGCTTGCATGGCTGCAATTGATTCGTTCTCCTGCACCTCAGTTGTGGCCGGCTGCGGAGTCACGGGAGCTGGGTTTACAGTATCTCTCAGTAGCCTGATGAGCAGAGTAAGCTTCCTGTTGACTGTCTGAACAGCCTCATGCACAGTGGAGATTCGGCCATCCAGCGAACTGTTGTAGTCGATTATTTTTGCCATTTGAGCCTCTGTGAGGCTCACCTCAGTCACAATATGCTGCTTCTCCTTCTCGATCGATTCCAGAGCTTTGGCGATGAGAGTCTTGGTTCGCCAGCTCTCTGCCTTTGTTCTAACAAACTGAGTTGTCCTTTTCGAGGGGGTTCCCGGATCCTTCAACCAATCCACCTCCTCTGCAATCTCCTCCTCCGTGCGCCCTTCTTCCTCCTGCTTAGCCTTGGCTTCCAGTTCAGCAACTTTTCGTTTGTTCTTAGTTGCTGTTCGGGTTTCATAGCCTCTCTTCGCCTCTTGAAGGTCCCGATTTGCAGCAGCGCAACGGCACCCTTCCGCGTCCATATCTAACTCTCTGTGCTCCTCCCAGCAAATGCAATTACCGTTCACTGATGCGTGCTCGACACTATGATGAGAGACTGTGGAGAAAACAGGGTGATTGCCCTCTGCTTTATAGTGTTTTCGTTTGTGAACCCTCCTGAGGCTGGTCTTAATCCCACTGGAGGTGGGAGTACTGTTGCAATAAATTTGATTGTGGTTCGCACAAACAAGGCCGTTGCAGGTCGAATTGGAATGAAAGTGGCTGCTCATAATCCAATTGACATTATGCCATGTGTCCTGTACGTTTGATCGGTTGCTATGGTTGATAGTGGTGTTTGAAATACCCTGTTTGCCTGCATGTCTGGTCTTCCTATGCGGTGCCTCGATCCAACCCGCCTCTTTTGATATCACCATAAATGTTATTGATGCCTTCCTATACGGATCCCTTCCATGTGTCTTAATTTTGATATTGCTGATGCTATAAGCTCTGTGGCTCGATCTGTAATGATCACTCGTTTGGCTGGCCTGCCGCCGCCAGGATTTCCACCGCCAGAGAAGTCCTGTCATTCCGTTGCCTTGGTTATTATTACTCCCATTACGGGTTTCATCAAAATTCCGGTAACGTAACCCGAAACCGTCACCTGCTAGGTTGGATCCTCTTGGTTTAAATCTTTCTCTGCCAGCTGTGCACATGTCACCTTGAGGATTGGGCAGTCTACCTCCTGCCAACAGCTGTCCATAATTTTGTTCGGGTTGTCAACACCATGGTTTGCCAAAAAGTCTGCCAACCCATTCGCTTTCCTTCTTACTGTTTGGAAAACCATGCCTCTCATTTCTGCTATCAGCTCCGCTATACTCTCTGTGGCCTTAGCCAGCCTCCAATGTTTGGTGGCCTTACTGGCTCTTGTGCCTGCTTGTAAGCGTTTAGCTGCCATTATAGCCAAGGAGGAATCCCCCTCAACTATGACATTCCCTCGTCGAATGGTTCTTAGAATTTTCAAACCTTGCTCAAGCGCAGCAAACTCTGCTTCATTGTTTGTGCTTTCTCCCAGCGCCCTGCAGTATATATGGACGATGTCACCAGCCTGATTGCGAATGGCGCCTCCGATACCTGCTGTGCCTGGGTTGCCCCTCGAAGCCCCGTCAAAATTCAATTTTAGGCCGCCCTCTGGTGGGCATTGCCATCTGAGGAGTTGCGATGAAGGTTGTGATCTGTTTCCCCCAGTCGGTTGATTGCTGGAGGCCTCCAATTGAAACCTCTTTAAAATGCGTAAGTCCTGATCCGTGGGTTTTTCATTCGGTTCTTCTTTGCATTTTGCCTGTATGAGCTGTTTGATGTTAATTGTTATAGATTCTTTTGCAAATTCTATGTTTCTGACTTCCTCCTTGAATATTCTCCGATTTTGCTCTTTCCATATTGTCCATACGATAAAGCCTGGGGCGCATTTCCATATACTTTCCACTCTTCGAATTCTAGAAAAGTTTCTCCTCCAGTTGATGATGGTCTCCTGAATGGAGTCTCTGTTTCGATCAGAAGCTCCAAGAACTTCTTCCATCCAGTGCCAAAGCTGGGAAGCCCACTCACAGGAATTAAAAAGATGATTCATTGTTTCTGCATCCTCCATGCACATAGGACATCTAGAAGGTCCCCTGAACCCTTTTTTCAATAAGTTTTCCCAGGTTAGAGTTTTCTTCTGCATAAGAAGCCATAGCAAAATTCTAACCTTCGGCCATAGAAGACTGTCCCATACTTTATCGGTCCAGGGCATTATATCAGGCTGCTCTTCCCTCTCTATGATGCTCCTGGCTTCTTTCAGGGAGAAATCACCATTACCTTTCGGACCCCATCTAAGCTTATCATTTTCAGCAGCAATTCAGATTTTTCTTTTGAGGATTTGTTGATTTAAAGCTTGAATGGTTTCCTGAATGTCTTCGTTGTGGGTAGAGTTGAAAACTGTCCATTCCCGCCAATCCGGGTCTTCACTGGTTGGGTTCCAGTATTGATTGACTTTGAATTTGCCCTCATTTTGATAGTTTTGCTTCAGGGGTAGGAGTTGAGGGGTGTCCAGCTTCGGGGACTGCTGCCAGGCATCCTCCCAGAAGAGTGCTTGAGTTCCATTTCGTATCTCCCAGAAGCTATAGTCCTGGACAATACTTCTGTTGTCTTGGGCATGATTCCATATTGGTGAACCGTTGGGGGCATCCTGCATTCTTACTAGTTCTAGATTGGTGCTATTCGGCCTGTACTTCTCCTTCCAATGAATGGCCCAAGGTAGGCTCGTGTCAGAGATCCACTTCCACCATATTTTGGCTCCGCAGACTCTGTTTACCATTGAGGGATCAACCAAATTCAGACCCCCCCTGTCCTTAGGTTTACACAGTTTCTGCCAGGCAACCAAAGACCATTTTTTCTTTTCACTGTTTCCACTCCATAAGAAGGAGCGCTGGATGATTCTCATTTGATTTAAGATTCCTTTTGGAGCAGGAAGAATTGATAGCATATACTGAGGGATAGCCTGCAAGACCACTTTTGTTAGTATTAATCTACCTGCGAAATTCAAAGCCCTGTTAGTCCAGTGTTTGCACTTCCTTTCCATACTGGCTAGGACTTTCTCCCAGTGAACCTTTTGCCACTGTTTGAGAGTTAGGGGGGCACCAAGATATCTTGAAGGTAAGGAGCCAATTTTAAACCCCAGAAGCCGAGATAGATGAGATTGGATAGCCTGATGCATGTTGAAGAAGAAAATGGTGGATTTGGAAAAATTAATCTCCATTCCCGAAGCTTTGCTAAAAAGATTGAGAATGTCTCTGTAAGCTAAAGCTTCTTTTACTGTTGGGGTACCATGTAACATGGTATCATCCACAAACTGTTGATGAGTTGTGGCTGGAATGGATCTGATAGGTTGCAGACCTCTAATTTGACCTTCTGCTTTTTTCTTGGCAATTAATCTGCTTAGGCCCTCCATTAGAATGACAAACAAGAAAGGGGATAGGGGGTCCCCCTGTCTGATGCCTCTGGAAGGGCTGAAGGGAGCAGAAGGGGCGCCATTCACAAGGATAGAGTATCTAGGAGATTTTATGAGGGCTAAAACCCATTTGATCCATTGTCTACTGAAACCAAAAGCCTCTAAAACTGCTTCCAGGTAAGACCAGCTTACCTTGTCATAAGCTTTGGAAAGATCTAACTGCATAAGCATTCCGGCTTCTTTCCGCGAATGAAGAGAGTGAATCATCTCCTGAGCAAGCAAAATATTGTCTAGAATTTGCCTACCTTCCACGTAGCCAGACTGTTCTTGCGAGATGATGCCAGGGAGGATCGCCTTCAACCTATTAGCTATGACTTTAGAAATGATCTTGTAGATTACATTACAGAGTGCTATGGGTCTGAATTTTTCTGGTGTATTAGCTTCCTCCACTTTGGGTACAAGAGCAATGAAGGTTGAGTTTAGAGATTTTAGGATCGTTTTGGATCGTCTTGAGTCTTCCACAATCTCCCATATGTCTTGCTTTACAATGTTCCAGCAGGCTTTATAGAAGTTAATGGTAAATCCATCCGGTCCAGGAGCTTTGTCGCTGGGCATACTCCTGACTGCCTCCTCAACTTCTTCCATAGTGATTGTTCTTCTTAGGGCCCAGTTCTGATCCTCTGTGATGGATTTGGGTATGACATTGGTGATTTCTTTGATGGCTTCCTCTCTATTGATCCCTGGTTCTTGCGCTATGAGGCTGAAGTGATCCGAGAGGGAGGCTGATATCTCGTTGTGATTTCTAAGGAGTTCTCCCTCACTGTTTTTTAGTTCTAGGATTTTGTTGGCACTTCTGTAGTCCATGGCTGATCTATGGAAGAACTTAGTATTTTGCTCCCCTTCCTTCAACCAAAGGATTCTTGATTTCTGCTTCCATAAAGATTCTTCCTGCTTGCATCTATTGTGCCATTGTTGAGTAAGCTCGTTTTCTTGTTCACAGGTTTCCTCATTTCTGCATCCTGCCGCACCATCCTTGTGAATTTGTTCCAGCTTGTTTTCGATGATAGCTTTCTCCTGAAATATATTTCCGAATACTGTTTTATTCCAGTCCTTTAATCTCATTTTGATGTTTTTTAGTTTCTTTTGAAGATTGAACATTTTGGATCCTTCTTCATCTAAAGGCTCTGACCACCATTTTTCCACCATTGTGAGGAAGTTGGGGTGTTCTATCCAGAACTTTTCGAACCTGAAGGGTTTGTTCCTGGGGGTACCCTGAAGCTCGACAGCTAGTGAGATCGGCCAGTGGTCCGACCCTCCACTTGGGAGGATGTTCGACTCAACTACCGTTCCATCTAAAATTAAGCTTTCCGAGACTAAGAAACGATCCAGTCTAGAAGATATTAGCCTTTCGCCCCCCCTTCTGTTGTTCCATGTAAATTTACCACTCTTAGGGTATACATCTACCATTCTTGCATTATCAATGAAACTTATGAAGACCTCCGCATCCCTGTTTAGTTTTCTGAGGCCTCCTTTTTTCTCCAGGAGGGAGGTGATCATGTTGAAATCTCCCCCCAATATGTATTTAGCATCAGGGTGCCTTTCTATAAATTTGGTTAAAGACGCTAGGAAACTGATCTTGTCTTCTAACTTCTGAGGACTATAGACATTGATGCATAGGAAAGATATAGAATTACCTGTAGGTTGCACTTCCAGTGCTAAGTAGTTTTTGCTTGCTTCAGCTGTTAGAATCTGGTATCTCCTTGTGTCCCAGAAAGTAGCTAAGCCTCCTTCTCGCCCTTTGCTTTCGATCTCTAAGACTTCAAAATTTCTTCCTAACTTAACTCGTAGCCTATCTATGAGAGCTCTGTTGCATTTGGTCTCTTGTAGAAACAACATATCCGGGTTGTATTTTTGCATCTGCCGCTTCAGAATCCTCTGTTTGGCCTGGCTGTTTATCCCTCTTGCATTCCATGATACAATCTTCATATTTAAACAATTATTTGGAAGGACGGATAATCACTTAGCTGCCTTATCTTACCTGCGTTGATCAGCATCTCTCCAAGCTCCTGCAGGTGTTCTCCGCTTGACTTGCGGCCTCTACGGCGTTTGTGCCTCGAGCCAGAGGTTTTTCCCAGTATTGCTTTGTAGTGTGGGCTGCTTCCTTTGATTATGCCTAACTTTCTCTTCTGTTTCTCTATTACTGCCTTCTGTCGTGCAATGAAGAGGTCATTGACCTTCCTGATTTCTTCCTCTGGTACTGCTTCAATCCCTTTGGCTCTCCAGCTTTCTACAAGCGCCGTAAGGTCCATTCCTTCCATAGCTAGGGTCTCTTCGAGCTCCAGATCCTCACTCCCCGCTTCACTTGTTAACATCTCTGTTTCTTCGTCTGTTTCTGCTGTTCTATCCTGCATGTGGATTTCACCAGTGAATTCTCCTTCCGCAGTTCCTTCCCCTGTAGGTTCTTCCTGTCCTTCTTGCCCTGCCTCCACATTAGGTATGTTCTGCTTTTCCTCCGAGTCAGTCTCCAGGTCTAGGATCTCAAAGGGGTTACTGAAGTAGTTTCTTTCTGTATTTCCTTTAGTATTCCTTCTTCTATTGGCGCGCTGCCTGTTCTTTGGTTTGGTGAAGTTGTTCTTGTCTTTGTTGTTCTGTATTTTCTCTTCTTCTGCCTCCTTTCTGTTCAATGGACAGTCCCTTACCAGATGTCCATGCTCGTGGCATTTCCGACACCTGAAAGGTATTTGCTCATAGTCTAAAGCCTGAAAGTATTCCTCATCCCTGTACTCGAGCCACAAACCTTCATGTAGTGCGCCTGACACATCCAGTTCCACACAGATTCTAGCATAGGTGGTATATCTTTTCTGCATGGTTGCCTCCGAAGCTTTAACAAAGGTTCCTAGCTTATCCCCTATTTGCTTTAGGGCATTCAATCCCCAATAATCTATTGGGAGAGAGAAAAGTCTAATCCAAACCGGCACTTGAGTGAAGGATTCCTTTTCCGGGACGAAGTTTGGCTTCCAAGGTCTCATATATAAGCCTGCTGCTGCTAGGAAATACGGGCCACCTTCGAACACTCTGTCTTTATCTTCTAGACTTGTAAAGACTACTGTGAAAAATCCTTTGGCCCCCAGATGTAACTGCACATCTCCTTTCGGCTTCCACTGCTGTCTTATCCATTGGCACAGAGTCCTTTCAGATGGCCAGACTCCCATAAATTTACAAATGATGGCATGTTCAGCCATGTGCTCCCTGTAGGCCTGGATTTCAGGGTCAGTGATTGTCACCCGTAGGCTGTCTTTTTTCTTTGGCTTACATGCATTGCTGGTCACAGGGGTTCTGTTGGGGTTCGCGCTGGACTCCCCCTCCTTCTCCGGTTGGACCTTGCTTTTGTTTTTTGGCTCTTTGTCTTCTTTTGGTCGTTCCTCCTCATTTTCTGAGGGCTGAGACTTTGCAGCTGTTTTGTCTTGTGTGTCTGCACGGTTCTGCTTCTCTTTATTCCTGTCTTCTGAGGTGTTTTCTATCTTGTCAGACATTATTGGTGTCTTTTCCTTGTTTTTCTTGCTACTCTGCATCGTGCTGTTCATTCCCTCGATTCTGACTCCTTCTTTCATTTTCTGTTGCTGTTTCTGCAAGACAATCTGCTTAAACGTTGGGGTCCCACTGGACCCCTCTGCTCCCATCCAGTCCGACAGCAGTTGCCCCTTTCGAAACAATGCTGCCAGTTTGAGTCTGTGGTGTTCCAGGCCTGTCACAAACGCTAGAACACATAAACCCTAGCTCGCGGCTCCAATTTTTCTTACCGTCTTTTGTTTCACATAAAATTTGTTCAATGTGAATTCAAGAGGAATCAAATCTTTCAAGGTGCACTTCAAATTTTAATTATTTTATAAACTTGATAAATCAAAATTTAACATAGATCTGTGCTAATCATAAATCTTTACATTTTCAAAAAAACAAAAGATCAAATAAAAAATTTCCTCAATCATACGTGAATGGTTTGAGTTTCACCTTGGTAGTCATGACGATGTAATTTGGTTACTTAGGCTCTTTATTTCAATTACGTAGATGGCCCAACATTTGAACTATTAATATCCATCTAATGTCAAATCTATACAACAGTATAAATAACCTTCCTTACAACCATCCCCTTAAAGAAATTGTTGCTCCACTTAGGCTTATATTATACAAAGATTGATTCAATGTGACATACAATTGATAGTGTTAATCTCCATGTTGTATCTTATTTAGGCCCTTTGCAGGAGACTAGTAGATAGAATCACATAGATTTTGAGTTTTTCTCTGACTCTAAAATTGACACTTGACAAGGAACTAATGAATAAATGAATGATTTTTAGTAGGAAATTCCTATAGACATACAAAAGCAGGAGAAGTGGAAGCATCTAGCAAGGCACATATAGAAGCATTGGTTTTAGTGTTAGTATGTTATTAGGCGGTGTTTATAGACATGCAGAAGAGGGAGCATCTAGTAGCGACATTGCTAGAAGAACTATTAGTATGTTATTAGGCAGTGTTTATAGAAATGCATAAGTAGGAGAAACAAGAGCATCTAGAAAGGCATAGCCAGAAGCACCAGTGTTACTAAATGTGCCTCTATCAATTTTGAAAATTTCAAAAAATATTGAAACTTTACTTATTTATTAAAAAATTATTTTATAAATTTTATATTCTTAAAATATTGTATAAACTAAACTAATAAATAAATATTTAATGGGTAGACGCTATGAATATTTCTACTATAACTTGGACATGGAGTATGCCCTAAAACTTATTTTGCATGGCTAAGAGCTCGTCTTCCTTGGACTTAAGGAAACACGTTAATGGGCTAAGACCTAGAGACATTTGAGTCAAAGTTTTCCCCCTTAAAGACCATTGATGGGTAGTTCCACGTTGTGTGGTTTTCCAAGAATAATGGTGATGATTAAGTCTGCATCAACTGATAGCAGCGAGTGATGGTTGTCCCCACTACTTATTTAACAATTGAGTTATGATGGGTTTATCGACTATGTAAGAAATCCTTCTATTGTAACTTTCGATCTTTTGAAATCATTTTTTTATTTAAAATGTATTTTTTAATCTTCAGAAATATAGAGTACTCAGATTGTGTAAATAATAAAATTCAAGCCTAAAACTTACTATTCCAAAAAATCCCTTAAAAAATTCAAATAAAATCATTAAAAAAATAATGAAGTAAATAAAAACTATCATATGACATCAAAAGGACATTTTTAAGTAATAAATCTGTCATTTAATAAGAAGCTCATGGATTCAAATAATACCATACAAATATGGGCCCATAAAGGTCAACGATTTCTTTTTTATGTCAACTGTGACATGGAATTTAAATTTTTGAAGTCTTAATATTAAATAATTCAAATTTGAAACATGCTAAAATATTATGCAACTTTATTATGATCTATATAAATTAGGAAGGTAAGTTTTTGATGTGTTATACAATGTCCAAAATTAATAATGTTATAAATCGAGATTCCAAACCTTTCAAAACGTGTAAATAAAATGGAGTTGTCTATAATGCGACTTTTTGGAGATTCCGGTGACAGAATCCAGCGGAAGAAATTGAGGTTAAATCTTGATTTGTTGCAGTTAAAATGGTTTTTTAACTGCATATTTGGATTCAGCACCCTAGAAAACCCCTGGGACGCTTTCATTGTGCAGAAACTAGCTCTCAAACTTGCGATTCCAATAAATTCCTGCCGGATTTCGACCGGAAAAACCTGCCGGAAAAGCTTTCAAAAAGTCGCGTTATAGACAACTGCAAATAAAATTGGTCAAAAATAGATACTTATGTAGCACATGATATGTGCAAGTGCATAATGAATGCTACTGAATTAAGAAATTTCTCACCAGCGTCATTGAAGGAAATTTCATTGTTCTCGTCCTATTATATGGATCCACGTTGTTAATTCTCACCAAAATGCGTCATTGATTTAACACACATTTTTCTACTTTATTATATATATATATTCCTTTTCATGGGATATTTGCACAAGCAGATCTATCCGAAAGAATCACTTCTTGTCAGTTCAACCACAAAGCCTAACTTCGAGAGTGTCAAGACCTCTCAATAGCAACGACACTTAAATGATCGTGACTCAACCAACTGAGCTAACTCTAAGGGTTTATGTTTAAAACCAACCTAAATCCTTCTTAACCCCAAATCTATTAAGCATCGAGAGGGATCAAATCTCTCGAGGTTTAAACCTCTTTTTTGAGTGAAAAACTTCAGGAAAGGTTCACACCTCGAGAGATTTGATCCCTCTCGATGCTTGATAGATATGGGGTTAAGATGGTTCTAAGTTGGTTTCAGTTGTGTGCAACCATAAAAAAAATTGTTGAACATCTAATTATTCTGTCATTTTAAACATGATAATTTTGTCTAATATTAATTTGGTCATTTAAATTTTAAATTTTCTCTCGTTGAGATGATAGAGACTATTGATAAGTTGAAGGATGAAATAAAAATTTTGAATGAAAAGTGACAATGTCACAGTGTTGAATGATAGAACGTAAATAATAAGAATGTAATCAATTACAAATAGCCTTCATTGTGATCAAACTCAAACTATTTTCTTCTATTATTCTTATCGTCACACCTCTCAATTTTTCCATATCTTCATATGGGGCATAAGAAAATGGCAGTTGAAATCATAGGCCATCCAAATCTTTAACTCGGGCTATTGTAGTAAATGCCATGCCTTCTTTCTTTCTCTCCAAAATTAATATTATCTTTTTCCAATTTAATCCTTATGACTTAAGAAGTATTAAACCCTAAGTAAGTTTCAATAATAGTTGTTTTCTATTACCTTGTTTGAATGCAAAGTGACTAACAATGTTGAATGATTGAAAATGAGAATAATGAGAATGTAGTCAATTTTAAATAATTTACAATTTTAAGAAGCAAACATTTCATATAAGTAAACATTTTATTTAAGATGAAAATTCGAGTATTTTATTTATCGTTAAATTATTGTAACACATAAATCAATGCACGTCATCAATAAAAAAAATTGTACTTACATTGAAACCAATGCATCTAGTGCAAGTAATCAAATAGGATTAGAAATTAATATTCACATTGAAATCAATGCATCCAGTGCAAGCAATAAAATAGGACTAGAAATCAACATATACACTGAAATCAATGCATGTGCAAGCAATCATATAAGATTAGAAATCAACAACTACAATAAAATCAATGCATCGAGTGTAATCAATCAAATAATATTAGGAATAAATATCTGTTGAAAATAGCAACAAGAAATGCTAAAAATAGAATTGATATAAATAGCACTGCTATAAATAGCAGTTTAGTCAGTGTTGATCTTAGCAACAATGGATGGAAAAATGGAAGTGCTAAAAATAGCATTATATAAATAGCATTTCGGGATATCTTCCTATTTTAGTCAGCCCTAAACTAAAATAGTGAAGTAAAAATCGAATTTGATCTTAGCAACTGTTTGTAAAATAATTAATTAATTCATCTTGAGTTCATTAGTCAAGGAAAATAAAACATGAAGTCTATGTGGGGACATGCCATAGTTTCTCCATTAATTGAGGAATTTATCCATCAGTTAAAGAGATAAGGATGAGCTGTAATATTGAGTTTTAATTAGTTGGCTCAGTTAATTGAGTCAAGTCCACTTATATTAATTCAAACAGTTTGTTGAATTAATGTAAGTTTAGTTAGTTAATGCTTGCATGCATGTAACTATTGCACTTCAAATAACTGAGTATTCTCTCATAAATAGCTCATGCATGCCAGTTCAGACAGAGACCCAGTTGAGATCAGATGGAGGGGAAGTGTACTATGAGTTGCTAGAATATTCCATTATCAATATTCCTTGCATGCAGAAGGAATTATTTCCTTGAGGATTGCACAGTTACTTATTCAGGTTAAGTGAGTGTGATGAGGCCAATTCACACATGTGGCTTCACTGGACCCTAAGAAAAACCGTGCAAGGAAATAGGAGGCTTGGAGGGCTTGAGGAGGACATATACTATGTCTATTCAGTCTGTGAGTTGTATTGTTTGATGGCAGAGACAGTAGGATAGCTTGAGAGCTGATTCCTTTTGTAACTTGGACAAGATTTCTACTTGTATGATAATACAGAGATTGGGGTTTTAGGCTGAGGCTTTCCCTGGGTTATTTCTTTTGTGTTATGTGTGATTGATTTCTCATTCTCAGTTATATGTATTCTCTTGATCTTGCTCAATTCGATTAAGTTTCCGCAAAGTATTGTAAAAGTAGATCTTGTATTGTGTTTTAGTATATTGCATAATCTATTGATCTACAATGGGAATTTCTACATGGTATTAGAGCAAAGGTGATCAAGGCAAAGAACAATATATAAGAAGGAGAAGTTCGAAGTTTGGTTCCTGAAGATAGAAATTGAGTTCTTATCACATCTAAATTTCACCAATGGCGTTCAGTGGTTTAAGACTCGAGTATGCCCTTGATGGCGGCTCGAATTATATAGCCTGGAAGGATCGCATGGAGGCAGTATTAGAGGATAACGGTCTAAAGGACTTCATTGATAAAGAAGTACCCAAGCCGACTGATGCTACTCAACTGGTGGAATGGAAGAAATGTGTGGCTCAAGAAAGGAGAATCCTCCTGGATGGAGTTCAAGACCACATTGTCTCGAGCCTCCATGGGAAGGAGACACCATTTTCGATGTTGAAAATATTGAAAAATTTATATCAAAACAGCAACAATGAGAGGAAGCTGGTGCTGAAAGACAAGCTTCATAAGATCAAGTGTGAAAATGGCAACATGATCTCTACATATCTGAACAAGCTCACCACCTACAGGGATGAGCTTGGAAGTGTGGGGATCACGACCGCTGATGATGACATGGTGAGTCTTGCACTCCTCGGTCTTCCTAAGAGCCGACATAGCTACCAAGACTCGGTTAATGGAAGAGTAAAACTGCCAGATTGGGAACGACTTTGGTCGGATCTGATGTATGAGGAAATAAGAAGCACTAGAGATGGATTATCATCGAAGCAAGATGATGAGGAAAATCTAGCCTTAGCGAATAAGGCGACAAAAGGAGGGAAGGCGTCCCATTCCAAATCTGGTTCTTCCCACGGTGGGAAGAAAATTGAGAAATCGAAAGTGCAATGCTTTCATTGTCATGAAGTGGGCCATTATGCTACAAATTTTGCACAGAAGAAATCCAAGAAGGGTTCCTCAAAGGGATCTGATGGTGAGGCATTGGCCTCACAGTTTGAGCTGGATTTCTCGCTTATCGCATGAATGGTTTCATCCATGATGGGATTTGTGTGGTACCTCGACAGTGGAGCTTCATTCCACATGTTAGGTGACAAGAATCTTTTCAATACCTTGGAGGAGAAGGATCTCTAGATGCGGATAGAGATGGGCGATGATGGAAAGTACCATGTTTCAGGTGAAGGTACAGTTGTGTTTTAGAGGGAGCATGGAGCTCCCCTCACCCTGAATGATGTAAAGTATGTACCAGGTCTGAAGAAGAACCTTGTGTGTGTCACTATGCTAGAAGATAAAGGCTATGATGTAGTCTTTAGTCAAGGAAAGGTATTCCTGAGGCATATCGATACTGTAAAAACAAAGCGAATAGGGATTCGAGTTAAGAATCTCTACAAGCTGGAGGTAGACGACTTTGCTGCTTTGAGTTCCAAAACTGAGATGGTGCAGAGCCAAGATATTGGTGAGCTATGGCATAGAAGACTGGGCCACTTGCACCATGGAGCCTTGAAGATCATGCAGCAGATTTCTACCGCATTACCTAAGGGAAAACTTGAGCAGACGAGTACATGAAAAGGTTGTACATTGGGTAAGTATGCGAAATATTCCTTTCCGGATCGAGACAGTAGAGCTGGAGCAATCCTGGAGCGAGTTCACTCAGATGTATGTGGACCTTTCTCTACAGCCTCCACCGCTAAACAAAGGTACTATGTTATTTTTATTGATGATTTTTCTCGTAGATGCTGGATCTACTTTATGCAAAAGAAGTATCAGACCTTCTTGAGGTTTTGTGAGTTTAAAGCCTTGGTAGAGAAAGAATTTGGAAAGAAAATAAAAGCCTTGCGTAGTGACAATGGTGGAGAGTATGTCTCCCAATAGTTTAAAGAATTTTACGCTACAGAAGGTATTAAACGGGAATTGACGGCACCCCATAACCCACAACAGAATGGGGTGGCCGAAAGGAAGAATAGATTGATTGTGGGAGTATCTCGAGTGATTTTGCATGACCAAAGCCTACCACTGCATTGTGGGCTTAGGCATGCAATACAGCAGTAGACTTGCATAACAGAAGCCCGCACTATATACTGGCAATGAAGACACCTATCGAGGCCTATTCTGGGAAGCGACCTGATGTAAGTCACTTCTGAATCTTTGGATCATCAATTTATTGTCATGTGACCAAAGATGCCAGGAAGAAGCTAGACCCAACAACTGAGTTGGGAATACTTGTGGGGTACATGAATACATGCCAAAACTATCGGGTGTACCTGCCTTCCACTCAGAGGACTGTGGTACGCAGGGATCTGAAGTTTGACAAGCAGAAAGCCATGTGCTTATCACTTCAGAGGGAGATCGAGTTGCATGCAAATGAGGAGCCTCAGATTGATGCAAAGCAGTGGCATGCAAAGGATCCAGGAGTGGAGACATCCACTCATGATAATACTTTCAGAGATGGGCGGAAACGCTAAAGGGAAGCTGACAGGTTGATGCTGGATGCACGGGAGAGTGTGGGACAACCATCTTCTCAACACAGACAGAGGAGGTCATCTGAGCGGTACACTGGGTACACGGCCCTGGTTGGGGAGTGTGTAGATATCGAACCTTATTCATTCGAGGAGGCAGTGCAGCAACCAGTCTGGGTTGATGAAATCGTAGAGGAGTATGACTCTATCATTCGGAATAGTGTGTGGGATGTTGTTCCAAGGCCTCAAGGCAAGTCAGTGGTGAGTTCCAGATGGCTTTACAAGGTAAAGCAGGCAGCTGATGGTAGTGTTGAGAAAAATGAGGCAAGGTTTGTTGCCTGGGGTTTCTCACAGGTCGAGGGGATCGACTGCGATGAGACTTTTGCTCTCGTAGCAAGGTACTCATCAATTAGATCGATATTGGACTATCATCTCAGATGGGGTGGAATATCCACCAGATGGATGTGAAGAAATCATTCCTCAATGGGAATGTTGAGGAGGAGGTGTACATTGAGCACCCAGAAGGTTTCGAAACCTTTGTTCGTGAGTCACATGTGTGCAGACTCAAGAGGGCTCTGTATGGGCTGAAGCAAGCACCCCATGCTTGGTACACCAGGATCGACAACTATTTCACCGGTTTGCGCTTCACCAAGAGTGAAGAAGACCACATCATTGTAGAAGGTAAACCATTGGTCATTGTTCATTATGTTGATGATCTGATTTTGACAGGTGATGATCAGCTGATACAGTCTTGCAAGGAGGACCTTGCAAGAGAGTTCGAGATGAAGGAATTATGCACTACTTTATAGGCATTGAAGTGTGGAAAAAAGATGGTGAAATATTTGTGTCTCAAGGCAAGTATGCCAATGTGATACTCAGGCACTTTCACATGGAAAAGTGCAAGCCCATGTAGACTCCTCTAACTGAGAACTGGAGGAAAGAGGATGCTACTTCAGGTGAGGTAGTTGCTGCTACTGTTTATCGGCAGCTGGTGGGTTCACTTAAGTATTTGGTGAACACACGACCCGACTTATGTTTTGCGGTGAACCAACTGAGTCAAGTTATGGTTCAGCCTACCAAGCTGTTTTGGAAGGCAGCGAACCATGTGTTGAGATACCTCAGAGGCACATCTTAGTTTGGATTTTGGTATAGACAGACAAAGGGAGTGAAGCTTTAAGGCTTCACAGATGCGGATTGGGTAGGGAGTCCATCAAACCGAAAGAGCACCTCTGGAGGAATCTTCAACCTTGGTTCAGCTTCAGTTCCCTGTTACAGCAAGAAACAAAGATCAGTTGCACTTAGCTCAGTAGAGGCTGAATACATGGATGCTAGTCAGGCTGCATGTGAGGCCATTTGTATGCGGAGGATTCTAGTGGGATTGTTTGATCAAATGATGGATCCTACAGTGATCTACTGCGATAACAAGAGTTGTATCAAACTCTCTGAGAATCCAATTTTTCATGACAGGTCCAAGCACATAGATATCCGGTATCACCATCTTCAAGACTGTGTGGTCAAGAGGATCATGTTGTTGCTTTATATTTCGACCGAGGAACATAATGCATATATTTTGACTAAGGCATTGTCAAAATGCAAGTTCGAGTTCCACAGAGACAGGATTGGGGTTACTGATAATCCCTTTCTTGTTGAGAGGGAGTGTTGAAAATAGCAACAAGAAATGCTAAAAATAGAATTGCTAAAAATAGCACTGCTATAAATAGTAGTTCAACCAGTGTTGATCTTAGAAACAATGGATGGAAAAATGGAAGTGCTAAAAATAGAATTTCGGGATACCTTCCTATTTTAGTCAGTCCCTAAACTAAAATAGTGAAGTAAAATTTGAATTTGATCTTAGCAGTTGTTTGTAAAATAACTAATTAATTCATCTTGAGTTAATTAGTTAAGGAAAATCAAACATGAAGTCTATGTGGGGACATGCAACAGTTTCTCCATTAATTGAGGAATTTATCCATCAGCTAAAGAGATAAGGATGAGTTATAATATTGAGTTGTAATTAGTTGGCTCAGTTAACTGAGTCAAGTCCAGTTAGATTAATTCAAACAGTTTGTTGAATTAATGTAAGTTCAGTTAGTTAATGCTTGCATGCATGTAACTACTGCACTTCACATAACTAAGTATTCTCTCATAAATAACTCATGCATGTCAATTCAGACAGAGACCTTGTTGAGATCAGATGGAGGGGCAGTGTACTATCAGTTGCTAGAATATTCCATTGTGAATATTCCTTGCATGCAGAAGGAATTCTTTCCTTGAGGATTGTGCAGTTACTTCTTCAGGTTAAGTGAGTTTGATGAGGCCAATTCACACATGTGGCTTCACTGGACCCCAATAAAAACTGAGCAAGGAAACAAGAGGCTTGGAGGGCTTGAGGAGGACATATACTATGTCTATTCAGTCTGTGAGCTCTATTGTTTGATGGCAGAGAGAGCAGGATAGCTTGAGAGCTGATTCTTTTTGTAACTTGAACAAGATTTCCACTTGTATGATAATACAGAGATTGGGTTTTTAGGCTGATTCTTTCCTCAGGTTATTTCTTCTGTGTTATGTGTTATTGATTTCTCATTCTCAGTTATATGTGTTCTCTTGATCTTGCTCAATTCAATTAAGCTTATGCAAAGTGTTGTAGAAGTAGATCTTGTATTGTGTTTTAGTATATTGCATAATCTGTTGATCTACAGTGGGAATTTCTAGAATATCTACATTGAAATGAATGCATCTATTTTAGTGAATAAAATTGTATGTCCCCCTCTTTGTCTCGCCCATTTCTCTCTCTCTCTCTCTCACTCTCTCTCTCTCTCTCTCTCTCTCTCTCTATGTCTCTCTCTTCTTCCCTCTCTCTCTCTCTGCCTCTCCCTCCCTCTTTATGTCTCTCTCTTCTTCTCTCTCTCTCCCTACCATCTATACCTTTTCCTCCTTCCATCTCTCCTTTGTTTCTCTATCTCACCCCCCAAACACATATGTTCTCTCTATTCATATCTATCTATCTCTCCCTCCCTCCCGCTATGTCTCTCTCTTCTTCTCTCTCTCCCACTCTATATATATATCTACCTCCCCATGTCTCTCCTTTGTCTTTCTATGTCACCCCCAAACATACACTCTCTCTCTCCATCCCTCTTCCTCTTCCTCTCTCTCTCCCCTTCTTGCTCTTCCCCTTCTCTCCATTTCTCTCTCCTCTCTCCCTTCCCTCCCACTCTCCTCTCTCCATTGCTCTCTCTCCATCCTTCCCTTGTCACTCCCTCTCTCTCTCTTTCCACTTTTATTTATCTATGTATTTCTTCTTCCCTCCCTCTCTCTTCCTCCTCTCTACTTCTCTCTCTTCCTCTCTCTCTCCCTCTTTCTCTCTCTCTCTCTACCCTCCAACTCTTTCACTATATTCCTCCCTCTCTCCTCTCACCCCCCATCTTTGTGTCTCCCTCTGTCTCTCCTCTCATCTCTCAACGCTTGGTAAATACAGACTTATGATGGATCTAGGCTTGGAAACATGACATGTAGTATTAGATATGTGTTTTTTTGTTTATTAGGGCATTTAATTTATATAACTGTGTTATTTTAATTTTATATCTAACGATTTAGCTTGAACATCTCCCTATACTAAATTCTAAAACACCTCTTAACACAACCAATTTTAAACAAAGAATTAAGACCCACTTAAAACCAAACCCTTCTTAAAATTAATAATTCCAAAGTAATTAAAATTTACATCTTAACTCTAATCTTACATCTTAATTTTAGCTCTAATCTTAGTTCATACTCATGTAAATAACATATTTACCAATAGTTACTTCCCATAATAATTTAAGTGTGTCTTTGCATTAAAAAATAGATAGAAATAAGATGTAAATAAATATACTTATCAAGAATCACTTCCCACCATTATTTATGTTTTCCTTAGTGCTTTTGCAGGAGTAAAACTGTAAATGTGTATACTAACTAGTTGTTACTACCCACCAAAATTTAAGCAAGTCCTTGTGCCTCAATAATTAAATGATTTGTCCACTTCACATCTCAATTTATTAGCTCCTTCGAAAGAAAGTCTATAGGATTCTATTTGCATGTTGACCACTATTAATTTAGCATTTACCAATTTCGGTTATAATTTTTTTATGTTTCTTTTCACAGAGTATATATTAATGTGATCTGTATATTATGATTTTCTTTTATCTTAAAAATTATTTTGAATTTTATTTATAAAAACAAAATTATAATATAACAAATTGAATTTTATTATTTTGATTATTTTTAACTTTTTTACTATTAATTGAGCTTATATGTAATTATTAAATGTTAAATGTTTACAAACATTCACGCCTACACATCTCCCCCTCTACTTTATATTATGTTTTAATTTGTTGACTGAGCATAAATATAAATATAAATGTTTATGTTAAATGTCAAATTTTATAAACATTTATGCTTCCGCATCTCCCCCTATACAGGTCCTCCCCATAAATTACATTTATAAGGATGTCTATTTTGAAATAGAGATTTCAAAAATTTAATTTAATTATCAATAATTATTAGGTGGATGGTAGGAATTTAACCTCCTCATAATATTCTAATATTCTAAAATATTCAAGTAGTTATGTTATTTTCATCCTTTTAATTAAATTGATTAATTAAAAAAATGCCATGTAAATAAGTGTGATATGAACCCCATGGTATCATAACAAAGCCTATTTACAAATTATGAATCCCCATGATAAAGTGGGGAAGAATGTTGTTACATGTTTTATTAGGATGTTTTTAAGGTTGATAGGGTATCTATTTTGAAATAGGGCTTCCAAAATTTTATATACATGTTTATTTTGGAATTATGCTTCCATAATTTTAATTTAATTATCAATAACTATTAGGTGGATGGTAGAGATTCAATCTTCACATAAAATTTTAGAATATATAAAATATTCATAGTAGTATAAACAAATCAAAGGTTGAGATTCGTCTCCAAAGTAGTTATGTCATTTTTTCCATTTTAATTAAATTCATTAATTTCAAAAAAATGTTATATGAACAAGTGTCATATGAAATGAGGTATAGTTTTTTGGGCATGTGGTTTTGATAAGCCATGGTATTGACCCATGGTATTGTAACAAAACCTATTTATGAATTAAAAATCTACATGGTAAAGTGGGGTAAATATCCACCATATGAAGTGAGGTATAGTTTTTTGGGCATGTGGTTTTGATAAGCCATGGTATTGGCCCATGGTATTATAATAAATCCTATTTACAAATTAAGAATCTACATGGTAAAGTGGGGTAAATATCCATAGTTAAGAATGTTGTTTCATGTTTTTGAAATGTATGTATGTTTAACTTATATTAATTCTTTAAAAAAAAATAATAAAAATTATGTCGTAAGGCATTCCCTCTAGAAGAAATCCCTCTTATGCCATCTTTCCCTTCGTGTGCTAGTTTATTTGGGTGTTAGACGATAGAAATAGCTTGGGCCATTAGATTGATTCGACTAGTATTAGTGAGTTATGAAATTCTCCCCTACACAAGCCTTCTACTCGACATACACACATCAAGTAACCAAACCCTCGGCTCCCATTTTGGGGCTGCAGAGCCTTTCTACTAGACATACAGACATCGAGGAACTAAACGCTTCGTTCCTATTTTGGGCATATGCACATGACCATCCATCCATATCCTTGGTTTGCAATTTGCAATTATTTGTTACTATATCGAAAGGATGGTCACCAAGGTGAATCTGCTTGACGAAGCATTTATGGAGGGGAAGAACTACTATTCAATGTGACACGAAAGCAAGGTAGAGGAAAGTGTATATGGAAAAGCATAAGGAAACAAAAAACGGGGCAATTAATACTATTGTGTTCTTTCACTCCACTGAGCTTGAAAGTTGTGACAGGAAAGCTAGGTAAAGGAAAGTGCAGATCGAAAAGCATAAGGAAACAATAAAATGGGTAATTAATAATGTTCTTTTCTTTCACTCAGCTCAGCTTGAAAGTTTTGAACTTTTAGTTTCCATGTGTGATATTGATAGAAGGAAAATTGCAAAAAAAAAACAGAAATGGATTCAATCTGCATCTTCAAAAAGAGTGAAACAAATCTCTCTCAGCAATATTTTGACTAGCAGTTTCCTGGATGTCCCAACTTCTCTTTTTTCTTGTGAATCTCTAACATCATTGAAGCTCCAGTTGTTTTTCTTCACATGAATGTCTCTCTACTTCAATGGTTTTAGATGCCTTCTAACCTGTTCTCTGTCATCCATCTATAAAAATGATGATACACTTTAGCATCTTCTATAAAAATGCCCTCTTCTTGAAAATTTGATAGTTCAACATTGTACAAGGTTGAGCAATGTGAAAATTTATGCGGCCAATCTGAAGTGTATGGATTTCACTAGGGTTGAGTGTGAACGCTTAGTGACAGTGAACTACCTAAAGCTTGTAAATGTCATAGTGCATAATTGTATTACGTTTAGTATCACGTTAACTTTGGAAATGGGGTATATTTTTTTTGTTTTTGCTTTGAGCCTATTTAGCATGGGTATGGATAGACTTAGAAATATTCTCTTCTTTTATTATACCCAAATAATCACACCCCAATTCTATGAAAAGCATCTTGACCTCGTAAGGTTAGACGTGTGTATAGCAGCCTACAATTTGGTATTATTTGTTTTTAATAGTGTTAATATTAGGTATAGAATCTAGTGACTAAATAACTACTCTCTCCCTGACCGTTGATCAAAGTGAGGCTTGAAATTCCTCCAAAACAAAATTATTTTTCCTGTCTCCCTCCTTATTGAGTTGATAAATAAACCATGATTAATATTAATATATATTTTAATTAATTATCTCTAATGGCTAGATTCTACCGTTATGTACTTTCATGGTAGATAGCCATGTGGTGTGTATGGTGTTGTAGCATCTTTCTAGAGGCCTAGTAGGGTTCATGTTATTAGATAGTATACACTTGGTTAATTCAGTCTAGAGGCTTATACTAGAGGAAGGTGTATGGAACTTTACTCATCCTCGTGAGTATATTAGACAATATCTTGGTCTCGGAATTAGAAGAAAATTTCAGACAAAGAAGTTGGTATGGGTGTAATGCACAGAGAATGCAAGAATTTATCTTTCTAAGCCAATAAGGGCAGTAATCTAGAGGTACATTGAAGGTCTCAGGACTGTATCTTTGTTCAAGATGGATTGTTAGAGATTGCATTCATGTAAAAATCTATTGGTTGTTGTCTATATTTTGGTTCTTTTGATTTCAACAGGTAAGAACTTAATCTAAGAACTTCATTATCCATTCCATATATATACAAACTCTTTGTTTTGAAGCATCAATGGTTGCATGTTGTAATAATGTGGTTTTTTTTAAATTTGAAGGGTTCTTGCATCCATTAAGGCCACAAATTTTGGTTAATGTGGGTTATGGTTGTATGTTGTTTGGTATTGCACATTGCAGGGGAAAATGTGCTGGAGGCATCATTGCAGCCAAACCTTGAAATTGGTGTAAACTTTGGAACATAAACTAACAATTTCCCATCACCGAAGTAGGTAGCCAAGATACTTGGAAACACCATTATCAATAGAGTCAAGATCTACAACTCAAATTTCTCTATATTGTAAGCATTTTCCAACACAGGCATTACAATTGTTGTGGATCTTGAGAATGAGAAAGTCTAGAGGATAAGTGAAAGCCCAATGGTAGGTCAAGCTTGGGTGCCTCAGAGGATTCCTCCTTACTACCCTTCAACCTTAATAGTTATAATCATCGTAGGTAATGAGGTCCTTAAAAATAGTGTTGGGTCATTAGACTCTTCTGTAGTGCTTGCAATATTTAACATTCATTCTAGTTTGGTTGATTTAGGATTCGATGACAAGATTAAGGTATCTACTCCACACAATATGGATATCCTTTCAAGTTCCTTTCCTCCTTCGACCTTCACATTTTCTACTAGTTTGCTACCAATTATGAAGCCTCTCCTCAAACTCTTGTATGATACAAGTGCTCCATTTATGTTGAATGCATATCCTTATTTTTCAGACAAAGACAATCCCAAAGAAGTTTCATTGGACTATGTGATGTTTGGGTGATCTCCAAGGATTTCAAATGCAAAAGGTTTGACCTATAACAATATGCTAGATGCTAAAAATCATTATGTTTACTCTTCTATGGTTGCTTTGGGTTGTAATGAAACTATCCATGTGTTGTAGTGGCTACAACTCCCTCCAAAATTTTCGCGTGCATTCAATTTCGTAGCCTTCCTTGGGTTTTTCCCTTGATGTTCGCAAGCAATCAAGCTCATTTTGTGAGCTTGTGTTGAGCCTTTGCACCCTCCTCGCTTGACAGTTCAATGGACAACCTTTTTCATGTTGGTCACAATGTCACACTTGCCTCCATGTTCTGGCCATACATAAGTTCTCGCTTCGTGTGTTTAAGTTGTATTCGATATTTAATAATCTGTCACGCTCACACACAAAGTTGTATGCACTGTCGCGCAGGTGTCGTCGCAGTTGATCAACGATCTATTACAAGTGTCATGCTTGTCACTTGCACCGTCGATTAATCACAGTGACTATATGTTGTCTTGATGGTCTGACGCATCTTATCCTTGAGTCATGTTGAGTGTGTGCTCTCAAGGTCGTGTATGCACAAGTTCACTTTCTCACACACTTAGTAATTTTGCTAAGGTTATGATGACTAGATCACCCTTCAACAACCGAACCCTCGCTAAGTTGCATTGCGCAGTTTCAGCCCTCACTGAACATGTACTGCTGCCTAGAATTGCGCAGAGCTTGAGGTTGTCTCCCAAGCAGCCTGCACTGCGCAATCCTAGTATCGACTAGACCGAATATCATCCAGAACAACACAAAAGTTTCTCCCTAAACCATATCAATCTGCGTTGCCCGCAAGCGAATCAACCAACCCTCCAGTTGGTCAACCGGAGAGTTTGACCAGGAAGTGACGCTGGGACTCACTCCCCCAAAAAATTGTGAAAAATCTACAAAGCATTCCTGCTCTGCTAACTAAAGAAATTGCGTAGACATGCTAGACAAACACCAAGTGTCCGTCACTGTCTCCCTCAATAAATTTCGCAGTTTTTCCAGCTAGTTACCTAGTTAGTCGGCTTGTTGCTCACCCAAAAAACTGCGCAGATTTCAAGAGCAGTCCTCAGCAGTCGACCATCCCGCTCAGTTCAAAAACTGTGCAAGGATGTTCAACAATCCAACCTCCCAGCAATTGCACAGTTTTTTCTAGCAGCACTCTTGCAGCCCGCTGCCAGCTCCCTGGAGGAATGCACAGTTTTTGCTGCCAAGACCTTCTGCTACCTGCATTGCTTCCCTCAAAAAATTGGGAAGAACTTCCTGTCAGCCGAAGCAGATCCCGCGGACAGTCACAACTGATCGAGATTTTCCATCTCAGTCTCCCAGTGACTTCTGGGTAATTTTCATTGGTAGTGTTAGGAGCCCGCATCCTAGCTTGAGATCTGCCTTGCGAAGTTTCATAACCTTGTCATCTCCCCCGGTCACCTACATCTGAAAGCGAGCGACAATGCATCATGGTAGACAAGGAGATTTATGGATTTGATGTCATCTCGTAATGAGTGATTGTAGATAGAGGTACATGGATGAGACATGACGCGATGATGAATAGGATGAACAAGGAGAGCACATGCAAGGGGATTTGTTCGTGAACGGACGAATGACAATGCATGCTAGGATGTTTTTTTGAGAATAGACAATGCATGCGAGGAGACTTTTTCGCAAATGGAAAATGTATGCGAGGAGATTTTTTCGCGAACGGACGAACACGTGAAGCATGCGAAAGTAAAAGCGAAGGAGTGACGTGCACATGCAACATCAAGCGAACACCAAGACCATCGAAGACTCTGCACACCTTGCCATGCGGAGGTGAAGCTATGATACACCAAGAGGACATCCATCCCTCAGCAACACTTCAGCTCGACATGGACACCACCAACAGCATGAACATATCAGCATTATCGTGTTGATTCATGTCATGAGTCATATCGTCCACATCAGTACTGTGAGCCACACTGTTGTAATTAATGTAATGTAACGTGGAAGTCCAAGAGACCTAGATGTAATATGAAGAGTCATGTAAAGTTAAAGAGTCAAACAAGTCAAAGAGTCATGAAGGAATTCGAATAGTCACAAGGGCCAGTTTTACCCTTGGCTATAATACCCCTCATTTGTACATGCAAAGGATTTTTTTACCTTGGCTCCCCACATAGCCTTGAGAGTCTGTAATATTTTCTTTTAGGAGCGAGCAGTGGCTCCAACGTCCCTCTTACGAGGTTAGTGATTTGTGGTGCACTTATGTGTCTTGGAAATTTCGCTTAATTCAGAATCTTGTTAACAAGACACCACATTTTCACACACGTATTGTAATTGTTTGTAAGAATAATCTTGGAACACTTGTAATGCATGTTGCTTTAACCTGTGTTAAAACAGTTGAACTATTTCGATTTCTCTAATACATATGTTTATGAAAATGTGTTGTATAATTTTTTTAAGAATGTCTTGCCTGTGTGGGTTGCCTCGCCAGACACTAGATAGAACCTTTCCCATAAACTTGTTATAACAACCGCCTCACTCACATTGACTACTCTGTTGGGTGTTGTATGCGCTATTCCTTCATCGTGAGTTTGTGACTGCCGCATCTGTGTGGACTACTTCGCCAGAAGCTACGCATGTCCTATTATGTTGTGTGTCTCTGATATAGTTGGGACTCCTCCCTTTCGACTAGAGACTCACTTCCACCCTCTACCTGCACGGTAAAATAACCTTGACACAAGTAACACCATCACTCACCAAGCACGAGAACCTCACTGTTCAAAGACAAAATAGACCACTCTCACATTCTGAAAAGCAAGAACTAAGGCATGTCTTTAAGATAATGGCAATCGGGCCATCATATTGGATGGGACTCCTACACCAAACGGTGTGAGGTCTAGTTGGGACTTCATACTGAGGAGATCCCCTGAATGTTGGTGGGTCCAGCGCCGTTAACATTCTGGCGCTAGAAGGAGGGCTAGATAACAAGTTGAGCCTGTTACATATGGTTTGAATCTCTTACCAAATGGATTATACACAATTCATGCTCCCCGGATGTTTCTCTCATTTCTTCCTTAATCAACTATAAACCCCGATGAGCTTCTCAATCACTTGTCCTTGTTAAAGTTTTACGGTGAGGGCAAGACGTCCGTAACCAAGCACATTTATGATTTTCTTTATTTCTACAAATCTCATGAAATCGATAGTGATGAGCTTGTTTATGTACCTTTCTTCCTCACCATTGAAGGTCATTCTAATCGGTGATGTCAAACCCTGCCACCTGCTTCTTTCCATTCCCTTCTCACTCTGCTCAAGGAGCTCCATCAAGCCTTTGATAAGTGTAACCACCAAGATGTCTATGAAATAATATCTCATTTAAGAATGAAGCCTGGTGAATCAATTAAGGACTTTGCTACCCACTTCCTTCACCTCTATTACGAAATTCGTGAATGATTTGTGGACCTTGAATTCATGAACCAGGAGCTGAAACACCTGGTTCATGTTTCCCGACACAGTGAACCTCTCGATTTCCCTTCTCCCTTGACTCTTGCAGACCGTAAGGCCCCTCAGTTTTTAGAGGAGGATCCCAACACCCCATTTGTTCCTTTTCCTCCTCCCTTTCCAGTCTCAAAGCAGGTGCCCCTTCGTAGCAGTCAAAAAGCTAAGAAATATGTGCAGCGGATACCCCCTCGCAGTGGTTGCAAAGTTGAGAAATCTACGTAGCATGTTCCCAGCCCATCTTCTTAGCCATCTCCCACTCCAACAGAGGAAATTCCATAATGGCTCGGAAAGCATATGGCGAAGACTCATTCCTCCATTCCAAAAGAGGACATCATAGTTTGTAACTCAAGTCTTGAGTCTAATATGCATCTCTTCCATCCTCCATCATTTACAATCCATGACTCCTTGTACCAGGACTCGCTTGAATCATCCACTTCACAAGCTAGTTGCGTGCACCCTCTTGATTCTCAAGCTGTTGGGTCAAATTGCGGTCATGTGAAAGGTAGTCTCATTATACAAGCGGAGGAGTAGGAAGGTGAAGACACAATCAATTCCTCTTCTATGTTTCAAAATGGTTCACATAAAAACATTTAGCTTCCATTCTTGATCTATTCTCAATCTGCGAATCTTGGTGAAATATCATGCACAATTAATTCTTTCGATCAACCTCCAGTCTTAGGAAGTCATCACTCCCATGCTTCTGTATGTTGTGATGAATAGTCAAGAACATCACGTGATCTATTATTCTCTCATGTACACTCTAACTCAGATTTGGAATGCACCCCGGTCAAGGCAGACATCCATATCGAAACTTCCTTTGCACCTCACTTACCCTTGTGTCCTGCCATTCACATCGCATCTACATGCAATGGAGATACCCCCTGTTATCTTTCATCTTTGTTTGGTGATTTTGATTGATACAAGGCAGTGAGGTTGTCCATGATGAAAACAGTCTCAACGCACATGACTCTTCCCACTCGTCATCATCTTGTGAGTTGCATGAAGATAGCTCGTCAAGTCAGCTCACTAAATCTGAAAATTTTGATGAAGCTTGTGATAGAGATGGTTGTTATCCTAAGAGCAGTTTTGTAATCAGAAACAACAACCATCCTTAATCCATGCATGATCGGGTTCACATCTCAAAATGCAATTTTTCAATTCTGGAAAGTTTTGGGGCATGCCAGGGAGTTGAGGCACTTCAATGTCTGGTTATGGTTATGTCAGGACTTTGCAACTTTGGTAAGCCCCTCGAACCAAATCAGATCTCATTTCTCATGCACGATATGTTTATCTACATGGTTTCACTTGACGTGGATCCCCGTGTAAAAAATATTTACTATGCCGGGTGTGATATTTCAAAATTTCAAATTTTCACTAATGACTTAATCCATGAGTCTATTACAACATGTCCATCTTCATGCACCTCTCTTACATCCAATTCGGGTTAGGAGTGTTTCTCCCTCATGCAATCATGCAACAACGAAGTGGATCATCTCAAAGACTATCTTTGTCCAGAATCATACTTATTTGGTGTTCTCTCTCGTAATCATCTCCTTGGTCTTCTTGCGAAAATTTTCACATCAAATATGCCTTGTCATCACACCAGTGATCTCCATGTGTGATGACAAGCGCACAAATTTTCATGCAAATCCAGTTACTCTCATTTCACAATACCGCAACTAGTTTCACACATTCACAGTGCTCGCATCTTTTCTACATTTCTATGATGACAATGATGCATGCACAATTTTTCACAAGTTGTAGGTGAGTGTTCTGTCATATCTAGCGCACAGTGAACTTGGTTCCCTCATTCAGAGTGTTCACAAGATTGTTCAAAAATTTTCTTTGTTCATGTCAAACTAGGAATCTCGCATCTCGACCAACTAGTCTGATTTTTCTTCTATCTTGGGTGGTTGTCATGCAGTTTATCATTTTCCCAAGAGTACATCCAATGATAGCCGCTTCATGCCTCACTGTGTAACATCTTTCTCGTCAGAATTTTGTCAAGCAGGTGAGGCACTTCATCCAGCACTAATGGATATGGAAGACCCTCATTGTGTTGACATGAACGACGAGAATGACCAGATTTATCTATCCGTACCAGGTTCCCATCGTGATCCCTTCTTTCAAATCAGGTACCCATCTTCTCAAAGATCACGAGTCTTTCAAAACGGCCATCACAAATTTTATGGTCCAATCGCTGAATGGCTGGAACAATCTTACTTGGCGAGTCGTGTTGTAAGTAACAAGCTTCAATCCTTCCTCACACTCGCTAAGAAACTTGGTAGAGAAGAACACACACTCGCAAGAGGCCTCCAAGTTTTGTTGAAAAATGGTATTAACCAAGGAGGTAAACATCTGTGTTGGGTGGTTGTGACACATCTTTCTGTCTAGAGGTGAGACTTTCTCTCTCATGTGCAAGTTTGTCAAGTTTTTGTATTTCTTGTTGCACACTATTTTTTATCTGTTTTAATCGCTTGTATATTTGTGGCTGCAGGTCAGGTATGCCTATGGTGGCTTCACTGGAAGTTTCATTTACGTAACCCCATCCGTTTACAGTAGGAGTAGGAGTAGTGTTTGATTTCTCGCTTATCTTTGCTTTCTGGTTTTCTTGTTTGTTTCCTTGTTGACTTGGTTTGGTTTGTTTGCTTGCTCACTTTGCTTTCTTGTTGTCTTTTCACTTTTCTTTTTTATTTTTTCTTTGCTCTGTTATGTTTGCTTAATACCATGCTATTTTTTGTTTTTTCAATAAGTGTTGCCCTCTACTGAGTTCTGGATTTTGAATGAGTATGTGGCTGAGATTCAAAGAGTCTTGTGACACTGCAGCACTTGGCCAGTCCTGTGTCTGTCTTCTTTGTGCATGGTTATAACCTTCAGCCGATGAAGTCTTAACAGAAAATATGAGCCATCTACAAGGGAAGCTTGGGTCCAACCATGAACTTGTGTCCACATTGTGAAACCCCATGCCCATACTCAACGTTCTGCTATGTGTGTTCAAGCTCATCCAACTAGTAGAAACAGAGAAGGGGAAAATCTAAATGAGAAAACCTATGTGAGAGGTCCTACATGCTTCTCTGAAGGAACAACCTTTTCTTCTCTCATAAGTCAAGATCCTTCTTTCGCCCCAAAAATAAATAAGTGCCGATGCACAGTCCTCTTAAAAAAATTATATATATATAGATACAAAGGTGAAAGAAGTGAAAGGCTTCCTGCGCAGAGAGGTGAAGCATGCAACTCCACCGGGGTACTGACCAGGCTCGCTGGAAGTGGAGCAATGTGTGTGTTCCTGCGTGACGCCACCAGGGTACTGTTGAGGCCTACTGGCAGTAGAGCAACACCAGAGATGAAAACTTATACTTTGAAAATTTTTAACTTACGAGCCAAACTACCTTTCCCAACTTTGAAACACTGTGATCAAGCTAAAACTTGTGTTGTGCTTGAATGAGTTGGAGAAAGGTGAACCATGTTTGCCCATGGGGTAAGTGGGGAAGCCGAAGTAACCCACTCAATGATTCAATACTCCCTAAAAGACCAAGCCCCTGTGTTGTGAATGAACCAAAACAAAGAAGCTGGAATTCAAATAGTGTGTCGCTAAGTGTTGTAGCAGCTGCAACGCCCTCCAAAATTTTGGCCTGCATTCAATTTCAGAGCCTTCCTTTGGTTTTTCGCTTGATGTTTACAAGCACTCGGGCTCATCCCATGAGCTCATGTTGAGTCTTTGCACCCTCCTCACTTGACCATTAACCGGTCAACTTTTTGCATGTTCGTCATAGTGTCTTGCTTGCATCCATGTTCTGGCCATGCACAAGGTCCCTCTTTGTGTGTACAAGTTGTGTTTGTATGTAAACATCCGTCACACTCACACATGAAGTTGTATGCAGTGTTGCGCAAGCGTCGTCGCGGTCGCTCAACGATCTATCACAAGTGTCGCGCTTGTTGCTTGCACCATCGGTCAGTCACACTGAGTATATGTTGTCTTGATGGTCTGAGGCATCTTGTCATCAAGTCATGTTGAGTGTGTGTTCGCAAGTTCATGTATGCACAAGTTCACTCACTCAAACACTTAGTCATTTTGATGAAGTTCTGACGACCGGATCACCCTCCAACAGTTGAACCCTCCTTGTGCTGCATTACACAGTTTCAACCCTCAGTGAACATGTACTGCTACCCAAAATTGTGCAGAGCTTGAGGTTGTCTCCCAGGTAGCCTGCACTACGCAATCCTGGAATTGACTGGACTGACTATCATCCAGAACAGCACAAAATTTTCTCAGTAACCCATCTCAATATGCGTTGCCCACAAGCGAATCAACCAACCCTACAACTTGTCAACCAGAGAGTTTGATGGGGAATTGACCCCGGAACTCACTCCCCCAAAAAATTGTGCAAAATTTGTAAAGCACATTCGCTCTACTGAATGAAGAAATTGTGCAAACATGCCAAACATACACCCAGTGTCCGTCGATGTCTCCCTAAAAAATTGCGCAGTTTTTCCAGCCAATCATTCGGCCTGCTGCTTACCCAGAAAACTGTACTGATTTCATGAGAAGTCCCCAGCTACCCAACATCCTGCTTAGCTCAGAAACTGCTCAAGGATGTCAGTAGGCCAACCTTCCAACAATTGCGTAGTTTTTTCCAGCAACACTCCTGTAGCCCTCTGCCAACTACCTGAAAAATGCACATTTTTTCCCTACAAGCCTCCTCTAGCCCGCTACCAGCTCCCTGAAGGAATTTCGTAGTTTTTCTACCAAGCCCCTCTACTTCCTACACTGCTTCCCTCAGAAAATTATGTAGACCTTCCTATGAGCCCAGCCAAATCCCGCGGATAGTCACTGTTGATCTGGATTTTCCATCTCAGTCTCTTAGTGAATTCTGCGTAATTTTCACCGGCAGTGCCCAAAACCTGCATCCTAGCTTGAAATCTGCCTTCCGCAGTTTCATAACCTTGTCCTCTCTCCTAGTCACCTGCATTCGAAATCGAATGACAATGCATCATGGTGGACTAGGAGATTTATGGATTTGATGTCGTCTCGTCATGAGTGATGGAAGATACATGTACATGGATGAGACAAGACGCGACGATGAACGGGATGAGCAAGTAGAGAACATGCAAGGGGATTTGTTTGCGAACAGATGAACGACAATGCATGCGAGCAGATTTTTTTGCGAACAGACAATGCATGCGAGGATAATTTTTCGCGAACGGACAATGTATACGAGGAGATGTTTTTGCGAACGGATAATGTATGCGAGGAGATTTTTTTGCGAACAGAAGAACACATAAAGAATGCCAAAGTAAAAGCAAAGGAGCAATGTGCACATGCAAAATCAAGAAAACACCAACACCATCGAAGACTCCACACACCTTGCCATGCGGAGGTGAAGATATGATACACCAAGAAGACATTCATCACTCAGCAGCACTTCAGCTCGACATGGACACCACTAGCAGCATGAACATATCAAAATTGTCATGTTGAGTCATGCCATGAGTCATCTCGGCCACATCACTACTGTGAGCCACACTGTTGTAATCAATGTAATGTAACGTGGAAGTCCAAGGGACCCACATGTAATCTGAAGAGTCATGTAAATTTGAAGAGTCAAATAGTCATGAGGGAAGTTGAACAGTCACAAGGGTCAGTTTTACCCTTGGCTATAAATACCCCTCATTTGTACATGAAAAAGAATTTTTCACCTTGGCTCCTCCCACATAGCCTTGAGAGTCTGTAATATTTTCTTTGAGGAGCGAGCAATGGCTCCAACGCTCCTCTTACGGAGTTAGTGATGTATGGTGTACCGATGTGTCTTGGAACTTTTTCTTATTTGAGAAGCTTGTTAACAGGCCAACACGTTTTCACACATGTACTGTAACTGTTTGTAAGACAAATCTTGGAACACTTGTAATGCATGTTCCTTTAACTTGTGTTAAAACAGTTGAACTATTTCGGTTGCTCTAACACATATGCTTATGAAAATGTGTTGTATAAGTCGTTAATGTTATATTGCCCGTGCGGGATGCCTCAAAGGACACTAGACAGAACCTTTCTTATAAACTTGTTATAACGACCACCGTTCTCATGCAGACTGCTCCATTGGTTGTTGTACATGCTATTGCTTCACTATGTGTTTCTAACTTCCGCATTCGTGTGGACTAGTCCACCAGAAGCTCAGCATGTCCTGTTGTGTTGTGTGTCTGTGAAACAGTTGGGACTCTTCCCTTTTGACTAGAGACTCACTTCCACCCTCTCCCTCCACAGTGAAAGAACCTTGACAAAAGTAACACTAGCACTCACCAAGCACATGAACCTCGTTGTTCAAAGACAAAGCAGACCACTCTCATGTGATGAAAAGCAAGATCTAAGGCATATCTTTAAGATAATGGAAATCGGGCCATCGTACCGGATGGGACTCCTACACCAAATGGTATAAGGTCTAGTTGGGACTTCATACTGGGGAGATCCTCTTAATGTTGGCAGGTCTAGCATCGTCAACACCTTGTAACTATCTCTGAGGCCTGTTGGCCTTCCAAAGGAGACCCAAATGGTATAGGAGTGAATCCTAAGAATGTTAGAAACTATAACACTGGATTCATCAAACATGTTACTTCCAATGCAAGAACTCCAATGAGGCCTAATAGAGTCATAGAGACCTTTATTTTTTCACTTTTTAATGAGAACCATAAGCTAGGGCCAACCATTGAGAGGAACTTTGGGCTGCTAAACCCGGATGATTCAAAAGTATATGATGTAGATTTGAGTTGTGGTTGGTGTATATCTCCTCCTCCTCCATATTATCTCCCACAAGCCCACTACCTAGCCAGATTTATTTATTATCAGGACAACCAAAAGGTTCAAGGGGAGGCCTTCGCAGTGTCGTTTATTACATTGCCAAACCCAGTTCTGGTAGGGTCTTTTGGTTTTTCTTGTGGGATGGGTGGTGCAAATTGTGCTTCAATTCGTCAAGGCAGACCTTGATATAATCCAAATAATGTTCATGCCCATGCTTCATATGCAATGAATAGTTACTATCAGATTCATCGTAGAAAGTACTAGAATTTTGATTTCAAAGGCACTGGTCTGGTCACATTTACTGATCCAAGTAAGGATTATTCCACTCATTTTATCTTCTAGGGAATGTCTTCCTTTAGTTTTTCCTTTTTTTTTGTCTTCTTATATATTCCAATATATGCACTATAATCACTTTGATAATGTATAGTTCAATTTTTTATACCAAAATTTCCATGAAGATACAAGCTTGCAGGTCACTAAAATTTTCAATATAAAATATTAAAATGAGCGCCTGACTAGTTAGATCATGTGCTATTTTGGTTTAGGCTATGTATCTTGTCACTATCCTCAAGAATGAGCATCAAATAAAATTGGCACGGTGCTTTCAGTAACTCAATCTTATCCCTTCCTCTTGGATATCCTTTTGCCAGAACATTGGACTGATTGCAATACTCATTATCTAAACCAGTTGGTATTTGTGATGGTGTGCTTACAAACGATTTTTTTAGCTTGAGGAATTTTAGTAGGTTGTCCAAAATGTGATTTAAACTTAATCGACACATGTATTAAGAGAACCACTGGGAGCTTATTTGGCATATGTATTTATAGTACCACTGCCTAGATATGAAATTTAGGCAACTTATTTTGTTTCTCCAGTCAAGCTTTGTGTTTATGTTTTTCATACACTATAGGATAAGCACATGTTATCACAACCTACTGCATTAGATAATTTGTATTGTTTTGAATGTATGGAGTAGAATTCTTATATTCAGTGAGGAATGAGAAGGAAATTTTGATGTGGTGTCAACTCTATATATTTTAGAGAATACATGAATTGGCATATACAAAATGCCTGTAATTGCAAGATATCTTTACTATATTGGCTTATGTTTGACACATTATTCAAATAGGTAGTACTACCTATATACAATTGTAACCTTAATATAGATTATGACTTCCATTTTTCCGGGAAACTAACTATTTAGTTTCACTTTGTTAAACATAGATTATACTTGAACTTCTTGTGTATTATCCATGTTTTTTATCAAATAAGTGGATCTACCCTAAAAGACTGTTTGAATTTTTCATTGTGTTTGTTTTAGGCATGCTAATCAGCTACTTCATTTATTTTTAATGTCACCTTATATGTAGTAATCAAGTCCCATGAAGAAGATTGTTTAGTATGTTTTATTGAAATTTGTGGAGATTATTTTTTATGTAAATTCCAAACGGTTAGTTAAATTTGTTATCAAATTAAACCATCCAATTAAAATTAGTTCATACTACCATGACTTGACTAATATGAAGAAATTGAATCAAAAAGTGATATGAATTAATTGATATGAATCCAATTCAATGATGGGTGACTTGTTGGGTTGATGAAATCTGGCAAGGATCTCAAATTTAATGGGCCACTCTTGAATCACTGAACTAAAAATTCTTTCATCGGCTTTCAAACTAATACTCAATGATCTAACAACCTGCTTCTTCAATGGGTGGTTTCTTCAAAACTCTTGCATTGAGTTTTCAATTTGGTTCCTTTGTTGGGGTTTTTCTCTTCAATTTAAGAGTATAGTGGAAATTTTTAGGGAACCTGTGGGTTTTATGCCCTTCCCTTACAACCATAAGAAAATATGTTTTAGTGATGCTTTATGTGTTCTACATGCGATCTTGGTTTTGAGTTATGCTACCCATGATATTGTAATGAAACTTGTTCATTTCATTAACTGACAAAGATCACTGTAACATTCAACAAAATTTTAGGGACACATAACAAGAATGGGACACAAAACATATTTTGTGTGTATCTGAATTGGGTCATAGTAAAGCATTAATTATCTACTATATCTACTTGCTAACTTCCCCTTTTTGGTTCATCTTTACGCCTCATGGATGCAACAAGTACGTCCCAAAAATTTTATGACTACTTGTAAGCTATTGGTAGGGAAACAATGTATTTTTTTTTACTTTACAAAATGTTCAAATTGTATTTGATCGTAAATAATGATTGATACTAAGATGGAGTATGGAATCAAATATTATCATGTATCATGTGAATGTTAAGCTACTATTTGTTTTGGTAATGGTCTAAGGCATTAGGATTTTGTTTTGTATCTGATGGGAATTTGTACATATCATGTGAAGGATTGTAATAGATGATCAATATTAATAGAGAGTAATAATCATGATTAAACCATTATTTTTCCCTACTGGGCAAAGGCATTTGTACTATTTAGTAGGATACATGCTAATATTGATAGCTTATTCTGTAGCATCAAATATATATAAATGTCGGTATTTATTCACTGAATAGTCTTTTAAATAGGAATTTTGCTGTAGGGAGCAACCATGAACATTGAAAAGTCTAAGTATGGCCGTAGGTGGCTTGTGACAAGAAAGTGAGATAGAGGAACATTCAGATGGAAAATTATAAGTACAACGATATGGATCAACATGGACATCATATAGTGCAGCATACAGTTTCGACACAAAGGAAATAAGTGCACAATAATCAAATAGCTAAATAACTATTTTATGAAAAGGATTGTTCATCACATAGAAGACATGTGTGCTCTATTTTTTCCATTCGTTTTCACCATAGCTCTTCACCTTTGCATTGTACATTGGTCTACATGCATCTCTACAACTAGGTTTTCTTGACCAAGGAAAGAAACTATCGAGGGTTACCTTGTAAATATTTTCTCGAATGTAGTCATTACTATCCCTTCCCATTTTAATGATGCTTAGTGCCAAGAAACGCAAGATGTTAGTAAAATTACAGGATTTAATGTCAAAAGAACCATCAATAAGCCTACTGCAACGTCCCTTTCTTATGGCATGAATGAGAAGGAGGACCTAGTTATTGTGTTTAATCTTGGTGGGGGTAATTTTGATGTACCAGTGCTTGAAATATCCAATGGTGTATTCGAGGCATGTTCCTTCCCTTGAGATGTCAGGTTATTTTACATTCATTATTTATTTCTTCTCATTCTCTGCTTGATAAAAATGGGTGTTGCCATCCAAAGTGGAATTTTGTGGGCATGTAAAGGAACTGATTTTACTGGATGTGACTCCTCTTTCTCTTGGATTAGAAACACTTGGCAGGGTTTTCACTAGGTTAACAAGAAGAAATACAAAAATCCCAATGAATAAGACTCATATATTCTCAACTGATGCAGATGGTCAAACTCGGTGGATAGACCATGATGCTGCAAGAATTAAATCCATTCAAGGAGGAGAGTCTTCATCCTTTGGAGGAGGCCCCAAACCTTCAATTGTGGTCTTAGTATCAACTATCCATAATTTTCATGTGTGGGTTCATCTTGATGTCCAGAGGAATAGTATGAAATTTGTCGAAGTGAGAGACCACTTTGGGGTTCTTGTTGCGGGTCAATGCCTTTGCTTCTCTTGACACTCTCTTACAACTTGACTTGTTGTATGTTAATTTTGTTGCTTGATAGTTGAGAATGTGTAGTGTGCAAGAGAATATCCTTGAGGTGGTACTTTGTTCATTGTGCATTATCTAGTATCCCAGTAACTCATGTAGCTGGATTATTTCCATCTCCCCTTCTACATTTGCACTTGGATATGTAGACTCAAATATACACAAATGAGAGACCCCTCTTGTTAAGACATCAAAAGTACGCTAAAAACAAGTTGATACACATATCCTTGTTATGTTCCAAAGATATAAGATAACAATTCTAATATAGTATTGTGTTGTGTGAAAATTTATGGCCCAGGGGAGAGAATCTCCCAATACATAAATATTTAAGGGAATATTATATGAGAGCAAGGAGGGTCTAACCTCAAAATGAGCATATTTTCAAAACTAGAACAAGTGCTTCAAGGTTTCATTGTTTCCACATAGTGGGCATTTAAGGTATAGAATCAGTAGCTGTTCAAGCTCATGTTATTCTTCTCGAATTTATGCCTTGCAATGTTTCCTTTCCAACATTTGGTGCAATTGCTAGAAATAATATATTTGATTTTAAGCTCATGACCAGAGACCAAATTGGTGTATGAGAGCCCCTTGTTTGTGGGACAAAGGGCCCACCTCCCTTAACTGCTAAAGTCTACGAAAGCATACATAATCTACCCCCTCTGACTGTGACCCCTTACTAAGAAAGACATGCTCTTAACCATTAGGCCACTCAAGCTGTATAATAATAAATTTATAATTTAATTAGTTTTATGATTTTTTTTATTTTAGCAACCTGAGGTGTGTCATGTAATAAGTTTTTTGTTACCTATTATGGATTAATGTCTATGGGAATTTACCAACCACTTAATTTATATGGTTGTGTTAGGTGGAAGGATTTAATCTCCAAGGAATATTCTAGAATATTTATAACAATATACCCAAATCAAAGCTTGAGATTTATCTCCAAAATAGTTTTGTGTTATTTTTTCCCTTTCAATTAAATTGATTAATTAAAATATGACATATAAACAAGTGAGTTATGATTTTTTTGGGTGTGTGGTATTAATAAGCCATGATATTAGCCCATAATATTGTAACAAATCCTATATACAGATTAAGAATCTCCATTGAAAACATCAACAACAAAGGAGGTAACTCTAGATATTGCTCTCCAGCAAAAATCCTCTTCCACTAATCTTTATTCTTTTTGTTAGTTGTATTTTTTTATCTTATTGTGTTCTGTTGAGGAAGTGTGTTTGGATTATAGGCTATAAATTATTATAATATTATTTTCTACTTGTGAGTTTTACATCTCCTAAATAATTTATTAATAATAATCTAATTTTAATTTTGAATTAAAAGACAAAATTTTGATTTCTCATATGGTAAGCCCCTTGTTACTATATATATTTTATATATGGTACAAAATACAAAATATAAAATTAATAATAATGTAGTAGTATTAATTGATTATTTTAAATAAAAATATTATAAATTTATTTTGTTTCGATAATTTAAATTATCTTAATTATTTTCTTATTTTTTTATATTTCGTTTCCATGAATTATATTTAAATTCCTCACCTACCAAGGAAAAATAATTTTTAATATTTTAATTTTCTATTTTTCATTCCCTTAAAATTAAAAAATAATATTTAGTGTTTTTAGTGTTAGTTAGTTATATATATAAAAAAGGAATTTAAGAATTTCAAGAGAATAAAAAAAAAATTAGGAAGAGAATAATAATATTTATTCCAACTACCAGAAATACATCCAATTCTAATGTTGAATGGAGTATGATAACAAAGATAAAAACTAGGATGATAATAATATCATTTACCCCAACTATCCAAAATACATCCAATTCCAATGTTGAATGGAAGAACAATCTACTCATAGCATCATAACATCCCACTAGTAGAGAGATTGTTTTGGACTCTTTAATATCTTTTTGAAATTCCACATGTGAGTAACTCCACATTCTCTGTGATGTTAGTTAGCATGGCATCTACTTAGTATCATGGTAGTCAAAGTGTGACTAGCTCCGCATTGTGAATAATGAGAATTGACCTAACATCTATTTAGTATCACTTTAGTCAATAATATAAGTTTAACTTTCTCATACAAATTTCTATTAAAATAATTTTTCAATTAGAAGGCTCTTAATGTATTATAAACTTTGTTGACAAAATTTTGATTAGAACATAATTATTTGAAGCTTTAAATAAGTTTTAAAACAGTTTTGATTCCAAAAGATCAAAATCAAATTTAAGAACCATACAACTTAATAACTCTAATTTTTACACCAAAAAAATTAAAATAAATAACAAATTATATTATGATTTAATCAAAATCCTAAATATTTTGATTTTATAAAAAATAAATTATTTTTTCCCAAAACAATAAATTAAAATAAATAACAAATTATATCCTAATTTACTCAAAATCCATATTTAAATATTTTGATTTTATAAAAAATAATTTATTTTTTCCAAAACAATGAATTATAATTGAAATCGATGTATTCATTTATATATAATATATTTATTAATTCTTCTAAAAATGAAAGCGGTGGGATTTATGATGTACGTTTTGATAAACATAAAATCAAAGCTGTCGGATTTATGATGATGGGTTGTACGTTTTCATTCACAACACAAACTCTCTAGATACACTGCCACTCAAATCAAGTCGCGAATGTCAAAACATTTAAAGAAATACTAATATTTCATGATGACCGCTCGATAAGTGTGTTATTTCTTTCGATTAAAGTCCTTCAACGAGTGTCATTCTTTGACTTGTGATATTCGGGGTAATTATGGTAGGTGATTTCAATGCAGTTTTATTCGGAGAAGTCCACATTTCCTCAAAGAAAAATATACATTCCTGAAGTGTATGGATCACTCTCACTATGATATATTTAAAATTGCGTAATTATGGTAGGTGATTTCAATGCAGTTTTATCCGGAGAAGTCCACATTTCCTCAATGAAAAATATACATTCCTGAAGTGTATGGATCACTCTCACTATGATATATTTAAAATTGCGTAATTATGGTAGGTGATTTCAATGCAGTTTTATCCGGAGATGAATGTAGGGGTGTCAATGTAGGGGTGTCAGATGTAGGGCGGCTTCCCTCATTGATCATCTTTCTCAATGTTTTGAGTCCAATAATTCACTGGATATCAGACCTCTCACTCTAACTCTCGGAGATGAATGTAGGGGTGTCAATATATGGGTGTCAGATGTAGGGCGGCTTCCCTCATTGATCATCTTTCTCAATGTTTTGAGTCCAATAATTCACTGGATATCAGACCTCTCACTCTAACTCTTAGCGGGCACAATGCCCATGTAGGTGTTGATCACATTGGTAAAAGATTGGATCGGTTCTCAGTGCATGAAAACCTAGTGGAGAGTTAGGATGTATGTGATCATGGGTAGAAAAATATGTGATCTTTGACCAAATGCTTATTGTATTACAGCGAGACCGGAGCACTCTGGTTTGGGCATTCCATTCAAATTCAACAGAATTTGGTTGCAGGAGGTGGACTTCATTTCACTGGTCTGCAATTTTTGGAGGGCACACATCCGAGAGGTTGGGAAATCCCTAATGTTATAGGGATATGTTTCATTATCCACAAAGTCATTCTTAGTTTGCATGATGTCAGAGTTCCCATTCGCACAATAAAGGATCGATCTTATAGATTTGCTCCAAATGCAATACATTTTTCTTGAGGGTTTCTTTGATGGTGTCACCCAAAATTCCAAATGTGGCGGTGGTGTTTGGCTTTAGGTGGACGAAGTATGACATTACAGGTTTTATTGGAATGGTGGACCGAGTACCAACATTAGGGCGGAAGCATTGGCTCTCTGGGGCCTCTTGTGGATCTCCAGGTAGCTGTGTATGGATATTTTATTTGTATATAGAGACTCACAAGTCCTCATCAATGGTCTATAGTCAAACCCAAATTCTCCCCCACATCTTTCTTCTTGGATCACCCTGATCAAATTTCTCCGCGGTACCTTCACAACCATCACCTTGTGGCACATATTCCGCAAGAATAATCATGCTGTAGACTCACCATCAAAGCTTGGGATTGTTGATTATTATGGTATCATACATTATACATCTTTGGAGAGAGAGACAATATGGGTTGAGGGCTCTTTTCTCTTCCCATAGTTTGTGGTTATTGACTTTTCATATTTGATTCATGCTAGTTATTGAGTATTTAGATAAAATGTCACTATTTCATGCTAGTTATTGAGTATTTAGATAAAATGTCACTATTTCAAGACAGAGTGGATAGTATTTTTTTGAATATGGAATGATATGTATAGATCATTTTTCTCAATCGGCTGGTATAACTAGAAATACTCATTGAAGATATGCATTGCTACATAATATAAATAAGCCCCCTTCAACCAATATAAATAATAAAAGCTCAATTATTACGTTAATAAATGCGGTTTATTTCAAAATAGGTTTCTAGAATTTCTGTTTAAAAAAACACAGTTAAATGATAAAAAAAACACAGTTAAATGATAGCTCTCCTAGTTAGATGAATGAATGCTAGTTACATGAATGAATGCGGAGTGCTTCGGCAACATACAGTAAGGAATGAACACACGCTGGGTTGTTTATTTTTAAAAGAGTTTTTCGACATAATTTTCTTGATGTTACTCTAAGGCAACTCCTACGCAGCTAAACAACTTGCAGTGTACCCAATTTACTTCACTGAAATACAAGGACACTGTTGGGCGAGGTACCCACCTCATTTTATTCATATAAGAGCAACTTAATACGAGATTTTATTCAAATAACAGCAACTTAATACGAGATTTTATTCAAATAACAGCAACTTAATATAATTAAGCTTGAAGATTGCTATTTTATATCGAGGATCGGAGGTATGGGGCTGCGTTCTCGATAGCTTCATTGATTTCTGATTCAAATATTTGCATAGCAGCGGGCGGCAAGCATACTGGAACCACTATGCCTTCCACCCCACTTCTGTTACGATAAGGGACGAGGAAGCTTGTCAAGCCCGCCGCTGCCGCTGGTCCCAATCCACCTTGTGCTGGCCCGCCGTACGCTGCTCTTCCCCACCCCAAATCCACATCTCTAAACCCGATCTTAGTACAGTCCGAGACCCCATAGGTGCCCACCACTGTGAAGAGAGGGTGCCCTCTCAACTCCATCAAATCTATCACCGATCGCATGTACTCGCTATTCACGCTCATTTTCGCTTGGCGGATCAACTTCACAGCGAAGGACAACGGTTTGGTTGCCAGCTCTCCTGCGGTCGTCTTCGCGCACGACAAAATGATCGCATTGCCGTAGAAGTTTTCGGGAATCGGCGGGTCGAATCTCGCTCGGCCATCCAAAGGGAATATGAACCGAACTTCCTGCTCAGCGGGCAGTTGGAGAGCCCTCGTTCTGGAACGCCACAAACAGGCCGATAGAACTTCAAAGGTCGGGCACTTGCCTTGCCCTACTGCTTGTCTCTTCAGCGACTCGATCTCCTTCGGCCCGAAAAAGACTGAACTCTGCCTCATCTCCTTCACGTTCGCCATCTGCCCGTCTTTGTCTTCGATTTGATCATATTCGTAGTGGGGGAATTTAACTGTGGGATTCGTCCGCGGTCGGAGGATTTCTCTTTCCCAGACTGGACGAACCGAAGGCCTCGCAGCCCCTCTCGCCATTTCGCCGAGAGCTTTCAAGAATTGAACGAGGCCACGCGCGTCGCTCATGGTGTGATTCAAACGAGGGGCGAAAATGAACCCTCCGCATCTCAACCGAGTTACCTGAAATATCGTGATAAGCAACACGTTAAAAAAACATAATTTGGACTGGAATATGAATTGCGTTCATCAAAAAATGAGTTATCAATTAACCTGAATGAGGAGGAGGGGAGAATTGGTAATAGTTTCCGAGCCCGGCACGTCATGCAGCAGATCATCCAAGCAGGGGAAAGGTGGGTGCAGGTCTCCGAATTCCTCGATGGAAACGTCGGCATCAGCTTCCACAAACAGCACGCCTTCGCTGGTGCAGTCCACGAGGAGCTTGCCGAAGGGCGCTTCTCTCAATCTTCCGGCTAAAGGATAGTAAAACACCAAAACCTTCGCCAGCGCTTCTCTGATAACTTTGGCGGGATCCTCACCTTTTTTCGACTGATCGAACCGATAGAATTGAAAGTTGGGAATATGAAATCTGAGAGACTGTTGATCATCTAGATTGGAAAGGTATAGCAACCCTTTGGGAGTAGGCAGGAGAGGAGCGACAAGGATAGCCGGCTTTCTGGTGATTTTCATTTGCAGAGGTGCCATGAAAACAAAGCTGTGGAGAATCAATGAAAAGCTATGAAGCGAGCACGCAATCGAAGATCAGCAGAGCAGGGTGCAGTGCGTTGCAGAGGCAAAGATCTTTGGAGATGGAGGAGACACCGAAGCCTGCGTTTGGTGAGATATATATAAATTGAAACCCGCGTTTCGCAAGTGACGTGACCAGTATAACTAATCCTATACAACAAAGGCGACTTGATATTGGATTTTTAAAATTTTAATTTAATTATTAATAAGTATGTTGAACCATACAACAAAGGCGACTTGATATTGGAGTTTTAAAATTTTAATTTAATTATTAATATGTATGTTGAATAGGTTAGTTTACTTTGAAAATAGTTTTTTAAAATTTGAAGTAAGTGGTATGGATTTAGTTTTTTAAAATTTGAAGTAAGTGGTATGGATTTAATTCTTATCAAATTTTCTAGTATATGAATATATATGTCATTTTTTATCAAACTTTTTAGACTATTAGTATACATGTCAAATTTTCTCTAAGATATTAGTATATATGTTAAATTTTCTAAAATATTTATAGTGATATACATGAGTTAAAAGTTGAAATATATATATATATGTTTTAAACTAAAAAACATTATGTGAAAAAATATCATATCAAGTTAATTATGGTTTTTTAGAGTGATATATGTATTATATAAAGTTAATTATGGTTTTTTTAGAGTGATATAATAGTATTGTATATATGTCAAATTTTTAGAATATTTAGAGTGATATAGATAAGTTAAAAGTTGAAATTTACTTTCAAAGTAATTTTTTTAATTAAATTCATTAATTAAAAAATTCTCATGTGAAATAGTATCATATAAAGTCAATTATGGTTTTTTCAAGTATGTGGTATTGATAAGTCATAGTATTAGCCCATGGTATTGTAACAAATACTATTTAGAAATTAAGAATCTTCATGATAAAGTGACAGTAAGTGTTTTGGTTGTGCAAGTATTACTAAGTCATGAAATTGACCTTTGATATTGCGACGAAGTCTATTTACCATGAGAATTTTTATGATTATATATATAGACATATATATATATATATATATATATATAGATATTTTCTTTCAAATTAATAACACAAATCATTTAAAATAAATTTATAATTTAGTTAAGTTTTATCACTTTTTAAAATTTTGGCAATGTGAAATGTATCATAAGCTAAATGTTTTCATGCTTATGGACGTTTATCAACAATTCAATTTATATGCTTGTCTTAGTTTATCAAGAATATAAAATCATGTATTTGAAATATAAATACTAATTTAGCTAGAGGCTCATTCTACAACCCAAAGAGGTGTAAGTATGTCCATGTTCAACTTGGAATTGACATGTGTCCCTATATATATATATATATATATATATATATATATATATATAATTGTTAGATATAATAAAAAACAAAAATGAATATAAGTATTTAGTTTGCTTAATTAAAAGTAGTATAAAACATCAATAATCTCACTCTATGTCCATACTAAGAAGAAATTGTAAAAATAGTACACTCGCTCTCCACCATAAATAAAATAAAAAAAATGAATATACCTGGTTGGTTTCTTTAATTAAAGTTATAACAAAACATCAATAATTTCACTTTATGACCATATTAAGAAGTGGTAAAAATATTTCACTCTCCTACTCAACCATAAATAAAATATTTTGAAGTCCATATTAAACAACATAATCTTATATCAACTTTATAGAGAAATAAAGTAGTTAAAAGTTTAAAAAGAACTATATATACATTATATAAACTAATTGATTTTTTTTAGTTTATCTTTTTATATATATAGGATCAAATTGTAGACATTTTTTTTCAAATTTTGCACTCTAAAAGAAGTTTTCATCTCAAGAGATTTGATCATTCTGGGTTCTTGCTAGATTTGTAATTAAGATAGATCTTGTTAATAACAACTTATGTTAACCACTTTTAATGATAATCTAGTAAGAGCTAAGCGCGATCAAATCTTCACAAAATTTGAATGAAATTTTTTCATTTTGATCTTCTCATTATTTATATATATATATATATATATATATATATATATATATAAAAAGAGAGAGACCACTTGTCATTTTCATTATTTATGTTGCATTTTTTAATCTATAAAATAGAACAAAATTTACATGGGCGTAGTAGTGAGATTGCTTAAAATATATACTGGTATGTATCCATGAATCTATAAAATAGATCAAAATTTACATGAGCATAGTAGTGAGATTGCTTAAAATGTTTCACCTCCCAGTATATATCCATTTCCATTTTAAGCTTAGATTTAAAGTGAGTAGAGAGGGATCAAATTTCTTCAAGTGAAAACTTATTTTATAGTGCAAAAAATAATGTGTAGTTTTTCATTGTTTAAATTGTATTTTTTAATGCTATAAAGATTACAAAATATGTGCACTGAAATGGTTTTCTATTATTATTATATTTTTAAGTATATGTCAATATTAATTTATATTAAAATATTTTATTCATAACCCCCATTGCATATTTTATTCTATACAATTTTAAATATTTTTTTTAACATTTTTTTCGATATATAGATATATAGAAAGTTGATATAAGGTTTAAAAATCTTATTCACATATTTTTTTTTCTTTTTAATTACTTTACATGAAATTATATTAGGTCATATGGACAGAATGACCCTCTCGACTCAATAAAGAAATATTTTTTTTTCTAGTTGCTTTATATAATGTATATATAATTTTTTGTTTTATTTTTAACTACTTTAGTTTGAGAGTGAAAGTGAAATGTTTTTACCGCTCCTTCATAGTATGGACATAGAGTGAAATTATTGATGTTTATTATACTTTTAATTAAACAAATGAAACACATATATTCATTTTTATCATATCTATTTTTTTCAATATATATATATATATATATATATATTTAAATGACACATGTCAACTCCAAGTTAAACACAGACATATCATACTAGGTTGTAGAATAATGAGAATCTCGGCTCTCTCTCTCTCTCTCTCTCTCTCTCTCTCTCTCTCTATATATATATATATATATATATATATATATTTCATCATTAATTTGAAAATATGGAAAATAAATAATTTAAAATAAAAACTAGTACAACCACATTATTAAAAATACTCAATGTAGGTGTTTTACATTGAAAAATAATAAAATAATATTTACATTAACAATAACAATAACAATAACAAATAGCTATAAAAAATTGTATATCTTTCACAAATAAAATACCTCAATTTGCAGTTTAATTTCACCCAGAGATAATGTAATTAATGCACAATTTCCTCATTATTTAATATAGAGCGGACAAGTGGTATTTAAAATATTATGCTAAGAAGCTAATAGACAAAATGACCTTTGCAGTGGAATCTGGTGATACAAAAGTTTAGGTGAGATTGTGAATTTTTGTTGTTCAAAATATTCTTTTGAATATATAAATAGATTCAAAAAACCACGTGACACTCAAATTTTGTAGATTAAACAAATTAATCTTGTGATTCTTAAAATTCTCAACTTAATAATTAGTAAAATTAATCGGACAAAAATACAAAAAAAAAATACTGTGTAATTTAACTTTCTTTTTTGAGGTGTTCTAGAGCAAGAATGCATGTATGAGTGTCGTTTGTTCACTGAGCTTTCTCCCAGCCTCCGCAATGTCCTCAGCTTTCTCCCAGCCTCCGCAATGTCCTCTGCAATGTCCATGTAATAACCCTGGTAACTTGTAATTTCCGGTAATTGTTGTGGTAAAAACAATATGGTTGACAACTTGTTATTAAGACATTATTATTTGTTAAAAGAAAATATAATGAATTATTATACACATGTGTTGAAAGAATGATGGCAGCCTCAACAAAGGGGCCTTTTCTATTAAAAGAAAAGAATCAGTTAAGAAACTGAAGAGGAGACAACTGCCTCTCACCCAGAAAGGGGTGGAAAGGAAAAACCTCTGGGCTGTTAGGGAACAGGCAGAGGAGACTCCAGAGGAGAGAGCAGAGTGTGAATACTGGGTTAAGTCTGGTTGTGACCAGATAACCCTGCACCGTGGTGCTTGAATCTTGAAAAAGGCTGTGGCCTACAAGATAGCTCGGAGGGGAGATCCAGTGCAGTGGATTCTCGAGGTTGGGAGGATAAGAGCTAGATTGCTGCAGGTGAACCTTACAGTAAGAGCGACAGTAGCAGATTATCAGGTATGTCTCATTAAATAGGTTTTCTTAAGAATCAGGTAATGATAATTTGCAGAATATAGCAGTCTGGATTCTTATTTATAAAATAGGAAACAGAGTTTAAGCAAATACAAGTATTTATATTTTTCGTTATTAAGGAGATACCGATATATCTACAGTATGGTATTTATTTACAGTCAACCGTATGATTCCTCAATGGCAACAAAAGCCGTGGTTAAAGATATATTTGTATTAGCTGATAATTCCTTTTACCGAGATTTAAAAGATACGGTTATACAACTAATATTCTTGAGACAGCGAATGAACAAATAAATATACGTTTACAGAGTAAACCTCAACCCTGTCGACCATACAGATCTGGTTATGACATACAAGTTATAACAGAGATGAAACATGACGCGGCAGGAACCAAATAAAGAGAGAGAGCATTCTAAAATCAGCAAGAAATAGTATATATACAAGTGAATGCGAAACAGTAAAATATTTTCAACGCTTATGAACTTGCAAAACGAGACCATATTCAATACTGACGTTAACCAGTGATAAGAAGACGGTTACAAGCACTGTATTAAGAGTCAGGTCTTCAGTAAAACAACGAAGCCGTGAAACTGAAAAGAACATCATGGTTACAGCAGTGATGAGTAAACTCTTAGATAAGCCTTAAACTAGCATTAGACCGCAAATGTCACGGCATGCCGAGCAAGCGAGGTGGAAATACTGTACGCATAAATAACTGGATATGATGCAAATCTTAATATCAAATTCGGGTAAAAACCCTCATGCAACCCATTGAATATAGGCGGAGAGGAAAGGACTTGCTTCCATTACTCCAGAAGCAAGCCGTAACCATATGACCGCAGCAATTGAACCAGGATAAAATAACCATGAATATCAAATAAATAAATACAGTATCACAGGAATGGAAACATACGCATATATATTAACTCCAATCAAGAAATCGATGAGTGCCTGAACTGAACCATAGATATGCATGAGTTAATAGAAAGGTTACAACCCGAATCAACACAACCAATGCTATTATAAACTGTGAGTAAGGCAAGCTTAACAATGTTTAACTGTAACAAAGCCCGAGCGAGCGGGTCGGGTAAACCCCAGTTCATGATAACGGCAAGCCATCAAAGAGTATAGAACTGTACAACGATTAAATACAAAACTTATTCTATAAACGTCTGTGATTATCAAGACCAGCAACCAAACCCTCGGTTGGCCTGTGGCCGTAACCGATAAACCTTAACCTCAGGGTTCTGTGGAATACAGAGCCGGCTAAGAGTGCCGCCCGTGAACCACATCAAAACTTGAAGCCAAAACAACAGACCTGAGCACAAGAACATCGTGCATCAGTTCCGTGTCGGGTCACTGAAGACCGTCAAACCTCCATTATAAGCTGACTCAAACGATTAAGTATACAGTTGCGGATGACTTACCTGAAGTGTGTGCAAATCGATTCAGAAAACTGCTTGAATGGTCGAGGCCATGGAGTCCGAACCCTCCTGCACAGCATCGCACGGTTATCAACTGTATCAAATGAGGGAGCACATACTTAGGATCTGATAAAACGATGTTAAGAACCAAATGTAAACCTTAAGCAATTGCCATAGTGGGGGGGGTTACCTGTACAAGCAGCGGAGCTGAAAGGTGGAGGAGACTGTCGGAAGAACTGCTGAAACATAGAGTGCAAATGAACCAGAACCGAAGAACTCGGTAAACTTATATGTCAACCAAACCCTAAGGCCATTTTTCACCGTCCGATCTGGAGACACAATCTTCGTCGTTCGTTTGGGCGGGAGTGTGGCACGTTTACCGAATGCACAAACCGTAGAATGGTCACATGGCTCCACATGGCCTACAGCCACCTGGCCATGACCGTTCACCATGTGGCGCTGGAGTTTAATGCCATCCGGACGATGGGAAATCCAATGCACCAACATGTGTTGAGCTATTAAAAAGGTTAATGCATAGTGAGACCATACGAGGATAACATATGTCAAATATCGAATAAGGTGTGTGAGCCATAAATCATAATTCACGTGGATACAATTCTTATATTCGTGTGAAACAAAAGTATCCTAATCATGGTAAATGGGAGGTAGAACATAATAAATTTTTTTTTTTATGGTGAAAGTAGCAGGGTCGTGACAATGTGGTATCAGAGCGAGGTTTCAAAACTGAGACCTCTGGAACAGCAACAAGAACAGAAAGAACAATTATCTTATATATGTATACAATACAATGTCATTAATCATGTCTTTTTGTGTATATCAGGAACATATTGAGACATTCCACAGCTGACAGTTATACAATAAGATGGAGGAAATGCCGGGAGCTGGTGGCATTCCACCAGACAACACAGGACTGTGGGTTCAGCTTGGTGCTGAGACACGCAGTGCTAATCAGGCAATACTTCAAACCGTTCAAGAACTGAAGGGTGAAATGGCACGCTTGCGAGAAGACAATGCACGATTAACTATGGAACAGGAAAGAATATTGAAGAGCTTGTCGGTAAAACAAAATCCACCCTTACCCAGTCCTAGTGCAGAACAACAAAGGGGCACTGAGGGGCGGAATTATGCTCCTGAAATTTCAGAAGAGCGTGAAGATCATTCAGATAACGTGCAAGAGCAGCAGGCTACCAAGAGACAGAAAACAGAATTACAGGGGGAATTTCGAAAAATCAAGCCCCCACTTTTCGATGGTGAACAGGAGGAAGCAGCAGAAGCATGGCTGATTAATATTAATAAATATTTTCAGCTGTATGAATACGATCAAAATCTGAAAGCACGATTGGCTATATTCCAGTTGCAAGGCAAAGCCACCTTGTGGTGGGAAGAAATTAAAATTGTGAAAGGGGTAAGTGAGCAAAGCATAACCTGGGAAAAATTTCAGAAATATTTTAAGGAGAGGTACTTAACTGAGCGCTTTTATGATGAGAAGGCGCGAGAATTTCATGATTTACGACTAGGACAACAATCCATGGATGAATTCATAAATCGCTTTACCTCTCTACTGCGTTATGTGCCTTACATAAAAGAGGAGAAGGCCAAGGTGCAGAGGTTTGTGAGTAGTTTGCCAGCCTATATCAGAGAGCGAATTGAGTTTGACAACCCCCGAACTATGGATGAGGCAATTAGGAAGGCCAGAATTTGCTACCAGCAGCACAAACAAAAGGGAGAAATTCCCAGCAGAAAATGGAATGAGAGAAAAGGTAGCAGAAATGCTGGAAACAACAAAGGCAGCCACGGAAATGGTGGCAAAGGGGCTGGAAAAGGACAGTTTAACAGAAGCACGAGTAAGGGAACTTTCCGGCCTAAGCCAAACGAGAACAGGATTAGTGAACCCCCTGCTAAATCAGAGGTTGAAGGAACCAAACCACCAGTTCAATGCTGGGTATGTGAGGGACCGCACTATGCTAGGAACTGTCCGCAGCGTAAAAGGACTGATCAGATATCTCAAGTCCATGAAGCTTCCACTGTGGGGGACGTGGCACGTAGCGTACAAAGGATCAATGCAGCACTGGAGGACCGACAAGCGGAATATCAACCCTCCATGGTGGAATTCGAAGGTAAGATCTCAAACCTTTCTGTAGCTGTACTTATTGATCCAGGGGCTACGTTAAGTTACGTTAGTCCAAAAGTAGTGGAACACTGTAAGCTACCATCAGAAAAGTTTAAAAACCCATGGTTGGTACAGTTAGCTACGGGAGCCAAAAGGCGGGTTTTAGCTAAAGTGAATAACTGTTCTTTTAGTATAGCTGGACAGCCTGTAAAGGCAGATTTGAATATACTTCCGTTAGGTTCCTATGACATACTTATTGGTATGGACTGGCTGGAGAAGCACTGGTCGTTGGTGAATTGTAAAACCAAGACCATATACTACAAGGATGATTTGGAACAGCAGCAGGAATTGCAGGGAATTAAACGTCCTGTTCAGGTTCGACCTATAACTGCAACACAACTAGCTAAGTGTATTAGAAAGAAATGTCAAATCTATGCCATACAGGTTGGCTATGCGAATCAAAAAGATAAGATGTCTGCATTAAGTGACATACCAGTAGTGCAGGAATTTACAGACGTCTTTCCTGAAGAGATTCCGGGTCTGCCTCCAAGAAGGGACATAGATTTCACTATAGAGTTGGTACCAGGGGCAGCTCCAGTATCGAGGGCACCATACCGGATGAGCATACCAGAGTTGACGGAATTGAAGTTGCAGCTCCAGGAATTGCTAGATAAGCAGTACATTCGACCTAGTGTATCACCTTGGGGAGCTCCAGTATTGTTCGTGAAGAAGAAGGATGGGACCTTTCGCATGTGCATAGATTACCGACAGCTGAATAAGCTCACGGTCAAAAACAAGTATCCTCTACCCAGAATAGATGAACTTTTTGATCAGGTGAAAGGAGCAAAGGTGTTTTCCAAAATTGATCTGCGATCTGGTTATCATCAGATCAGGATCAAGGATGAGGACATTGCCAAAACTGCTTTCCGAACACGCTACGGGCACTACGAATTCGTAGTGCTACCTTTTGGTTTAACCAATGCGCCAGCCACCTTTATGTGCATGATGAATAGCGTGTTTCACCAGTTTTTGGACAAGTTTGTACTGATATTCATTGATGACATTTTGATATATTCTCGTTCCCAGCAGGAACATGAGGAGCACCTTAGATTGGTGTTGCAAACTCTTCGGGAGCATCAGCTTTATGCTAAATTTAGCAAATGTGATTTCTTTAAGGAAGAAATTCAATATTTGGGTCATGTGATTACAAATGAGGGAATTGCGGTTGATCCTGAGAAGATAAAATCTATTATGGAGTGGCCTACACCCAAGGATGTTTCGGACATCAGGTCCTTCATGGGATTAGCTGGTTATTACAGGAGATTTGTGGAAGGCTTTTCGAGAATAGCCTATCCTATTACCTCATTACAAAAGAAAGGAAGGGCGTTTAAGTGGACAGCAGAATGTCAGCAGAGTTTTGATCGTTTGAAACACCTACTCACCACCGCACCCATCTTAAGAATTGCAGATCCTAATAAGGATTACGTGGTGTGCACTGATGCAAGCAAAGAGGGCGTGGGGGGAGTATTGATGCAGGAAGGGCGGGTAATAGCCTATGAATCTAGGAAATTAAAAGAACATGAACAGAAATACTCTGCATACGATTTAGAATTAACCGCTGTAATTCATGCCCTTAAAATGTGGCGACATTATCTTCTCGGAAAGAAATTTCTGCTGTTAACCGACCATCATAGCCTAACGCATTATTTCAATCAGCCCACTTTGAACGCGAGACAAGGTCGTTGGGCAGATTTTCTAAGTGGGTTTGACTTCGAAATAAAACATTTAAAGGGCAAAGAAAATCGGGTAGCAGATGCCTTAAGTCGAAAAGTTCATAATTTATGTGAGCTTTCAGCCAGCCGGTGGCAGAGTTCGCTGGTTGAACAAATAAGAACAGCAGCGCACCACGACTCAGAATATCAGCATTTGAAAGTGCAGGTACAGCAAGCTGATCATGACAAGTTACAGCAAGGGTATACACTGGATAGCACTGGGATGCTGTATCTCAATGGAAAAATGTATGTACCCAACTCCGGTGACCTTAAGAAGCTGATCTTAGATGAATTCCACATCAGCCATTATGCCGGTCATCCAGGATATCAAAAGTTGGTTATGGCACTCAAAAAAGAGTATTACTGGCCTGGAATGAAAAGGCAAGTGGTGGAATATTTGGCAAAATGTTTGGAGTGCCAGCAAATTAAGGCTGAACACCAGCACCCAGCGGGACTGTTACAGCCCCTACCTATTCCGGAATGGAAATGGGAAACCATCTCCATGGATTTTATAACTAGTTTACCACGAACGAAGAAGGGTAATGATTCTATTATGGTTGTAGTTGATAAACTAAGTAAAGCAGCACACTTTATACCCGTACAGTCTACTTACAAGGCGGTACAAATTGCGCATCTCTTTATGCAGAATGTGTTCCGCCTGCATGGAATGCCAAAGGTAATCATATCGGACCGTGATGTGAAGTTCACCTCCACTTTCTGGAAAACATTGTTTGCTGAGTTGGGCACCCAGCTGAATTTTAGTACAGCATATCATCCACAAACCGATGGACAAACTGAGCGTGTCAATCAGGTATTGGAAGATATGCTGAGGGCAAATGTGATGCTCAAGCCTACTCAGTGGGAAGAATATTTGCATTTGATTGAATTTGCCTACAATAATGGGTATCACACCTCCACCCAGCTAAGTCCCTTTGAGGTTTTGTATGGGCGAAAATGCCGCACACCCTCGGGTTGGAGTGGGGTAGAGGATAAATTGAATTTGGGTCCAGAAATGTTAAAGGACATGGAAGATATGGTAAAGAAAGTACGAGCAAACCTAAAGGCTGCACAAGACAGACAGAAAAGTTTCGCAGATAAGAAAAGAAGATTTGCAGAATATAAAGTGGGTGATCATGTGTTTGTAAGGATTCAAACTAGAAGGAGCGCACTGCAGTGGAGCGGGTGCGCTAAACTAGCTCCCCGATATTTCGGACCATTTCAGATTCTCGCTAGAGTAGGACCGGTGGCCTACCAACTTGCTTTACCCAGCCACATTAGGATTCACAATGTGTTTCATGTTTCTGTCCTAAAGAAATATGTGTATGACCCTAGACATGTTATACAATGGCAAGATGTACGGGTAAGAATTGATCCGATTAGGTTTAATTATACCACTACACTTAATGAGGAATTGATTAAGTGCTGGTTGTTTGCAGGTCGAACCGGAAGGCGGGGTCCTAGTCGAACCACAGAGCATTCTCGACCGGAGAGAAGTGCAGCTGCGGAAACGGGCTATTACCCAAATTAAGGTGCTGTGGCAGCATTATGGCCCTGAGGAGGCTACGTGGGAAGACGAGGAACTTTTCAGAAAAGCCTATCCAAATTTATTTGATAAGAATGGACATCGGGACGATGTCCAATCCTAGGGGGGGAAGATGTAATAACCCTGGTAACTTGTAATTTCCGGTAATTGTTGTGGTAAAAACAATATGGTTGACAACTTGTTATTAAGACATTATTATTTGTTAAAAGAAAATATAATGAATTATTATACACATGTGTTGAAAGAATGATGGCAGCCTCAACAAAGGGGCCTTTTCTATTAAAAGAAAAGAATCAGTTAAGAAACTGAAGAGGAGACAACTGCCTCTCACCCAGAAAGGGGTGGAAAGGAAAAACCTCTGGGTGGTGAGGGAACAGGCAGAGGAGACTCCAGAGGAGAGAGCAGAGTGTGAATACTGGGTTAAGTCTGGTTGTGACCAGATAACCCTGCACCGTGGTGCTTGAATCTTGAAAAAGGCTGTGGCCTACAAGATAGCTCGGAGGGGAGATCCAGTGCAGTGGATTCTCGAGGTTGGGAGGATAAGAGCTAGATTGCTGCAGGTGAACCTTACAGTAAGAGCGACAGTAGCAGATTATCAGGTATGTCTCATTAAATAGGTTTTCTTAAGAATCAGGTAATGATAATTTGCAGAATATAGCAGTCTGGATTCTTATTTATAAAATAGGAAACAGAGTTTAAGCAAATACAAGTATTTATATTTTTCGTTATTAAGGAGATACCGATATATCTACAGTATGGTATTTATTTACAGTCAACCGTATGATTCCTCAATGGCAACAAAAGCCGTGGTTAAAGATATATTTGTATTAGCTGATAATTCCTTTTACCGAGATTTAAAAGATACGGTTATACAACTAATATTCTTGAGACAGCGAATGAACAAATAAATATACGTTTACAGAGTAAACCTCAACCCTGTCGACCATACAGATCTGGTTATGACATACAAGTTATAACAGAGATGAAACATGACGCGGCAGGAACCAAATAAAGAGAGAGAGCATTCTAAAATCAGCAAGAAATAGTATATATACAAGTGAATGCGAAACAGTAAAATATTTTCAACGCTTATGAACTTGCAAAACGAGACCATATTCAATACTGACGTTAACCAGTGATAAGAAGACGGTTACAAGCACTGTATTAAGAGTCAGGTCTTCAGTAAAACAACGAAGCCGTGAAACTGAAAAGAACATCATGGTTACAGCAGTGATGAGTAAACTCTTAGATAAGCCTTAAACTAGCATTAGACCGCAAATGTCACGGCATGCCGAGCAAGCGAGGTGGAAATACTGTACGCATAAATAACTGGATATGATGCAAATCTTAATATCAAATTCGGGTAAAAACCCTCATGCAACCCATTGAATATAGGCGGAGAGGAAAGGACTTGCTTCCATTACTCCAGAAGCAAGCCGTAACCATATGACCGCAGCAATTGAACCAGGATAAAATAACCATGAATATCAAATAAATAAATACAGTATCACAGGAATGGAAACATACGCATATATATTAACTCCAATCAAGAAATCGATGAGTGCCTGAACTGAACCATAGATATGCATGAGTTAATAGAAAGGTTACAACCCGAATCAACACAACCAATGCTATTATAAACTGTGAGTAAGGCAAGCTTAACAATGTTTAACTGTAACAAAGCCCGAGCGAGCGGGTCGGGTAAACCCCAGTTCATGATAACGGCAAGCCATCAAAGAGTATAGAACTGTACAACGATTAAATACAAAACTTATTCTATAAACGTCTGTGATTATCAAGACCAGCAACCAAACCCTCGGTTGGCCTGTGGCCGTAACCGATAAACCTTAACCTCAGGGTTCTGTGGAATACAGAGCCGGCTAAGAGTGCCGCCCGTGAACCACATCAAAACTTGAAGCCAAAACAACAGACCTGAGCACAAGAACATCGTGCATCAGTTCCGTGTCGGGTCACTGAAGACCGTCAAACCTCCATTATAAGCTGACTCAAACGATTAAGTATACAGTTGCGGATGACTTACCTGAAGTGTGTGCAAATCGATTCAGAAAACTGCTTGAATGGTCGAGGCCATGGAGTCCGAACCCTCCTGCACAGCATCGCACGGTTATCAACTGTATCAAATGAGGGAGCACATACTTAGGATCTGATAAAACGATGTTAAGAACCAAATGTAAACCTTAAGCAATTGCCATAGTGGGGGGGGTTACCTGTACAAGCAGCGGAGCTGAAAGGTGGAGGAGACTGTCGGAAGAACTGCTGAAACATAGAGTGCAAATGAACCAGAACCGAAGAACTCGGTAAACTTATATGTCAACCAAACCCTAAGGCCATTTTTCACCGTCCGATCTGGAGACACAATCTTCGTCGTTCGTTTGGGCGGGAGTGTGGCACGTTTACCGAATGCACAAACCGTAGAATGGTCACATGGCTCCACATGGCCTACAGCCACCTGGCCATGACCGTTCACCATGTGGCGCTGGAGTTTAATGCCATCCGGACGATGGGAAATCCAATGCACCAACATGTGTTGAGCTATTAAAAAGGTTAATGCATAGTGAGACCATACGAGGATAACATATGTCAAATATCGAATAAGGTGTGTGAGCCATAAATCATAATTCACGTGGATACAATTCTTATATTCGTGTGAAACAAAAGTATCCTAATCATGGTAAATGGGAGGTAGAACATAATAAATTTTTTTTTTTATGGTGAAAGTAGCAGGGTCGTGACAGTCCAGGAGTTGTTCTGACGTTATTCTCACCTCTTAAATTGAAGTAAATTCGTTTAAGGTGGTTTTCTCATGGGTGCGCAGGAAGGAGCGAGGAGCGCTACTACTGCACTTTGATGGGTTATGCCTGCTCTATCCGCCATCAAACTGTCCTAAATTGATTCTGGTACGATCCTACCTTTTCCTTATGGTTTGTATCTCCTCCTCTTTATCTCTTTTTGTGAACCCCGATCCACTTCATTTTCTCTCCTATTTGCATATTCTGGATGTTTGCGTATTTTGGATATTTCCTACTATAATTCCTAGAAGGGTGAGTTTTTCCCTTATACTACTAGCTTCATTGCTTCTCATATCATGTCATTTTCGCCTCTCCATTCACTTTCTTCATTCCTCCACTCAGAATTCCTCCACATTGTAGTGTTCCTCTGTATCGCTTCATACCTTCTTATTTGCATATTTCATTCTCACATACTTACTCCCCCCAGACGTCCATATGCCCCACTGGACTAAGCTCCTTAATCTCTTTTGTCCATAGTTTTCATTGGGGGAGGGATGTTGTTTTCGCATTACAAATTATAAAATTCTCTGTACCCGGTGGTATAGCTCTTTTATTGTTTCACATCCCTGTAATGCTTTCGGTATCCGGATTTGTAATCAATGGGGTGGACATGCCCGGGATGCTGTTGTTGTTGTTGCTGTGAAGGCTTATAACTCTTTTTCTTTTTTAGTTGTTCTTGTATGGAATCTCTCTCCATGAATTCTGCTCGGCTCTAGTTCAGTTCTGGACTAGTTTGATTTTCCGGCACTGATGTCTAACATCATTTTCTGGCACAATTTGAATTTTTGGTTTGGGTTGTTTTGTTACTTCTGTTGCGAGGTGAATGGGGTCTGCATCACACATACCACTCTGTCATTCGCCATCTAACAATCTGGATTGGGATCCCCACCCCACCGTCCTTTATTGTATCCTTATTCTCTCTTTTCCTAACCCTGATTACTTACCTCTTTTAGATTTATTTTTAGTGGCATCCCTCCACATTTGGCGTTATGTGGGTGACATCCCCCATGGCCTCAGTTCATTGTGATTATGACTCTGCTGATTTCAAGAAATTCTCATTAGTGATCCTCTGCTGCTTCACTTTATTTTTCGACCTACCATCTAATCAACCATTAAAATCACATTCCTTTCCCACACTTTCTCCGGGTTGTATTTGGGTCTTTTTTCATCCATATGTGCCTATGGACATTCTAGAATCAGACACCTCAACATAGGCGGTGTTCGTCCTTGCCACGATGGATGCAGAGTCTAAATTTAGGAGGAGGGTCTCATCTATCCACGACACTTGGCACTTGTCTCAACCATTGATGCATCCTCCAGATGGCCAGCATGCAGACCCGATTTTGCATGGGATTTCCCATGCGGTTCATGAACATTGATCCCACCATCCCAATAGATCTATTAAAATCACTACTTCAGCTCCTGCTCTGGTTTTCGACCATGACGTGTTGATTGATCAAGTGACCAGTCTTCAGAAGCGTGCTCTCGTGGGTAAGTGGCATTTTGCATAATTGAGTGAAGTTGATATGCGGGTTTGGGTAGACACCAAATGGAAAACATTGTTAAGCTATATGCCTATAGTGGTTCGCCTCCTAAACGAGTGGTATAGTTTCCACTTCCTCTGCCAGGAATACCTCATGAAAATCAAATCCATTCCTTGGATTAACGGGCAAAGTTTTATGGAATTGCACTCATGGTACATTGGCTTCAACCCTTTGAAGGAGACTCCCCAAAACAAGCTGATATGGGTTAAGCTCCCTGGCTTATCCATCGAATTCTGGACATGGAAAGTTTTCATGGATATTGGCAATGCCATTGGAAAATTTGTGTTTGTAGATCCTCAATGTTTGGGTGCACCTGATAAGCGGGTGGCCTGGATTCTTATTGAGAAGGAGTACAGGGGAGGGTTTCCAGATCATATTGAATTGAGCTGGGGTGACACACATTTGGTCCAAAGACTCGATTTCTTGGGGGTTCCATTTCGATGTCTAAACTGTCACCACACTAGACATCTGCTGGCTCATTGTCCATGGAGGTTGGGTGGCAGATCCGTGGCATCCTGTCGACATCACCATGGCAATTGGTATTAAAACAAAGAGGCACCAGCTGATGCTTCTCCACGTATTTGGCTTGAAACTCCATCTCTCGGGCATAGCTCTCCTCAATATGCAGATAACTCGAATCTTGCCGCATCTAGACATCACTATTCTCAATTATCTGCTAATCCTTTTGATTCCGCCCCTATTCCTATTCTATCATCTCCTCATAATTCTGATGAGTTTGATGTTCCCTCCACCGAAGCCACCTCACCACATCTGACTAAATAGAACATCTCTTCTCCTCGTGACGGTCTGCCACCTCCGCCTAATGTTCCACGCCATCTGACATCACGAGACCTACTCTCTTCCACCTACATCATGCATGTCCCTATGCTATCATCCGCTCGTGTCACTCCACATTCCTTGATGTCGGGATCCGGTCCTACATCGCCACACTCTCCTCTAAAATCCCCCACAAATTCCATGGACAGTGACCTTGATTTTATCCTACAAGAAAAACACTAGATCTCCGGTTAATCACTATTCACAAGCCTGCTGGTCACTCATCCTCCACATCATCCCCTCATCTGCTAGGAATATTATTGTTCGTCAAAAACAAAACCATGGCAGCAGGCACTTTTGAGGTCGTTCCCGACCTCTCCCTTTTAGTCCCATTGATGCACATTCTCTCATTGATGTCCCCATCGCCGGTACTTCCTCCCCTTGGGCCCTTGGAGCACGGATGCATGCACATGGGCAAACATGACATTTATCCTCTCACTTAATATGCAGGGACTGGGGGCCACCCCAAAATTCTTGGCCCTCAGAGAAATTTTCTCTTCTTTTCATCCCTATATTCTTCTTCTTTAGGAAACGATGAATGCAGTTCCTCGGGTGGTTGAGTACTTCATAAAGATGCTTCCGGACTGGTATATGGTGGCCACTAATGCACATGGCCTCTTGGGTGGGCTGGCTGCTATCTGGGATCCTTGGTGGGTCAATGTCAAGGCTTTTTCATGTTTTGCTGGCATCCTCCTTGCTGGTCACATTCTCAGGCTCAAGGGTAGAATTCACATTCTTAATGTCTATGCACCATACCGTGGTCAAGCCATTTTTTGGGATAGTCTGATTGAGTCGGAGTTACCAGACTTTACTTCAATCATCATTGTGGGGATCTAAATTGCACTATTTGCTTGAATGAGATTTGGGGATGTTCCAGAAAGGTAGATGTCACAGTTGATTGTATTAAGGATATCATCCTAAAGCACAATCTAGTGGACATTTGCCCCTCCATGCTTATTCCCACTTGGGACAATGGGAGGTCGGGTGTGGGATATATTGCAAAGCGACTAGATCATTGTCTCCTACACGATCAGACAATTGAGAGGCTTGGGATGGTATATTCTGAAGTGGCTATTTTCTATATATATATGATCACGGACCCATTACACTTCACTGGAGAAGGGATGACTATAGAGGTGGAATGCCCTTTAAATTAAATAGGGTATGGCTTGAGGATCCATATTTTAACTCTCTCGTGTGTGATGTGTGGAACATAGGCGGGGTTTGGTGCTCCTCTCTCATGCGGCACATTCAGGACAAGCGCGGATCCTGCAACGGGAGGTTGAGGCATGGGAGAAAAGGAAAATATGGCATATGAACAAAGAGCTTGCTGCTATTACTAAAGAACTTCTAGATATCCACCCACATTTAATTAGACAATATCTACCTAATGTCATTCAAAGTCGAATGCAAGTTTTGGAACTCTAAAGGAAAAAATTGCTCCATATAAAAGAGACTACTTGGCGTTTAAAAAACAGAGGAATTTGGATTTGGGAAGGGGACCGAAAAACCAATTTTTTTCATAGATATGCAAACTATAGGCACAGGATAAATTTCATTTGGGAGATTTCTGATTCACATGGTAACAAGCTTTAGTTGCAGCAAGACATTAGTAGTGTTGTCAATTTCCACTTTCAACAAGCTTACATACAAAGGGATTTGTTTTGCCCGGAGGATCAAATCTGGGGGTTCGAACATTTTCCTACCATGTTTGATGAGGATGCTAATTGAGCGCTCTATCATCCTGTTTCGGCTGAGGATCCTGGGGGTACTGAAATCGTTCAAGGGGAATAAGTGTCTTGGCACCTACGGATGGATAGAAGAGCTCTTCACACATTTTTTTTATCTCTCTAAATAGGACCTTGTTGATATGGTCGAGGAATCAAGGGTTTAGGGATTTATACATCCTCACATAAACTCCACTTACATTGCACTAATCCCGAAGATGACACATTCTCTCACATTTTCCGATTTTCGTCCTATATCTCTTTGTAATCTGGTTTACAAGATTATCTCTAAATCTATTGCAAATCGGATGAGGCACACCCTCTCCATGTATATTTCCCTATAACAGTTTGTGTTTCTGCAAAATAGACAGATTCATGATGCTGCGGCGATTGCCTAGGAATGTATGCACTCAATTCACACAAAAAATTAAATGTTGCTATCATGAAGGTGGATTTAGAAAAAGCATTTGACTGTTTGGATTGGGTCTATTTAAGGCTGGTTATCCACAAAATTGGTATACAAGCTAGTGTTGTGGAGTGGATTATGGCCCGTGTTTCAAATGTACAATATGTTGTGGTTATTAATGGATACCCTAGGACATTCCTCAAGGCTAGGAGGGGTCTTCGGCAAGGCCACTCTCTATCCCCACTTTTATTCATTCTGGCTATGGACGGGTTGAGTCTCCACATTAAAAATGCTATGACCAAGGGACATTTCCTTGCCCTTCACCTTGGCAAGAACATCCATATCTCACACAACTTCTTCGTGGATGACGTGCTCATCACAGGGATCCTCAACAAGTTTTCTTGGCTTCATCTTTTTCATATTTTCACTAAGTTTGGGAATGAATTTGGCTTAATAATGAATCATTTGAAATCTACTATTGTACATGACCAAAGTGATATGGAAGTTATTGCTTACATTCAGAAGCTATTCGGAGTGGCTTATGAGATATTGTCAAGGGGTATGAAATGCCTCGGATTCCATATCAAACCATGCAGTTACAAGGTCAATGACTCGATGTGACTCGTGGACAGATTCTATAAAAATACATCTCACTGGGAATACAGACGCCTATTCATGGGGGGTCGCATCACATTAACACAAGCAGTAACCATCACATTGACACAAGCAGTGACCATGCAGATGGGAGTGTACTAGGCACACTTATTCCATATGCCACTCACCATCATCAAAAAACTCAATGGGATCATAGCCAAGTTCATCTGGTCTGGTATGAAGAACAAGAACAAATTCCATATTACCAAACTGGATCATATTACCATGCCGAAGCGTCTAGGTGGCTGGGGCATATTGGATTTGAGGAGAATTGGTTGTGCATTATGTTGAAAATGCAACAAGATGATGGAGCTTAGTGGAAAGGAGTCGCCTTCACTAAGTGGGCCCACAGGCTATTTTTGGCGCAAAGTCTATTTTTAGACATATGTATCATGGTCTATGAGTTGCAGAATGCTATTTTGTGGATGATTGGTCATGTTGCTAAAAATATATGGACTTCTATTTTTAGACATATGGGCAGATTCTATTTTTAGACTGCGAGGCTAAAAATAGAACAGTCGGCTATTATTAGCTCATAATAATATTTGGACTATGAACATAATCTTATCCTCTTGGAGCACTTCAGTTTGAGCTACAGATGTGGCACATGCAGCTGTCAAAAGGAAATACGCTTTTCTTGTGAGTCAGTTGAGCTATTGCATGGTGGACTTCAGTTAGAACTCAAGTGGTTGAGTTTTGGTGGAGTTGATTGAGGAGTTGATGGAGTTGTGTTCAGTTTGACTTGGTTAAACTAGTTGTATTTAGTCTAACTGCAGAATACACTAGTGATGAGTGATGTGAATTAATTTTTAATTAATTCAATAATTATTAACTCATAAAGCAACTAAAGAATACATCATTTAACTCAATTCATGGACAATTCGGTGGAGACAAGTGTTAGAGGTTGAGATTGCTGTCAGTTGTGACTATAGTTGTGCATGAGATTTTCACAATCAATGGATTCAGTAATGCCAATGAGCATTGCATGGTTCAGCCAAGGAAATACGAGTTTGCTTTAGCCATTCATCATCTATTCTCTTGCAGGATTGCGCAGTGGAGGCAGGCAGACAGTGGAGGAGATTTGAACCTGTGATTGATTTAGATCTGAGCTAGTTTTGTGTGTAACAGGTGGAGATAGTACTGAGTACTTGTGAGGAGTATTGTACTATGTATTGTTACATGTTCTCAATCATTATAATATACAGATAGTGTGGGGTTTTCAGCTGTATGCTTTCCCCGGGTTACATATTGTGTTAATGTGCGCATGCGATTGATGTTTCATTGTTTTTAGTGGTGCTAAGTTGATGATCATCGTAGGGGAGGTTATGTATTATGCATGTATTCCGTAATAGTGTATAATCGGGATAATCTCTGTGAATAAGTGTCATATTATTCAAAATTTCTACACAATACTACTTAAATCATTATGGAGAGGGATATTTGGGGTAGGCACCTGGGGTATGATCATTAGACACAAATACTTGAAGGACCTTGATTTTCCTATTTGGATGCGTAGGGGAAGTATCGGTAACAAATCAGGCTCATCTATATGGCTCAGTTTTACAAAAGTTTGTCACTACTTTCTTATGCTACTCACCTAGAAATTGGGCACTGGTCATCGCATTGTCATCGGTCAAGACAAAATTCTGGGTATTGAAGTTGCTAATAGGCTACCTGATAGTCTCATATATGGATTAAACTGTCGCGGCATATTCTTCCGGTAGTAGGTTGTATCAGCATGGCATGACATATGCCCCATCTGGAAGCGGGCTGGGGATTTGGAATTAAATGGATAGAAAGCGCAGGAATGGGATAGGCTTTGAACACACTTGCAACTTGTTGGAATTAGTAGTGATGCGGATAGAGACAAGATCACCTAGATAGGTAAAATGAAAGGAGAGAATGTCATGGTGGCAGATACATATCTTACACTCTGTCGTCAAGAGTCTCAACACCCAGAGGTATGTTGGTTCTTTAAATATTGGAAAACAAAAATCCCTATTAAGATCACTCTTTTCCTTTAGCTGGTATAGAAAAATAAAAATCTAACATGGGCAAACCTCTAGAAGAGAAATTCGTATGGTCTGGGGATATGTGTTCTTTGCAGGAATGCGGAGGAAAACAATCTCCACTTATTCTTAACATGTCCTGTGGCTACTTTGATTTGGAAAAATATTGTTGGAGATATTGGCTTCCAATACACTCAGTTCACCTATATTTCTGACTGCCTCCAATGGTGGAGCCAACAAAATATCACTTGGCACAATATTCCTCCTATTCTCTTTTGGAAGATCTGGAGGTGGAGGAATAACTTCATCTTTAAAAATTTCAGAGGAAGTGCTACACAGGTGCTAAACCGCATTAGATAAATACACTCCATTGGACTACAATCTGGTATGCGATCTAAAAAAACTAAACAAAATCCATCTTGTCTGAAGATTGATTATCTCGCTGGTTTCTTTAACGAAGCATCACAAAGAAGTTGATGTGGATGTGGGTTCTTGATCTTTAATTCACCAGATCAGGCTTTCTGGGTCCACTGCGGTGCTGGCGACGACACAAACATTAGGGCAGAAGCCATGGTATTATGGGGATTACTCTGGTTCTCTAAATTTTTGAACATTCCTAAAAAGATTCCAAAATTATCATTGATTATGTTAGGGGACATGAAAAAATATACCAACCCATTCTACAAGGTTGGTTGCAATAAATCACATATCTCTGGAATTCTCATAATGACTCTACGATTCAACATATTGGTAGAGATTTCAATCAAGTTGCAGATGGACTTTCAAAGCAAGGGCTACTGGACAAGCTAGATGGGATGCATATCGAGATCAAGATCATGGGGGACCTTTGCATGGATGTCGGGGTGCTGCCACTGCCAAGATAATTCCACTTCTTCCTGAATCCAATTTTGCTTCTACTGATGGAATATATCAGCCTATTTTTTGTCTATGTCTCTAAATCACTATAGTGTCTTACACATAATATCTTGTGTTTTATAGGACTTGCATATTGAACATGGAACTATTAAACTATTTCTACACTTTGAATATCATGTATATATGTTTAGAACTGTGCATATATACATAATAACTGAAAATGATGAAAATATTTGATCTCCAAGTTGAATGGACTCATATCAGTTCTGAACTGTTGATGTATGTTGTAGAATTATGATGTTTATGTACTCATTTGGAATGAATATATCGCTTTTTTCATACTAAAAAAAATTAACTTTCTTTTTTAAACTAACAATTGGACGTAAAAAATGCATAGAAAAGAACCATATATAATTCATTTTGTCTTCAATTAACGTGCAATATTTTAAAAAATATATTAATAATAAAAAAATATTTAATATCAATACTAAATAAAAATATTCTAATATTAATCATAAATTGGGATGGAGAATTCCCAGATAAAAGACATTGAAGGATTCATTTGCTTGAACGATTTATAAGCATCATAGAGTTAAAACTAGCAATTGCACTAAGAGATGCAAAGGAACTCAGATAAGTGGCCTTAGGGAATGTGGAAGGCAATAAACAAGTGAAATATATTGACAATGAAATACAATCAAAATATGAGTTTCTCATATTTTTTACAATGGTATGAAATAAATTATGGGAAAAAAACACATAGTAGAACCACACCTTCTAGCTAGGTATTCCCTCTTAAGGGTTTCTTAGGAAACTTTTGTGTCTACTGTGGATGGTGTGTGTGTTTTTTTCTATTTTTTGTTTCCATCAATTAATTAAGTAGAAAATCAACTAACTAAAGAATTTGGAATATGAAAAATTAACAATTACAGACCTTTCTTCATTTTGAAATTAAGTAGGGAGTATCCATATTAGAGGTCATGGATGACTCTAAATTGGTGATAGATTGGACATGCAAAAATGTTCTGCTGGATAATGTATGTCTTTCCCCCCTGCATTAGGAAATTCAAAATATTCTTCTATAGTTTTCAATGGTACTCTTTCAAGCATAACAACAAAGATTGAATCAAAAGGTAGATGAATTATTAGATGAAGCTTTGGAATTATAGCCTAGCCCTTTTGGTTTCTATGAGTATTGGGATCGCTAAGAACTCATCATTTTTTGTATCTCTTTGATGCACAATTTTTTCAGAGATTTTCTTGAAACAAGTGGTTAAGCACCAACTTTTTTTATCATTATGGAAATGTTTTTTGTTTTGTTAATAAAAATGGTGAATTTAATGTCATAATTATAGTGGTTATTTGGACTTTTAGGAAGTGACTCTTTATATATTGAATTTTGATAAGTCATTCTGATAGTAACATGTATATTATCCATATATATATATATATATATATATATATATTATTTGCATTCAACATTCAAGTTGAGAACTTAGATTAATCTCTACATTATCATCTTCCCAAACTAAATTTTTCCATCACTTTAAATCTTCAATATTAAACACTATTTATTGATATATGAAATTCTTATATTTGATGTAACATCCTCCGCTCATTGTTATCATTATTCCCGATGACTCCAAAAAATGTTACCTCTACTGAAAATGTTGTTTCTATAATAAAATAATTTGCAAGCACGATTACTGAGTCCCATTTTTATTATTTGATGATCTATGTGATTTGGTTGAATCTTTCATTATTCCATTTTTGCAAATAAATTTCAATGGGAATTTGGTATTTGGATTAATTAGTCATTGTTATAGGCTTGTAAACAATCTCACTAGTATAGGGTTATCATTCTCAATGACCTCTGATGAAATATGTAAACAAGAAATGGAAGGTTGGGAGTAGTGCATGCCTGTAAAAGTGGGGAACTCAATGCTTTCGTGACATTATGACAAGGAGGACATTATGGCGAGAAAGAGAATTTGGATTTGTTATGAGGGGTGGGTTGGGTATATGGAATTTTGAACCCTAGACCAACTAAGGATGTAATTTTGCTTCCAAACTAGTTATCTTGTTAATAACACATAAAGAAGGCGTACCCTCACAACCTATTGACAAGTTAAAAGTTTGATGAGTTTGTTGACATTAGAATGGTAGTTTTCAAAGTCTCAAATTATTTTAAGCGATAAGAATTTATGAAGACATTGTGAAAATTGATCCATTTAATCTTTATATAATATTTATTCTATATGTGGACAATGAAATACAAGGGAAATTTGAGTTTCTATATATCTTCTAAAGAATGTAGCAGGAGGTTAAATTTAAGAAGAAAGTTACACTAACATAAATGTCCCAGAGCAATGAAAATCATTGCAGGCACAAGGTACATATTAGAGGAGTTCAATTCCTTTGGGGTTTTTCAAAATGACATGAAATAAATTCTGAACATGAAAATTATGAGGTATCTAATAGCTAAAGATATCACCAACACTAGGGAGAAATGAATTATATCATTAAGTTAGTGTAAAGATGAGTAAAAATAATTTCACAGATAGAATTGTTGTATCAATGAATGTTGTGGAAGTACTTGTGAAAAACTCTATGATCGGGACAACTGACTCGGACACCCCTTTTAAGAAAGCTTAGCATCTCTATGAAAAGGTTTTTGGATGAATATTTCATTTATATAATAGTCCTTTACAAAAGTATTGAAATATGAGTTAAGATGGCTCTCCTGACAAATGGTTACTGTAACAACAAAACGAAATGGTTAATGGTCCTTTCCATATATAATAGTCAAGGTCACTATTTTATAGAATAGGTAGTTTCTTATGTTGCATTCCAATGTTGCCATAATTTAGGATCTACTCATAATACATTGATATTTATGTTGTTTAAAATTAAGGTATGTGACAATAAAAAATCCCAAGTCTTGAACATGATGAGGAAGGTATTTAAAGACAAAAGAAATGTCTTACGCGAAGGCAAAATTATGGTGGTTATATATGTAGTAGCCACCACATGCACGGGTAATCTAAAGTATTAGGTTTTCACATGCATGCTAGGTGTAAGGTTTTCTAGGATAGAAGGTTTCTCTCAAGGATAAAGGTTGTTACATGTTGAGTAATGATTACCATGTTTCTTTACAAGGCATCTATGCTAAGAATGGAGGCCATATGAAGCTTCACCTAGATGCTTGGATATGATTCTTTATGGATTGAGTAGGTGTGGATGCAATAGGGTTTGATCTATCCTAGTGTGAAATTTGCAATGTGCATGTGAAATGATTTTGCTAATATGCATATGTCTTGAAGTGTAAGGGAGCAATGTAGGGTAGTTATACACATAGGAGTAAGGGCAAAGGAAATGCTTGGGTTTTCTCTGGCAGAGGAATGTTTATAGATTCATTGAATTTTGATTGCCTCTTTACTTGTATAGTGGAGAAGGCCTTTTAAAAATATGATGTAGAATTTCAAATGCTCAAAACGTTTGATCTAAAATCAAGAGACATAATCCTACTCTATTGGTTTTTGGAATTCGATTCACAATTTAGAACAACAATCACACATATTCAATATGAAATAACACACATGAACACTATTTTTCCTGGGGAAGAGAACTTCTAAAAACCACTTATGTATGCTTGCATTAATCAGATGAATAGAGATGTATTACAAGTGAATAACCCATCTCTCTGCTAAATGAGAAGCTCTGACCGAGACTTAGTCAAATTCTGCCTCAACCTCAACCCTTAATTCCTTGCACAATTCATGAGGAATTATGCCCCTATTATTTAGGAAATTTCCTCCAATTGACTGCATAACTCCCAAGGTTGACCATTTGGTTACATGCAACACTTGTACACTCAAGACTACAATTGGTGTTACACTGCCTTGGAATCTCCACCACAGCTGGGGAAATCGAATTCTCTTCCTGCACTAGATATTTTGGGCTAATTGAAGAGTTAACTAGATTATCACTGAGTGAGACTATTGTCCAACTGCACAACTAACCTTCCACTAGTTCTATCAACTTTCAGAACTAGTTTAATTGAAAACAACTTGAAATAACTAATGAGAGCTTAATTAATGTAACATTTTTTCGGTTCTTTGTGAGTAAATAAAGATGCAAGAAAAAACAGTTATTCTTGAGTAAATAGAAATGCAAGAATCAAAACGCCAAGATATCCTCTGCTTATCCTTCTTCAAATTATAAATTCAAACTGATTAACCACTCATGTGAATACGCTCGCCGGTACTGTTGATCCAAATAATGACTTCAAAGTAAGTGGGTTTGATTTTGTCTTTGTTTTCAATGCTAGAAAATAAGAAACTCTAAGTTCTTGTCATCTTCTCTTAATTTCTTCAATTGTTTCATTACTTGATAATTATAGATAATTTTCATTTACAGTGGCTCACTTTTGGAGTGGTTATCAAGAAACCCTACTCAAGTCCCTTAGCCTCAATATGTCGAAGTCCCTATCAAAATGCAGAAATTATTCATTAAAGGATGGTATGAATTCAATTCAGTTTCTCACTTATTTATATGCTTGGTTTGTTGAACTCACATGTATGTTCAATGATTTTTATAATATTGATTGTTTTCTTATTTAATGAATTTGCAGCCTTGTTGCTTTGTGATTTTTATAATATTGATTGTTTTCTAACATTCTATGTGAGGCACATAAACTTTATTTAACTTATTTAACTTTCATTATGTGTGTTTCTTTAACCAATTTGTTTCTCTAACTCTGCATCTCAAACAATAGCCATATAAAATTGTTGTTGTTACTAAGATGAAAATGCCACTATTTTATGGCAAGTATATTTATAATTTCGGCTCAAATGGATTTTAATTTCAGAATCTAAAACTTTGTAGAAAACAAATTATAGCGAAAATGCCACGATGAACTGTTTGAGATGGAATTATGGAGCTTGCAAAAACCCTAACTTCCTCAGGTCATATCTCCGAAAATATAGCAAGACAAGATCTGAAATTCGGATCCGAGGTTCAAAACGACTTGTATCAAATGGGTTTCTTTTTAATCTTCTTAAACGTCATAGAACAAAATTTATAGCAAAAATTCCAAGAAGACCTGTTTGGAGCAGCGAAACCCTAGAATCCAAAGCTCTGATACCAAATGTTATGAAACCAGCTCACAAAAAGATAGAAAAGATATATCAATGACTTAGAAATAAGCCTCTTCGAGGGGGAAACCTCCTTCACATTACACAAATGAACAATTCTTGGATGATCCAAATGATAAGGCCTCCTTTCTATATATAGGATTCTAAGGGGTCATAATATAATAAGAGCTGGCATAACAATAATAATGTAAGGGCACAACAATAACAATAGTGGGCTTCTATGGGGCACAATAATAACAATATGGGGAGTACATGGGTGATCCAGGTGGATCTTCAGACACAATGGCATGGAAAAGCTCAAAATTAAAAGTGGCAAAAAAGCAAGTATCTTGACATCAGATCGAAGTGGTTGTCACTCTGATTCCAACGGTATGAATTGGCACTCCAATCTGAGTCCGGATGATGAAGTTATCGCGAAAAGGGTCTGCCTTTGTTCCTTGAAAAAGGAGGCATTTCTTCAAAAAATAGGCTTAAAGCCTTAAAAGGGAAAATCACGATCGGAGGATTCAAAAAGGTAGACTTAAGGCAAGGCCTTTAGAACCGCCGATCAACGATCTCCGATATATCAAGTCGGAGGAAGGCAAGCATGCAATATCGGGACCTAGGAAGAACCGACTTGCGACTATGACATCGGCGATCGACATCGGCATCGGCAATCGGCGTTGGCATATGCCAAGGTATATGGAAGAACCCCTAGGCCGTAGCGATGTGATATGCCGATAGCAACGTGTGATCTCTGCCGTCGGATCGGAAGGCAGATCAACGGTCCAGATCTAATCGACGGATCGGCATATCGACGATTGGCGGATCCCCGCGACAAGGGTCATTGAACAACGCATTATGCCGATAACGATAAAGGGGTCGGACCCGATGGGTTTATAGACCCAATTTCATATATTTTGAAGTCCGGTTTTTCAGATTTTTCAGTGTTTTGTGTGTATTGTTTGTTTAAACAAAAAAAGGCTATTTCGGGGTTTGTTGTGAAGGAAGGGCGAATTCATCGCGCCCGACTGATCCTCCATTATAAAAACATTCTATTATAATCTGACAGAGTTCGATTTCAGCAGCATTGTAACAAAAAAATGATTATAAACCCCGATGAATGAAGAAAGTACGAGGGAGAGATTCTTTGGCACACAGTTCGAGGTAGAAGCAGTACAGGGGGGGCGAAAGTGCATTTGGTCTAAATTGGACAAATCTTATATGTTTTCAACCCCTCTTGATGCCACAGATGCAGAGGTGCTATCCATTTCTCCATCTGAGTTCTCCATTTCTCAGCCATTTTCTAGAAGGGAGGTATAAGACTCCTTTTATGTAACTGATGATGGTATTCTCTTCTTTTCATGCCATTTAATGAATGAACACCTCCCCATTGATTGAGCAGGGCCCAGAGACGTAATCCAAGTTGGAAAAACACTGTTATCAAGTCTTGTTGTCTTCTTTTCATGGCTTATGTGTTTCTTCTTCTTCTTTCATGTGCACATTAAATTTCTATGGTTAAGCTGCAATTTTCACATGTGATTCTTTTAATACATCTATAAGCAAAAGATCTTGGATCAAGTGGTATCAGAGCAGGTATTTTTGGATGTGAATTGCATGTTTGTATGCTAACAAGAAATAGGCTCCAAAGAGGCGAAGGGGAACTAGAGCCTTTCAATCCCGAAGTAGGGCGTGCACATCGAAGGAGAGACATGGCAAAAGATGAGGCTCGTCTTGAAGAGGAAGTAAACTTCCATGAGACCTTCTATTCAATGGAAGGTCGTGCTGAGAAGTTGTTCTCAAGACTTGAAAAACTTGAAAGTGCAAAGAAAAGAACTCCAGAAGGACAAGGTTCAGTACACGGAGATGATGGAGGAGATCCACCTCCTTCTCCTTCCACGAGTGAAAGTTCTTCTTCCTCTCACCACCATAATCACAGAAATCCCAGGGATGCATCTAAGAAACCCTTCTTTAAATTAGATGTTAAATTTGATCTTCCCATGTTTAATGGTGAAAGTAACGCAGAGAAGATTAATAATTGAATTAGGTAGATTGAGATCTACTGCAGGATTCAGCAGATCGTGGAGGATGAGGCAAAGATTCATCTAGCCTCTCTATGGTTGAGAAACACCGCTCTCGTCTGGTGGGAGATCAGATTGCAAATCAGTAAGAATGTGGGTAACCTTATTTCCTCATGGCCTGATTTCATTTCTGTGTTAAAGGAACAATTTTACCCCTTGGGTTACAAGCAGAAAGAATTAATGAATTGGCAATATTTAAGGCAATGCAAAGGTTAGGATGTTCAAAGTTTTACAGAGGAGTTTATAAAGCAAGCACTTAACTTGGGTATTGCACTTGATACACCTAAAGTAGTAACTAAGTATATTGGATCATTACATAGTTACATCAGGCATTCATTATTATTGTTTTAACCTACTACCATTGACTCAGCTAGTGTAAAGGCCATTCATCTGGAAAACAGGGGAACACATGGACAAGATGGCCACTCAAAGAGAATCGCGGCAACCAAGAGAAGGGGAGAAAATCCCTCTTGCACACATTGTGAGAAAGAGGGGCATAACAAAGAGAATTGTTGGAAGTTGCACCCTCAGCTGTGACTTGAGACAAATGATAGAAAGGGGAAGCAGAAGGTTGTCGCCACCATGCAGCAAATCCTAGATTATGAGTCAGAGGAAGATGAGAAGGTCATAGCTACAAGATTTTCATGGGGTAAGCCCATTGACTTGGGGTTTGACTTCGGCGACGAGACAAAGTTTGCAGCCTTTGGGATCGCAGTAGGAGGACCCATAGATTTGGGGTCTGATTTCGGCAATGAATCCAGGATTTCAACCGACAGGGCACTCCCCGCAGCAGGATGCCAAGAACTCGAGGAGATCAACCACCACACCCAAGCAAAGAATGTTGAGCTATGGAGGCTTCTATAGGAGGCAAGGGAAGAAAACCAAAGATTATTATGCCAGTTGCAAGCCAAGGATGCAGCCTTGGAAAAGCTGCAACTTAGCCATCTGGAGGTAAAAATTGATGCTCCAATTTCATATGATTTTCATGATGATGAGTTTGCTGCCTTTGAAAAACATACTACAGGGATTGGATCCAAACTAATGAAGGAAATGGGATATCAAGGAAAGGGCCTCGGCATCAAAGGCCAAGGCATCATAAACCCCATCAAAGTCCAGGAATTTCCGCACCATGTAGGACTCAGATACACCAGAAAGGAGCTGGGGGAAAGCTCCAATATAGCTAGTAACCAACCAATGACAGACGACGAAATTCCTTCCTCACAGTCCAGCGATAGCGAAGGCTCCAGGAACACTTATCGAAGGAACACCAGGGGAAAGTGCCCCAAGGCAGCCCTAAAGTTTAGGGGAGAAAGAATCGTTGTATCCATTGCAACAAAGAGGGACACCAACAAACCACGTGCCCGATGCTCCATGTTCTGGAAACATCGCTAGAGGAGTTGAAAGGTGAACATGTTCAATAGATTAATCCACCCCATTCATGGTGGTCTACTTTATTAAGCTGGTTTTTTTAGGGGTAGTAGCTTGTTATGGCCACCATTGTAAATCATACGTTGCAAGTAAATGTAAAAATGATGGTGTGTGTCCCATCACTTCAAAGATGCAACGATGATATTTTGGCCTTTCCTTATTAGTATTTGAGGTAGTAATCCTTGGCCAATGAGTGTGTGCTATGAACTCTTGGCAAGGAGGGGTTGTTGAGTCATGTGTGGTGTGCATGATTGCAAGAATGTACCAGTTTCAAGTGCAGGTGATTGAAAGTGTGGATTGAGATAGCATGCTAAGTGTAAATGATTTTAGGGTCCAAAAGCTTTTTAGTAGGGAGGATTGATCTAGGTAGATCTTTAGAAAAAATGGCATGGAAAAGCTCAAAATTCAAAGTGGCAGAAAAGCAAGTATCTTGACATCAGATCGAAGTGCTCGTCACCCTGATTCCAATGGTGAAAATGACACTCCAATCCGAGTTCGAATGATGAAGTTATCGTGAAAAGAGTCAGCCTGTGTTCCTTTGTAAAAGGAGGCATTTTTTCAAAAAATAGGCTTAAAGCCTTAAAAGGGAAAATCGCAATCAGAGGAGTCAAAAGGGTAGACTTAAGGCAAAACCTTTAGAACCCCCCATCAGCGATCTCTGATATATCAGGTCAGAGGAAGGTAGGCACGCAATATTGGGACCTGGGCAGAGCCGACTTGTGATTCCGACGTCAGCGATTGGCATCGGCATTGCCGATTGGCGTCAGCGTATGCCAAGGTATATGGAAGAACCCCTAGGCCATAGTGATGCAATATATCGATAGCGACGTGCGATCTCCACCGTCGGATCGGAAGGCAGATCAACGGTCCAGATCTAATCGACGGATTGGCATATCGGTGATCGACAGATTGGCATATCGGTGATCGGCAGATTGGCATATCAGCAATCGGTGATTGGCGGATCCCCGCAACAAGGGCCATTGAACAATGCGATATACCGACAGCGATAAAGGGGCTGGACCCGATGGGTTTATAAACCCGATTTCATATATTTTGAAGTCCGATTTTTCGTATTTTTCAGTGTTTTATGTGTATTGTTTATTTAAACAAAAAAAGGCTATTTCGGGGTTTGTTGTGAAGGAAGGGCAGATTCATCGCGCCCAACTGATTCTCTATTAGAACAACATTATATTATAATTCGACAGACTCCGATTTCAGCGGCATTGTAACAAAAAAATGATTATAAAGCCCGATGAATGAAGAAAGTACGAGGGAGAGGATTTTTTGGCACACAGTTCAAGGTAGAAGCAGTGCAGGAGGGGCAAAAGTGAATTTGGTCTGAATTGGACAAATATTATATGTTTTCAGCCCCTCTCGACACCACGACTATCCATTTCTCCATCTGAGTTCTCCATTTCTCAGCCATTTTCCAGAAGGGAGGTATAACACTCCTTTTATGTAATTGATGATGGCATTCTCTTCTTTTCATGCCATTTAATAAATGAAGGCCTCCCCATTGATTAAGTAGGGCCCGGAGACGTAGTCCAAGTTGGACGAACTCCATTATCAAGTCTTGTTGTCTTCTTTTCATGTCTTATGTGTTTCTTCTTCTTCTTTCATGTGCACATTAAATTTCTGTGGTTAAGCTGCTTTTTTCACATGTGATTATTTTAATACATCTATAAGCAAAAGATCTTGGATCAATGGGCATAACAATATAATAAGGGGGTTCCACTAATAACAATAAGGGGTTACACTAGTAGTATAGGGACCTAACAAATATTTTGTTGAGAAAATTCCAATCAATTTCATCTTCTGGAATTTGAAAAGTGAGATTACAAAAACTAGTCCAAAATTGCATACAGGATTCATCAGGTCCTTTCTGTAATTCTAGAATTTAGATACAAGTCTTTCGAATTAATCACATCGTTCGGATTTGGTCGATGTTTCAAACCAAATAATGTGGTTCATCATTGGGACAAGGTGACGAATCAATCAATCTGAAGGAATAAATAGCATGGATGCATCATTTCCCAGAGTTAGTCCTTGAAAAATAGTTGTTGGTAATTTCGTTACCGGGGAGAGTAAAATATTATTTAAGAATAAGGGACAAGGAGATGTCTGTTAAATTATTTAATATTTAGTTAGAAACTAACTGTTATTTAATAATTAAATATTTTATTTCGATATTATAAATTGATTTTAATGATATCAATTAATATATTAATATTATCTAAAAATAATTAATTTATATAATATTATTTGTTGACTTATTCATATTAAATAAAATATATTTGGTTGAAACCTAACTGTTAGGGGTAATAAAAATATTTTATTTCATTATATATTAATAATAATTACTATTATCAATTTCTATAATAAGAATATTTATCAATATTCTTATTTAAGAATAAGGGATAAGGAGATTTTTGTTAAATTATTTAATATTTAGTTAGAAACTAGCTGTAATGTAATAATTAAATATTTAATTTCGATATTATAAATTAATTATTTAATGATATTAATTAATATAATAATATTATTTAAAATAATTAATTTCTATAATACTATTTGTGAGGGGTTGACTTATTCCTATTAAATAAATATAATATATTGTGAGGGATAGTAAAAATATTTTATTTCATTATATGATAATTTATTATTATTATCAATTTCTATAATAAGAATATTTATTAATACTATCACTTTAATATGACCATTATTTGTTAGAGGATAGCATTTCTCCCCTAAATAGGAGGACAACAAGGAATAGTTCTAAAGGTTTATCATAAAAATATTAAAAGTCAAGTTGAATTATTAAGCGCAAACAAATTTTAGTTTGTTAGCCATTTTGCTCAGAAATATACTTACCAAGCTAAACATATGAAGTTAAAGAAAATTAATAAGGATATAAGGGGATAAAACTAGAAGAAGATAAAAGAGAATCAGAAAGAATAAAGAGGACAGAGGAGAGGAGAGGGAGGAAGAGTCATGAAGAGAGAGACGAAATCCAGCTCTTTCTCAATTTCCAACCATCATCCCTATTAAGGTTTTTGGCATGCCTTTCAATCTCAATCGCTTCCCTAAGTTTCTTGTTCTTCAATGCAAACATGGTGTCCAGAATTGTTTTATTGAGTGATTTTCGTTTATAACGATAGAAATCATGGGCCAATTCTCCGATCATTTGATCAAAGAGTGAATAGATGTTGTGGACAATGTAACACACCATTACAGTGCATGCCCTCGAAATGTGAATGCGAACAGCGAGCAGGCAATATGATCCTGATGGATTTCGTTTCTTTCACAAAAACCCATGAAGGCAACACCGTGTCTAAGCAAGGCTACTTTGCCTTCACCATCATACAAGTTACATGAAAAGTCATTGAAGACATCCTCCGACACTTCAAAATCATGTCCGTGAGACAAACATGTCGGAGGTTGGATTGTAATGTAAGTCATGAAAGATGTGTAGAGATTTAAAATAGACTTTGAGGAATCAACTTGTCATCTGGCCCTCCTTCTAACACCAGAAATGTTGACGATGATGGACCCACCAACATGTTAGGGGATCTCCCTTGTAAGAAGTCCCAACTAGACCTCAGACCATTTTGGAGTAGGAGTCCTAGTAGTGGGTAGTAAAGTTATGCCTTGACTGCGATAGCACGCGGAGGTAAGTGTGATATCTTTGTCAGAATCAAGTGTGTGACCTTGTAGAGAGTCAAGTGACATGCGTGGGGGTTCTACGACATGGAGGGGGAAAAGGAAGTGTGTCCCTTAGAAGCCTATAATAGTATACAGCCTCAAAGGAAAACACAAGATGAATGAAATCACATGATGGAAAGCATAATAGTCCACAATCCAAAGTGACGGGTTAAACCAACAACACGAATTCAAAAAGATTCATACAATCGTATACAAAATAGTTCATACACAAATGCATAAGTTAAATAACATATATTGCTAAAGTAGCCAGAATAGTTGAACTACAATAACAACATATGCATGAAGACATATTGGCTCTGTTATATATATAAAGTGAAAGTTCGATCCATACATACACCATTGGTAGCCACCAGCCCCAATAGTGGAACATTACAGTCAACACTAACTACTCCTCCAAAGAGATGTACTCGCTCTACGTTTTGGAGAATCCAAGGCTCGTCACAATGCTCTCCAAGCCTTCTCTCAGCAATTCCTAGCCAAAATCTTGGCTGCCAAAAGCCTGTTCTATGAGTTATGAGGTTCTATATATAACAAACGGTGGGGTGACCCTTGACATTCCCCTTTGTGACTCTTGGACTACCCTCATGACTCTTCAACTTCATTACATATAAATCTTTACATTACATATGATTGTTTGCATTCCACTAATGACACTTGGAATTTCACATTACATTACATTTGATTACAACAGATACGACTCATACTAGTGAGGTGGCCAAGACAACTAACACGACTCGACATGACACTATTGGCATGTATTGGCTGACTGTGGTGTCCATGTCAAATTGTTGCACTACTAAGTGATGGATGTGTCCTTAGATGTACTTTGTCTTCACCTCCACATAGCTCGGTGCTGTCGGGTCTTTAATGGTCTTGGTCTTTGCAAGATGGTTCTATGCATGTGTTTATTTCTCTTGCTTCTTGATGTGCTTCATTCGTTCATCCAACTGCAAGTGCATCTTCTAGCATGTGCGCTCCTTCTTCATCATGTTCGTCGTCTCGCCATGATTCATCAATGTACCTGTTCCTAGAATTCACTCATGATGGGATGACATCAAATCCAAAACCTCCTAGTCTAGCATCATGCATTTCTTTCTGTGCTCGAGTCCAGGTGACCAGGAGGTAGGACAAGACACTGAAACTGCACAGATCATAGCTCAGGTCGGGATGAGGAATCCTGGAGCTCGGTCTGCACTATCGGGAAAAACTGCGCAGTGATCCTTGGGAGGTAGAATCAAGCAGTGATAGTTACCATTGTTGGCTGCGAGACAAGAACTTGAAAGGGACAATTTCTGCGCATTTTCAATAGCGAGGACAAAGTGGGGCTGCGGAGGCACTATTGGGTACTTTTGTGCAGTTTCTAGGGGGAAGACTGTTATCACCCCAAGAAACTCTCCTAGGTTGTATCTCAGAGATGCTTGGGAACATTACAATTTCAACCAAAATGTTGGAAATGGGTGGATGAGTGGAAGAAATGATGCATATTAAATCCAGATAACCACTTCTACTGTGCTTAACCCCAGACATGGGTGAACACCCCCAGACTACAAGGCTTTAGACCACCAATCACTCACAGTTTAAGGAATAGGTGAACATGGAGAATACTGACCACACCAGCAGATGCACAGGACCCTGTGATGGCCGGCTGCAACCAGTAAAGAGGTCTGCAAATCTATTTCCTAATGCACAGATAGGATGACAACTCTCTGGCATTAAAATAACAGAAACCTGCATACACATTCAATGATACATATTAGATTCTAACACAGAGGTGGGATGACAACCCCTCTAATGCTAAACATCAAGAGCACATGAAAAATGCATAACAGGCACAGCTTGGAACAAAGAAGAAGTGGAAAGTTAGCAATTAATAGCAAAAGAAGCTTGTATTAGCTGAAAATGAAGACCATACACTGTAGGTATCACAGTAGTTACAGTCTCCAGAAGTTGAACCTTACATCAAAACAACAACCATCAACCCTCATTACATCTTGTTTTGGGTATATATAGAATTTTATTACAAAAATATCCTGTTGTTCTATGCGTGGAGGAGTCATAATTGACCACCAGCCACATTAACTGTCTAAAATAGGCCTCTGCTACTATCTGCTGCTTCAACGAATGAATTTGACATTCTCTGGTACTTTGTTGTACTTCTTGAGCAAGTGTTGTGTTGTATGAATAAATTTCCATAACTGCTGAAGGCATTTAACTGCTTTAGGATCTTCCTTCTCTTCTTGGCTATTCTGCTCTTGAATGCAGTTGTTGAAGAGTAACTGCGCTGGGTACAGGTAGCTGGCCACCTTCTTCCTTTTGGGCATAGAATGGTTACGGACGTGAATAGTCAGGAAGGATGTAGAAGGGAAATTGGCCGTTGGATCGCAGAGATGGACGATAGGGATCTCTTGGCACAGAGCACAGGGCGGAAAGGAGGCAAAATGATCTTGAGTCGTTAGATCTGGCAGATGGATGACAGAGATCGACTTATAGGAGGTATCAGAGGAAAAATATGAATGGACCCACGTGGGCCGTCGGATCGCGGTCGGGTAGATCCAACGGCTATCGGGCGGGAGATTAGCACGGGAGATAACACGTGGGGATGGACAAGATGGGTGGTAAGCGGTATTCCCTGCACCGCTTACGGAGAATGGCAGAATTCATACAACAGGCGCGTGATGCAATAGAAACGCAATGTGTGGCGGATGTGACAAGCAAGAAACCGCTTTCCCCGCAGGTTATTGTGCGTCAGTTTACGAGAGTGGGAGGCACGAATGTCGTCCGATCACGGCAGGGGTTGATTGGACGGCACGGATTTAAATGCACGTTCCTTTTGACTGATGTGACAGGGAAACCCGCAGACCAGGGACTTTGCGAAGGCACGCGATTATATGTGCTTTGAAACCTTAGCGCCTGGGGCTAAACAAAAATGGGTTTATGCCGAATTTGGAGTGAAACAGAGATGGTGGGGGTTAAGAAAATAGAAGGAGAATGGAGGAATAGGAAAAGACCAACCAATGCGGGTCCCTTGAAAGCATAACCAGCACTGCCACAACTGTTTTCAATCCATCAAATGTCGCAAAATGTATCAGAGCTAACACTGGCTCCTTCTGGGGATGAGATCCTCCCTGTGAGGTCTCAAGAACCTGCAGATCAATGCCTTCCTAATGAAAACAAATTAGCAAAATTCCTAGTGTTCCATTGGGCATGGAGTTTGACTGAACCTACACTAAGACTGCTAAAATCAAATATTTACAATTTTTAAGGCCAAAGACCTTAAATCACATAAATTTTCAGAAAATGCCCATTAACTGGGCCATCAAAAACTGCTTCTCCTCCCATAATTTTCAGTATGAAGGTGTTGTTCCCTTGAATCTGAGAAATGATAAAAGGCACTGTCCAGAAAGCATCAAACTTCCCATGGTTGCCTTTATTTTCTTTCAGTGCATCCCATTTCAAAACCAAGTCTCCAACCTGAAAATTATTTGTTTTTTCCTTCTTTTCAAAGGCTTCCTTGATCTTCTTCTGATGTGTTGCAGCCTTATCAACCAGCTGTTCTCTGATTTGATGTACCTCTACTAAATTAGTGATCCTTCTTGCCATGTCTTCTTCCTCATTATATTCATCTTGCAGGAACCTTGCCACAGGGAGAGCTAATTGAACTAGGAATACAGCTTCAGTGCCATATACCAGCCTGAATGGAGAATTCCCTGTGGATTTCTTAATGGCCACTCTGTCAGCCCACAGTGCATACTTGAGCTTGGAATCCCAATTCCTTTTATTGTCCTCCAGCAGCTTCTTAATTATCCTTATCAGGCTTTTATTTGAAGATTCTGCTAGACCAATGCCTTGGGGATAATATGAGGTGGAATGAACAAGTTTAATACCCATTGAATCACACATTTCCACCAATTCTTTTTCCCTGAAGGCTACTGCATTGTCTGTGACTAATTTTTGTGGACAGCCAAATCTGGTAAAGATATTTTCAATTAAAACTTCATGACCACATTATGATAAGCCTTCTTGGTAGGGATTGCTTCAATCCACTTCGTAAAATAATCAGTGGCTACTAATATCCATCTGTGCTGGCCACTAGAACGTGGATTGATCTCTCCAATGAAATCCAATCCCCACTGCTGAAAAGGTCCTTTTGCATATATTGGTTTTAAGGGCAGGGACTTCAACTGCTATTTTCCTTCAAATCTTTGGCACCTGTCACAAGATTTAACAAATGAAAATACATCAGAAAATAAGTTGGGCCAATAGTACCCAACTCTGAGGATCTTATGTGCAGTGGTTTTCCAATAGTGATGTCCTCCACACATGCTGGGATGCAACTGCTGCATAACTTCTATTGACTGTTCTTTGTCCAGAAACCTCAAAAGCACTCCAGATGGATCCCTCCAGTAGAGCAGATTTTCATTAATGCAATATTTAGCTGCTCTAAGCTTAATAGTTCTGGCTTGGCTTGTGCTTAAGCCTCGAGAGATTTCTAGCTTCAGTAGGAATTTAACTATTGTAGAATACCAATCACAAGAAGCTAGATTTTCGGCCACCGACTGCTTTCTCTCGGGTTTAGCTACTTCTTCTTCTTCATCTGTTTGACCAATTTCTGCAATTGTGCACCGGAAATCAATATCCAATGATCTGCAATTTTCTTCAGTCAATAACTTGGAAAGACCCTGACCTCTGACCAGCGTGGTAGGCTTCAGCTCTATATTAAATTCAATCAACTTTGCAATCCATTTAGCCCTTCTTCCATCAGCATCAGGTTGCATCAAGACATATTTTATTACAGCAGAGGGCACATATGCAATTATCTTGGAAAGAAGAATGTAAACTCTGAAAGCTTGCAAAGATTTGATCAGAGCATATTCTTGTTTTTCAATAATGTCATACCTCAGTTCAACATCTCTTAATGTTTTGCTGAAAAATGCCACTAGATGCTCTGAACCTTCTTCATCTACTTGCAATAGAACTGCTGCAAGGGTGTCTTCAGAGGCAAATGAAAATATATGGAACTCGTTGTTGTAATATGGACTGCTTAGAGTAGGAGCTTCCATAATGGATTTTTTAATAGACTCAAATGATTTTCTTACTGCATCAGTCCATCTGACCTTTGACCCTTTCTTCAACATGGAGGTAACATGCTTCACCAGTTCTGCAAAATTTGGTATAAACCTCCTCACAAAATTAATCTTGCCCGAGAAAGGACTGGATATCTTTCTTTGATCTAGGGACATACAAAGTATGTATTGCTCTTACTCTTTCTGGGTTAATTCGGACACCTGTAGTAGAAACAACATGTCCTAACAGCTTGCCTTCTTCTAAAGAAAATTTTGATTTTTTAGGATTGACTGAAATCCCAAACCTCCTGCACTTCAGGAATACCTTCTTCAAATGCTGCAAATGGTCTTGATGGCTACTGGAGTATACTATTATGTCATTAAGGTAGATAACGACAAATTTATCCTTCTCTCCCAGAAATGCTATGTCCATAGCTCTCTGAAAGGTAGCTCCAGCATTCATCAACCTAAATGGCATCTTAGCATACAAAAAGTGCCCCAAGGAGTGGTGAATGTAGTCTTCTCTTGGTCTTCTGGATGTACAACGATCTGATTAAAGCTTCAAAATCCATCCAAGAAAGACATTACTTTGGCTCCTGAGACCTTCTACAGCAAATGCTCCATCTTGGGTAGAGGATAGTTGTCTTTCTTAGAGCATTTGTTTAAGTTTCTGAAATCAACACACATTCTGATTTCTCCACTTTTCTTCCTCACCACTACTAGGTTGGCTACCCACTTGGAATATCTAAGAGGGACTATGATTTTGGCAGCCAACAACTTTTTAATTTCCTTTTCAATCAAAGGAAGAAGCATAAGATTTATTGGTCTCAGCTTTTGATTGAAGGGGATGGTATCTTTCTCTAGAGGGATTTTGTGCTAAATAATCTTTTTAACATAGGTTTTCAGGTCACTGTATTCACAGGCAAACACATCAGCAAATTGCTTCATTAAATTGCAGTACTCAACATTTTGATCAGCAGACAGATGAGCAGAAAGGTTTATGTACCTAGGCTGACCTGGACTCCCTATATCGTGCTTACAAACTACAGATTGATCTTCTTTTTGGGCAGCCTTGTAAGGCACATCATTCTGCTCAAACAGTCTTTCTAGAGGAATTAAACCCTTAGGAATATGATTGCTGGGAAGCTGGACAATACTATCTTTGCCAATTTTATTTCTAAGCTGGGATTTGGGGCTTTCTTCCAAGGCTTTATTTTCTTGGTCAATTTGCATTTCGGAAAACTCATCAATGACTTGCAGAAACCTATTTAATTCATCATCATCTTCAAAAACTTTCCAATGGTGGACATTGTCAGGCAAGGATGGTCTGTATTTCATTTGAACTTGATAAACAAATATGGGAGGCCTAGGAGGGATAAACATGCTAGCAGAAACAACAAGGGAATCAGCGAGCTGATTTTTGGCTCTAGGGATATATGAAATACAGAAATTATCAAAAGAATCTCTAATTCTCCATACCTCATCTCTGTATGCTTTTAGCCTTGGGTGCTTTCCCTGAAATGTTTTATTTATTGCAGTGGTATGATCCGGATTATCCACAGTTTCGTGTTCATTCCGTCGACGTTTCAAACCCCAAAGGGGGTCCATCATCAGGACTAAATCAGAAAGAATATGAATGAAAACTTATTGAGAGAAGAGCTATAACGACCCGGGTATAAATAAACCTAGATCCGTAATTTTTAAGAAGCCGACACTTATATAAATAATTTTTTATTTATTTATATTATTATTATTATTTTCAAATTAATTATTCCTATTAATTTACCCAGAACCTAAAATATTTTAATTGATATATCTGATTCATGAATAAGTTTAATTTTTCATTTCTTCCAACTGTTTTTATTAATTTAATTAACAAATTTTAATTTTATTTGATTAATTAATTAATTAATTTAATTCTTACTTATTGTTTTTATTTTCATTTAATTAATTAATTTGAATTTAATTGATTAATTAATTTAATTTATTGTTATTTACCATTCTAATTAATTAATTACTTTAATTAATTAAATTAATTTATAATCTTAATTTTACTTATTTATTTATTTATTAATCCAATGTTTTTTTTTTCACTTTCTGGTTCACGGATACCCGGGTCAATGGGTAGCCGCTACATCCAGGGTTGTTCAACACCGGGTCAATGGGTAGCCGCTACATCCAGGGTTGTTCAACACTGAGTGGACGCACCCGAAGGCATCAACACCCCTCGGCCTATTTACTGACCTAACCCCAAGAGCTTTCGGGATTCGACCCTGTGACCTCCCATTGGCAAGGCACTTGATTTGACCGATTGAGCTAACTCTTGGGGCTCTTATTAATCCAATGTTAATTCTTGGTTATTACTAATTCTTTTAATTAATTGACTAATTTTATTTAATTTTTATTTTAATTAGAATAGAATAACTAAATTAATTAATTTTGATTTAATAGATCTACTTAAATTAATAAAATAATTGATTTATAATCCTTCCTATTATTTTTATTTGATTAATTAATTAAATTCAATTTATTGATTAATTAATTTTATTTTTATTTTATTAATTAATTAAATTAAATTTATTGATTAATTAATTTTATTGATTGATTAATTTTATTTAATTTAATTATAAGCATGATTTTTTTTAATTAATTATTGATATTTACCATTTTAACCTATTAAGCCTTAATTGCCTAATTGATTAATTAATTTCATTTATTTTATTTTTCTTTCTATTTTATTATTATTAATTATTTGAGAAAATTCTATTTAATTCTTATTTAGAATCAAGTCGCGAATTTCAAAACATTTAAAGAAATACTAATATTTCGTGATGACCGATAGATAAGTGTGTTATTTCTTTCAATTGTATTATTTCTTTCGATTAAAGTTCTTCAAAGAGTGTCATTCTTTGACTTGTTATAGTGGCGAATTTCAAAACATTTAAAACGTTTTGATAAACATAAAATCAAAGCTGTCAGATTTATGATGATGGGTTGTACGTTTTCATTCACAACACAAACTCTCTACATACACTGCCACTCAAATCAAGTCGGGAATTTCATGATGACCGCTCGATAAGTGTGTTATTTCTTTCGATTAAAGTCCTTCAACGAGTGTCATTCTTTGACTTGTTATATTCGGGGTCATCCATCAAGTCTACATTTCCTCAACGAAAAATATACATTCCGGAAGCGTATGGATCACTTTCACTGTGTGATATATTTAAAATTGGGTAATTATGGTGGGTGATTTCAATGTAGTTTTAACTCTAGATAAATTTTGGGATGTATTATATAAAGTTAATTATGGTTTTTTAGGTATGTGGTATTTACAAGTCATAGTATTAGCCCATGGTATTGTAACAAAGACTATTTAGAAAGTTGAAATTTATGAACAAAGTAATTTTTTTTTTTTGTCTTTTTAATTAAATTTATTAATTAAAAGAAATTATCTGGAAGAGTATTATATAAAGTTAATTATGGTGTTTTCAGGTATGTAGTATTAATAAGCCATAGTATTAGCCAATAGGATTGTATATATGTCAAATTTTCTAGAATATTTAGAGTGATATACATAAGTTAAAAGTTGAAATTTATCTTCAAAGTAAATATTTCTTTTTTCTTTTTTTAATTAAAAAATTCTCATGTGAAATAGTATCATATAAAGTCAATTATGGTAATTTTTTTTTTTAATTAAACTTATTAATTATTATATTCTCATATGAAATAGTATCATATAAAGTCAATTATGGTTTTTTCAAGTATGTGGTATTGATAAGTCATAGTATTAGCCCATGGTATTGTAACAAAGACTATTTAGAAATTAAGAACCTTCATAATAAAGTGAGGGTAAGTGTTTTATATGGTTGTGCAAGTGATTAAATGGATGGTAGAGATTTAATTTACATAATATTTTAAAATAGTTTTAATAATAGATATTTAATTTACAAAATATTTTAGAATATTTTTTGTTTTAGTAATAGATGAAAACTTGAGATTGATTTAGAAAGTAGGTATCCTCTTTCAACATTTTTAATTAAATTGATTAATTAAAAAATGTCATATTCATATATGTCATATAAATATGAGTTGTGTTTTTTTCGGCATGTGGTATTACTAATTCATGAGATTGACCTTTGATATTGCAACAAAGTCTATTTACCATGAGAATATATATATATATATATATATATATATATATATGTTTTCTTTTTCAAATTAATAACACAAATCATTTAAAATAAATTTATTAAGTTTTATGACTTTTTAAAATTTTGGCAATGTGAAATATATCATGAGCTAAATGTTTTCATGCTTATGGACATTTATCAACAATTTAATTTATATTGTTGTCTAAGTTTATCAAGAATATAAAATCATATATTTGAAATATAAATACTAATTTAGGCTCATTCTACAACCCAAAGAGATGTGTAAGTATGCCCATGTTCAACTTGGAGTTAACATGTGTCCCTTTAATATATATATATATATATATATATATATATATATATATATATAAACAAAAATGAGTATAAGTATTTAGTTTGTTTAATTAAAAGTATTATAAAACATCAATAATCTCACTTTATGTCTATACTAAGAAGAAGTTGTAAAAATATTTCACTCTCTCCACCATAAATCAAATATATAATAAAAAAACAAAAATGAATATACGTGTTTGCTTTGTTTAATTAAAATTATAACAAAACATCAATATTTCACTTTATGACCATACTAAGAAGTGGTAAAAATATTTCACTCTCACGCTCAACCATAAATAAAATATTTTGAATTACATATTAAACAACATAATCTTATATCAACTTTATAGGGAAATAAAGTAGTTAGAAGTTTAAAAAGAACTATATATACATTATATAAACTGATTGATTTTTTTTTTAGTTTATCCTTTTATATATAAAGGATCAAACTGTAGACATTTTATTCAAATTTTGCACTCTCAAAGAAGTTTTCATCTCAAGAGATTTGATCCTTGGGTTCTTGCTAGATCCATGATTAAGATAGATCTTGTTAATAACAACTTATGTTAACCACTTTCAATGATAATCTAGTAAGAGCTAAGCGGGATCAAATCTTCACAAAATTTGAATGAAATATTTTCATTTTGATAGATTCTGATTATGTGTATATATATATCTATATATATATATATATATATATATATATAAAGAGAGAGAACAAAATTTACATGGGCGTAGTAGTGAGATTGCTTAAAATGTTTCACCTACCAGTATATACCAGTATATATCCATGAATCTATAAAATAGATCAAAATTTACATGAGCATAGTAGTGAGATTGCTTAAAATGTTTCACCTCCCAGTATATATCCATTTCCATTTTAAGCATAGATTTAAAGTGAGTAGAGAGGGATCAAATTTCTTCAAGTGAAAACTTATTTTATAGTGCAAAAAATAATGTGTAGTTTTTCATTTGTTTAAATTGTATTTTTTAATGCTATAAAGATTACAAAATATGTGCACTGAAATGGTTTTCTATTATTATTATATTTTTAAGTATATGTCAATATTAATTTATATTAAAATATTTTATTCATAACCCCCATTGCATATTTTATTCTATACAATTTTAAATATTTTATTTTAACATTTTTTTCTATATATAGATATATAGAAAGTTGATATAAGGTTTAAAAATCTTATTCACATACTTTTTTTTTTTCCTTTTAATTACTTTACATGAAATTATATTAGGTCATATGGACAAGGCTGTAGAATGACCCTCTCTCAATAAAGAAATATTTTTTTTCCAGTTGCTTTATATAATGTATATATAGTTTTTTAATTTTATTTTTAATTACTTTAGTTTGAGAGTGAGAGTGAAATGTTTTTAGCGCTCCTTCATAGTATGGACATAGAGTGAGATTATTGATGTTTATTATACTTTTAATTAAACAAACCAAACACATATATTCATTTTTATCATATCTATTTTTTTCAATATATATATATATATATATATATATATATATATATATATATATATATTTTAAAATGACACACATCAACTCCAAATTAAACACAAACATATCATACTAGGTTGTAGAATAATGAGAATCTCGCCCCTCTCTCTCTCTCTCTCTCTATATATATATATATATATATATATATATATATCTATATCTATATCTATATATATATATATATATCATTAATTCGAAAATATGGAAAATTAATAATTTAAAATAAAAACTAGTACATACTCAAAATACTCAATGTAGGTGTTTTACATTGAAAAATAATAAAATAATACTTACATTAACAAAAAATATTGAATGTAGATCTCGGCTCTGCGCGCGCGTTCTACAGTTGAAACCTGAGGCCCGCACGCAGTGCGCCCTGCAATCTGCGATCCTGCCCGCTCTCGGCCTTTCCGAACCCTGCGGTCCTCTGCATGCAGTGGTTGGGCAGCTGCATGGACCGATCTGCCGGATTCTGACCCTCCTCTTGGGGTTTGAATCTATGGAGGGGTTGGGCTCTCCTCAGGCAGTTCCCCCGCCTCCCCCGCCGAGATCGCCAGCTGAGGCCTTCTCCCAGCTCCTGGCTGGTCTCCCAAAGAAGAAAACAGCAGAAGCAGCGAAGTTTGTTAAAAAACTAGATGATATTCTGGTGATCTCTCTTCCTCCCGAAACCCCGATCCAAGTTGCTCTGTCGTTAGCTGAACGGGCTCTCATCGGCCAGTTCACAGGACTATGGCCGTCTCCAAAATCCACCGAGAGCTGGGTCAACAGAAACTGGGCGCCGCTAATCAAAGAAAATGTCACCTCATACTTCCTGGGGAGAGGATTCTTCCTTTTCGAATTCACATCAAAGGAAGACAAGGACCTGATCTTCCAAAACGGCCCCTACTTCATGGGCCCTCAGGGTTTGTATCTGAACAACTGGACCCTGGACTTTGATCCGACAGTGGATGTACCCAAAGCAGTCCCGGTATGGGTCAGACTGCCAAACCTTCCAGTGCACTGTTGGAATTGGGACTCACTGAGACATATTGGAAATGCCTTGGGGAAGTTCATAGACCGAGAAAATAACAAAGATCAATATGATTGTGCCAGGATCTGCATAGAGGTTGATCTGGAGGTGGGATTACCAGAGGCCATCACAATAAAGGTTGGAAGTTGGACGCACCTACAGAAACTTGATTATGAATAGCTGCCCTTCAAATGCCGGAAATGTCATGTTTATGGACATTTCGCCAGAGATTGCCCGACCAACAATGAGCCTGCGCAAGGGAAGGAGGACGGATGGAACCAAGTCAAGAGATCCAAATCTCATCCTAAGAATCAGAAACCGGGAGGCCCTGACAGCAAAGGACCTCACCAGACTACTACTCACCAGATCCCAACCAAGACTATGCTTGAAAACAAGTTTGACCCCCTGAGCTCGCAAACAGAGGGCACCCAGGAGATCGAGTTACAAAAGGAGACAGAAATGACTCAGGAGACCAAGATCCATAAAACAACACCTTCAGGAAAAGGTACCCCCTCAGCCTCCCCCAAAGGAGCCATCACTGAAGATCCCAAAGATAAGACTTTAGAAGAGGAGGAAGAAGAACAGGAATCTGAAGAATCAGAAGAGGAAGGGGAAATAGGAGAGTCCCAAACCTCAGTAAGAAGATCTACAAGAGGCTGGAAAACGGACAGAGAAAAAAGGGAGCAGGAGACCTACAAAGAAAAACTTCAGGGCAGCCAACCAACCTTGGAAAAACTGCTAGCTCCAAAGACAAAGATGCTAAAAAGCCAGATCCAAGGCTCCAAGGGAGCCCACCAGAAACACAAATAATGAAGATCATCTCCTGGAACTGTAGAGGTATGGGGAGTAAAGCTAAGGAAGAAGCTATCAGAAACTTAATCAGAACAGAGACCCCAGACATACTTCTCGTCCAGGAGACAAAGCTGGAAGACATAGTCTTCCTACAAACAAGCAAGAAACTCTGGTACAAAAGTGAAGCAAGAGCAATCTCTGCCCGGGGAGCCTCGGGAGGAATCGGCACTTTATGGAACATGAGCAAATTTGTAGTCCTATTTGAGGCTAGAAATACCCACTGGTTGCTGCTGAAAATGCAGAACCTAGACACCAAGGAAATTTTTTGCCTTTTTAATGTTTACTCTCCAGTCAATGTTGGGGAAAAAAAGAACTGTTGGGACTCCATAAGACAACAAGCAGATTTGACAAATATGGAGAATATTATTATAGCCGGGGACCTCAATCTCATTCTCCATTCATCCGAAAAAAGGGGAGGCAGCATAGTTCGTGATCCAGCAAGGGAATGGGTGGAGGACATTTTGCAGGACTGGGACATGCTGGATATCAAATCCTCTTCTGGTAAGTACTCTTGGTCCAATAAAAGATTAGGCCCTGGTCATATTGCTGCCAGGCTAGATAGATTCTTTATTCAAAGTTCCTTTTTGCTGCTAGGCCTAGAACCAAGAATGCAGATTCTTCCTAATAGCATTTCGGACCATAAGCCCATTAAACTAGAGCTCCTAGCTCATCTTGATTTGGGACCTATCCCATTTCGTTTTAGCCCGCTCTGGATTAAGGAGCCAGACTTCATGCAAATTGTCAAGGATTGCTGGAACCAGTCGGTCAAAGGCTCGCCTTTCTATATATGGGAAGAAAAGCTCAGAAGGGTAAAAGGAGCTCTTAAAAGATGGGCTAAAACTCTGTCTAATCCGGCTGCAGACAGAAAATCCTTGAAAGCCTTGCTTGACTCCCACCAAAAGAGCATGGAGAAGGACACAATTACTAAGGAGGTGCTAGATCAGGAATCTCATCTGCAGCAGTGCTACCACAAGGCTTGCTTAGCTGAAGAAGAATATTGGAGATTAAAATCCTGCAATCTCTGGCTCAAAGCAGGGGATAGGAACACTACCTACTTTCACAAACAAGCCCAGGCAAGGAAATGTTTTAACACCATCTCGGAGATCAAAGAGGATAATGACATTCATAAGGATTTTGAGTATATAAAGAAAGCAACCTTTTTACACTTTCAAAGCTTGTATAGTGAGGACAAGGATCCGAATCAATACTCAGATTTGCTAGATATTATACCCTCTGTAATATCTCAGCGAACAAAGGAAACTCTTGAGGCCAAAATCACTAAAGAGGAAGTGGAAAAAGCCCTCTTTGATATGGACCCGGATAAGGCCCCTGGGTCGGATGGCTTCTCGGCCAGATTTCTCCAAGTTTGCTGGTCGATTATAGAAAAGGACCTGCTCAAAATGGTGCAAAAATCTCAGAACACTCAGAAAATAGGAGGCAGCACAAACTCTACCTTCTTAGCCCTTATCCTCAAGGAGAAAGGCGCCAACATATTCAATAGATTTCATCTGATCTCCCTATGTAATACTGGATACAAATTAATCACCAAAATATTTGCAAACAGATTGAAGCCCATCCTTCCCAACATAATCCCTGAGAACCAAGGAGGCTTCATACAAGGAAGGTAGATCATGGACAATTTCATTCTCATCCAAGAGGCAATTCACTGAAGTCTTCTCCGAAAAGAGAAAGGTATGGCAATTAAACTTGATTTAGCCAATGCATTTGATCGAGTAAATCATAGTTTTCTTTTAAATGTTATGAGAAAATTTGGATTTGGAGAAAATTTCATTAAATGGATCCGGGCATGCATCTCGGAGCCATGGATCGCTCCTCTAGTGAATGGTAGAGCCACTGACTTTTTCAAAGCATCGAGAGGACTTAGACAGGGGTGTCCTCTGTCCCCTCTGCTGTTTGTCATCCAAGCTTCTGTCCTCAGCTTCCTGTTAAACAAAAAGTTGCAAGATCAAGACATCAATGGTTTGTGCATTGCAAGAGGAGTAAAAAACATAAATCATGCCTTGTTTGCGAATGACACACTATTACTGGGACCTTCCACACTCTCTTCTGCATCAAAATTCAAAGTGGTTTTGGATGACTTCAGTAAGGCCACAGGTAGTGCTGTAAACAAGAGCAAATGCCACATATATAGCTGGAACATTACCCCAAGGGTGTTATCTGATATTTCCAGATGCTTGGGCTTTGCAGCCTCCTCCTCCTGGTCTTCTTTTAAATACCTGGGATTACCTGTCCACCATAAGAAGCCTACAAGCAAAGACTGGCTCCCACAGTTGGAAAAGTTCAAGTCAAAAATACAAGCCTGGGGCTACTCTTGGCTAAATACTGCTGGAAAATCAGTTTTAATTAAATCAGTGCTCCACAGTCTCCCTTTATTCCAATTCACTGGACTCCTTGCTCCGGAAAACATCATCAAAAAAATGGAAGAATATATTCGGAGGTTCTTCTGGAAGGGAGGAAAACAAAACGAAAAAAAAATTCCTCTTATTAGTTGGGAAATCATTACCAAGCCTGTGTGGGAGGGCGGCTTAAAGTTTAAAAATCTCTGCCAACAGAATGTGGCAATGGCAGCAAAGATCATATGGAAAATCATTGCACCCAACCCGAGCTGGGCTCAAGTCGCTCTCTGGAAAAAATATTTCAGGGGATCACACACCAGATGTTTGGATAATGTCATTCAAAGGCCTAACTCGGCATTCCTGAAGCTGCATGCTAAGGCTGCCCCTTTAATAACAGCGCATTCATTCTGGATTCCAGGTAATGGTAAAAAGATCAGCATCTGGAATGATAGAATCATGAACAAAGATCCGGTTGAAAGCAGAGCCTCCATCAACACGTTGCGTAGCTGGATGGACAGAGAGGGTCTACGCACGTTGTGGGATATCTCACTGTGGAACAATGATACCTGGGCAGGTTGGAAGCGTATCGATGTGTCGGAGCAATTGTCAGATGAATGGGCCATGTTACTGGATTGTTTGCACGGAATGGCGCCCTCTCATAGGAGGAAAAGAGATCAGAAAGGATGGGGAACGAGCGTCAGAGGCTACACAGTTTCCCTGGGATATAACAAACTGAATGAGCGACCATTTGTTCCCCCCAATCCAGCTCCATGGCGAGGTGTATGGCGCACTCCTTCACTGCCCAAAATCGATTTCTTTGCCTGGCAGCTCTGTCACACCAAAATATTAACCTATGACATTCTTCAGAAGAAAGGTTTCTATGGTCCCTCCATCTGCTCATTGTGCAGTGAGAACGCAGAGTCAACAGCTCACTTGTTTCTTGAGTGCAATTTCTCTAAACAGGTTTGGACTTCACTTATTCAAAATCCAGACCCAAATTTCAAGCTCCCTGGCACCATGGTGGACCTCTTTTCAAACTGGGCAACTAGTTATCCAGGCCCATGTTAGGGTCCCACCCTAAGCCCCTTATTTATGTAATGGGATCGAGTCATAGTCAAGAGTTAATTAAGCCCATATTAAAAATTGTAAGTGGTTAACCCACAATTAATGACGGGACCACAGTTAGTTGCAAATGGGCTGTAGTATTAGATAGATGGTATTAATAAAACCCATGGTATTGATCCGTGGTATTGCATGTATGAGTCATATATAAAGGATAGAGACTCCCTGCGAGGAGCATCATGTCTTATTTTTGTATCGAGCTCTGCTCTATTGAAGGTTGCCCCCTCGAAGAGGCCAATGAACATTGCTTTCTGAATAATAAAATATTTGCTGTTGTCTCTCACTGTTCTATGTTCTAGGTATCTTTCTTCGCATATTCTGTATTTGGGTATCTTTTGCAGGTTAAGAGCATAACAAGTGGTATCAGAGCACTTTCCCAGGCCAGTGGGATCTCCATTTCTTAGCAATTTGTTTTTTGGCTAGAGACGTGTTCCGGCATCTTTAAACCACGGGATCTGTCGTTGAGCGCATAAACCTGTGGATTTGGGGAGGCATGCATGTAGGAAATACAAGAGGTGGTCACGCTTGTTGGACTCCCTTGTAACCCCTGTGGGTACCCCTTCGAGTAGTAGCGCATTAGACATAACCGCGTATGGACTGTCTTCCAAGTACCTTCTGGGTATATTGGAAGCCCCTTAGCTCCTCTGCAACCTCGCCATAGATAAACCGTCAGTCGTCTTGCTACTACAGTACACCGAGAACAGCACTCGGAGAGATTACTCGCCCATACTATAAGGTAGTCGGGTTGTACGGCTAAGGGTACGGTTGATCCTCCTTAGTTAGAGCCCTGAAACATTGGGCCGAGTACTACTATCAGACCCTTATGTATATTGCGATCTGTAGCACCTGACACTCCTCGAGACCATAGTTCCCTTTTCTATCTGGGGATCACGCATCATCTCTGCCAGATTAGCGCGCAAAGAGGTGCAGCAGCAACAGACATCAATCTCGCAGTTCCAGACTAGCCATTCCGATCTATTAGATCCATCAGATCCACAGCAGCAGTCTGTTCCGCCGCCCAGAGATATCCGATCCGCCATTCAGATCTCTCAAATCCACCAGATCTGAGTAGTTGTGTGGGGTTCCTATACTGGGGTATAATTTTCGCAGGACTTTTGGTAGCATTGACATTTTGAGGATTTGGCGATTGCAGTATTCATAAGGAAGGAGTAAAACTCAGGACGACGAGTTGAGCACGGTGGTACCATTCAATTCTTAGTGAATTTTTTTTTTCTAGGCGGTCCCAATTTTCAAGAACATCAGGTCGGTGCATGGTAGAAACTAGAGCTCAAGCTATGGCCAATGAAAGGATGGACAAACTTGAAGAATCCTTGCAATCCCTCCGAATTCAGCTTGACCAACTAAATAGCATGATCCCGAGCATAATCCAGAAGGGCAAGGAGGAAGCCCACGAGGAGGCGTATAATGGCAATGGACATAGTGAGGGTGAGTCTAGCCACTCTCCTCATGTCTGGCGCAACCACCAACAATCCCGTCAGCGACCTCCCAAGTTGGATATGCATAAATTTGACGGTTCTCACCCGGCAGCATGGATAGCACAAATGGAGCAGTATTTCAATCTGAATAACATCTTAGATGATGAGACTCAGCTTATGGTGGGGAGCATGTACTTGGACAATGAAAGGTGGCAATGGTGGGAATGGCATCAACGTTGCAATGGACCTTTTCGGGCTTGGACCAAATTCAAAAAAGCTCTTACAGACCGCTTTGACCAGGAATCTTCTTTTTTGGGTCGTCTTACTAAGCTCCGACAGACTGGCACAGTGGATGAATATATTACAGCCTTTGAAGCCTTAGCCTTCTGCACTTGGGGTCTCTCAGATGTGTTCTACACATAATGTTTTATTAGCGGTCTTAAAGAAGCCATAAAAGCCCAAGTCCTACTGCACCACCCTCCCACATGGACGGAGGCTTGCAAGGTAGCTCGTAATGTGGAACGTGCATTAGCAGCCCAGTATAGTCGCCCAACTTTCTCCGCTAAAGGTCGCCCCCCACAGGCTCCCAACACGACTCAAACACTTAAGGTCCAAAAGGTGTCACCTGTAGAAATGGCCGAAAGAAGAAAGCAAGGATTATGTTACTACTGTGATGAAAAATACTCCCCAGGTCATAAATGCAAGGAGCCCAAATTTTTTCAAATTGATGCCACTGACTACAGCTCATCAGAGGAAGATCCACCACTTGAGGAACATGAGGCGCTAGAAGAGGACAACCAAAAGGACAATGTCTCTGACGAACCAGTTATTTCGCTGCATGCTTTGGCAGGGATTTCTTCACATCAAACTCTCAAAATCAGAGGTTTTATTAAACATCGCCCAGTAGTAGTCTTGATTGATAGTGGAAGTACACATAATTTCATCCATCAAAAAGTCACGGAAGCAGTGCATTGTTTTGTACGAGCAGTTTCTAACTTCCAAGTCCAAATTGCGGATGGGGGCACAATGAAATGTGAAGGCCGCTGTGAAAATGTCAAACTTCAAATGGGGATTATCAGTTGAAAACCCACATGTTTTCCATACACATGGGAGGATACGACATTGTCCTCGGCGCTGAATGGCTCCACACTCTTGGGCCAATCACAATGGATTTCCAGGAGTTATATATGAGTTTTAAGCAGAACAACTCCACACATACCCTCCGTGGACTCCAGGCGGGAGCTCCCTCTATCATCAGCTCGCATAGGATGGAAAAATTGCTAAAAAAGGGCCATCATGGAGTTATAGCTCAATTTAATGCCATCCAGGCAGTCGAAACCAAGTCTTTGTCGATTCATCCTGAGATGCAACAGATTTTAAATAACCATCTGCCGGTCTTTGACAAGCCTCATGAGCTTCCACCCTCGAGAGGGGAACATGATCATAGCATCACCTTGGTTCCAGGGGCCCAACCCCCAAATGTGCGCCCATACAGATATCCGTTCACCCAAAAGAATGAAATAGAAAAAATAATCAAGGAAATTTTGGAAGCAGGTGTCATTCGTCCCAGCATTAGTCCTTATTCATCACCGGTGGTCATGGTGCTCAAGAAAGATGGGGAGTGGCAGATGTGTCCAGACTTCAGGGCCCTCAATAAGTTGACAGTCAAAGATAAATTTCCCATCCCGGTGGTTGACGATTTGCTGGATGAACTCAATGGGGCTCAATTCTTCACTAAGCTGGATCTTCGCTCGGGCTACCACCAAATTCGTATGAAGGAAGTCGACATTCCAAAGACTGCTTTCAGAACTCATGAAGGACATTATGAGTTCTTGGTCATGCCATTCGGTCTTTGTAATTCCCCCTCTACTTTTCAGAGCCTTATGAACCACATTCTCAAACCATATCTTAGGAAATTTGTCCTTGTCTTCTTCGATGACATCCTCATCTATAGTTGCACTTGGGCCGCACATCTTCAGCATGTAGATCTACTCTTGCAACTGCTCCGCCAGCATAAATTATTTGTCAAGATGTCCAAGTGTTCGTTTGGCATGGAAGAAGTTGAGTATTTGGGCCACATTGTGGGGTGTGAAGGTGTCAAGGTGGACCCCAAAAAGATCCAGGCAATGCGGTATTGGCCTCAACCTAAGACCTTGAAGAGCTTGAGAGGATTTTTGGGTCTCACAGGCTATTATCGTAAATTTATCCGCAACTATGGTTGCATAGCGAAGCCCCTCACTCAACTCCTGAATAAAAATTCATTCTTCTGGAATGAGGAAGCACAACATGCATTTATAGCTCTGAAAAATGCCATGTGTTCCACTCCAGTCTTAGCACTACCTAACTTCACCAACTCTTTTGTCATTGAATGTGATGCTTCGGGTATAGGTATTGGGGCGGTCTTAATGCAGGAAGGGCAACCTTTGGCCTTCACAAGACAACAACTACGTGGGAAGAATCTGGGCCAATCTACCTACGAGAAGGAAATGATGGCCATCTTACATGTAGTAGAGACCTGATGACCTTACTTATTGGGGTGACGTTTCCAAATCCGCACAGATCATCACAGTCTTAAATATTTTTTGGAGCAACGCCTATCCTCCCCACAACAAAATAAATGGCTTGCCAAAATGCTGGGATATGATTATGAGATCATTTACAAGAAAGGGAAAGACAATAGTGTAGCAGATGCATTATCTCGCCAATTTGAGGAGGAAAGTACTCTGCTAGCAATTTCCCTCCCCATTCCAGAATGGATTGAAGAGGCTCCCAGGGAATGGTTTTCACATCCCGGGCTCTCCCAACTCATTTCTCAATTCCAGGTAGATCCAAATTCCACCAAGGGCTACTCGTGGCAGGATGAGATTCTTTGCTACAGGGACAAAGTCGTAATAGCACCAACATCCACCCTCAAAAGTCGCATTTTGGCAGAATTGCACTCATCCCCCATTGCAGGACATTCAGGCTTTCAGAAGACGTATTCTCACACCAGAAGATCATTTTTTTGGATAGGCATGAAAAAGGACATCCTTACTTTCGTATCAAAATGCGATGTCTGTCAACGCCAAAAAGGGGAGACCGTCAACACACCTGGCACATTACAACCGTTGCCCATCCTGGCATCAATTTGGATGGAGGTTTCTATGGATTTCATTACAGGTCTTCCAAAGTCAGGAAACAAGTCAGTCATCATGGTGGTTGTGGACAGACTTTCGAAGTATGTTCATTTTTGCGCCCTACTCCACCCGTTTACACCAACTTTGGTGGCTCAATATTTCATGGATCAGATCTTCAAATTGCATGGCATGCCCACTTCTATTGTGTCCGATCGCGACCCGATCTTCACCAGTAATTTTTGGCAGGAACTCTTCAGGATACAAGGCACTCAACTAAAACTCAGTACTTCCTATCATCCACAAATGGATGGTCAAACTGAAGCGGTCAACAAATGTCTGGAAACCTACCTTAGGTGTTTCACTTCAGAAAAGAAACATCTTTGGGTACAGTGGTTACCTCTGGCTAAATGGTGGTATAACACCAACTATCATGCCACCACCAAAATGACTCCCTATGAAGCAGTATATGGTCAACTCCCTCCTTCCCCTACTTCTTATATCAAGGGGTGCTCAAAAGTACAAGTAGTGGATCAACTCCTACAACACCGCGCAACCATGCTCGCCCATCTTAGAGAGAATCTTCATCAAGCTCAAAACCGCATGAAGCAACATGTAGACCAACATCGCTTAGAGCGCCAATTTCAAGAAGGGGATCAGGTCTTTTTGAGGCTGCAACCATATAAGCAAACATCACTCAAAGACAAGGGTTGTCAGAAACTATCCCCAAAATTCTACGGACCATATCAAGTACTTCAGCGCATTGGAGAAGTGGCTTACAAGTTGGCTTTACCACCTACTGCAAAAATCCATCCAGTTTTCCATGTCTCATGCCTCAAGAAAGTGATTGGGAACAATTGCAGAATTCAAACCAGTCTACCTGAATTGGATGAAGAAGGGTCAATCTAGCTTCAACCTGAATAGGTCCTCAACACACGAGACAGGCACCTGCGGGGCCGCATGATTAGGGAAGTCCTCGTCAAGTGGAAAGACACCTCTCCGGAAGATGCTACTTGGGAACCAGCCACTATTTTTCAGCAGTTTCCACAGCTTCAGCCTTGAGGACAAGGCTAGTCTTAAGGGGGAGGGCATGTTAGGGTCCCACGCTAACCCCCTTATTTATGTAATGGGATCGAGTCATAGTCAAGAGTCAATAAAGCCCATATTAATAATTGTAAGTGGTTAACCCGCAATTAATGACGGGACCACAGTTAGTTGTAAATGGGCCGTAGTATTAGATAGATGGTATTAATAAAACCCATGGTATTGATCCGTGGTATTGCATGTATGAGTCATATATAAAGGATAGAGACTCCCTGCGAGGAGCATCGTGTCTTATTTTTGTATCGAGCTCTGCTCTATTGGAGGTTGTCCCCTCGAAGAGGCCAGTGAACATTGCTTTCTGAATAATAAAATATTTGTTGTTTTCTCTCACTGTTCTATGTTCTGGGTATCTTTCTTCGCATATTCTGTATTTGGGTATCTTTTGCAGGTTAAGAGCATAACAGCCCAGCTCCCAAAAATCAGACCATCAAAACAACGTGGGCAGTCCTCCCTAAGATCATAAGCTGGCAAATATGGCTTGAATGCAACAGAAGAATCTTCAGGAATACAAAGCAGAACCACAAGATCTTGGAAAACAAAATCAAATGCCAAATCAAGGAGTGCTTGGCCGATATAAAAGATGACTCCAACCTGAGTCAACAGGACATCATCTGGGGATCAATTCTAGGCCTTCAATTCCAGCCAGCAGTCAGAAACACCCCTATCATTAAAGACTGGCAGATAAGAAAGTCTGAAAGTGATTTTCAAGGCTGGATCAAAACGCAAGCAAGACATTCCCTCTTTTTTGATGGGGCAGCAAAGGGTAACCCGGGCAAAGCTGGAGCAGGAGGTGTTGTTTTAAATCCAATAGGAGAAAAATTCCATTCCTATGCCTGGGGTCTCGGATATTCTTCCAGCATTCAAGCGGAGGCCTTAGCCCTCCTTCAAGGTCTCAAGAGCCTCAAATAATTAAACATAAAAGAAGCCAACGTTATAGGAGATTCCCAGATCATCATAAACGCAATGGCTACTAAATCCCTAGCTCAGGATCTTAATCTAGCAAGACTAATAACCAGAATCAAAGGATTGGAAAGCTATTTTCAAGATTTGAGATATTATCATGTGTTGAGAACCCATAATAAAGAGGCAGACATACAAGACAACAAAGCAGTCCTCCTCTCTGCCGGAACCAGGATGAAAGACGGAAAAGAAACATGGGAACCCATCCCATAATCTGATCGCTGCCATGTTCTACTGTTGGATACTAAATAAATTTGTCTGCACCTTCAAGTGGGGGAAAATCACTGAAATTGATTCCATAGATTTAGCAAGAAAGAACTCTGCAAGCTCCAACTGCATACTTAGTCACTGTAGTGAGCGGAAACAGGGAAAAGAGATCTCCATTGTAATAAGCTTTTCGGCATTCAGACCAAGTTGAATACCAACAACCCATAATCGTTTCTGTTAAAAAAAAAAACAAAAAAAACAAATAGCGATGAAAAATTGTATATCTTTCACAAATAAATACCTCAATTTCCAGTTTAATTTCACCCAGAGATAATGCAATTAATGCACAATTTCCTCATTATTTAATATAGAGCAGACAAGTGGTATTTAAAAGATTATGCTAGGAAGCTAATAGACAAAATGACGTTTGCACTGGAATTCGATGATACAAGTTTAGGTGAGATTGTGAATTTTTGTTGTTCAAAATATTCTTTTGAATATATAAATAGATTCAAAAAACCATGTGACACTCAAATTTTGTAGATTAAGCAACTTAATCTTGTGATTCTTAAAAATCTCAGCTTAATAATTAGTAAAATTAATCATAAAAAAATACAAAAAAAGACCGTGTAATTGAACTTTACTTTTTGAGGTGTTCTAGAGAAAGAATGCATGTATGAGTGTCGTTTGTTCACCAAGCTTGCTCCTAGCCTCCGCAATGTCCAGGAATTGTTCTGATGTTATTATCACCTCTTAAATTGCAGAAAATTCGTTCGAGGTGGTTTGCTCATGGGTGCGCAGGAAGGAGCGGGGAGCGCTGCTGCTGCACTTTGATGGGTTATGCCTGCTCTATCCGCCATCAGATTGTCCTAAATTGATTATGGTATGATCCTACCTTTTCCTTATGGTTTGTATCTCCTCCTCTTTATCTCTTTTTGTGAACCTTGGTCCACTTCACTTTCTCTCCTATTTGCGTATTCTGGATGTTTGCGTATTCTGGATATTTCCTACTATAATCCCTAGAGAGGTGAGTTTTTCCCTTATACTACTAGCTTCATTGCTTCTCATATCATGACATTTTCACCTCTCCATTCACTTTCTTCATTCCTCAACTCAGAAGTCCTCCACACTGTGGTGTTCCTCTGTATCACTTCATACCTTCTTATCTGCATATTTCATTCTCACATACTTAGTCCCCCCAGACGTCCATATGCCCCAATGGACTAAGCTCCTTAATCTCTTTTGTCCATAGTTTTCACTGGGGGAGGGATCTTGTTTTCGCATTACAAATGATAAAATTCTTTGTACCCAGTGGTATAGCTCTTTTATCATTTCACGTCCCCGTAATGCTTTCGGTATTTGGATTTGTAATCAATGGGGTGGACATGCATGGGATGCTATTGTTGTTGCTGTTGTGAAGGCTTATAACTCTTTTTCTTTCTTAGTTGTTCTTGTTTGGAATCTCTCTCCATGAATCCTGCTCGGCTCTCGTTCAGTTCCGGATTGGTTTGATTTTCCGGCACCAACATCTACATCATTTTCCAGCACAATTTGAATTTTCGGTTGGGGTTGTTTGGTTACTTCTGTTGCAAGGTGAATGGGGTCTGCATCACACATACCACTCTGTTATTTTCCATCTGACAATCTGGATTGGGATCCCCACCCCACCGTGCTTTATCATATTCTTATTCTCTCTTTTCCTAACCCTGATTACTTACCTCTTTTGGATTTATTTTCGGCGGCGTCCCTCCACATTTGGCATTATGTGGGTGACATCCCTCGTGGCCTCAGTTCATCGTGATTATGACTCTACTGATTTCAAGAAATTCTCTCCAGTGATCCTCTATTGCTTCACTTTATTTTTCAACCTACCATCTGATTGACCATTAAAATCACATTCCTTTCCCACACTTTCTCCCATTTGTATTTGGGTCTTTTTTCCTACATATGTGGCTATGGAAATTCTAGAATCGGACAACTCAATGGATGCAGAGTCTAAATTCGGGAGGAGGGTCCCACCTATCCATGACACTTGGCACTCGTCTCAACCATCGATGCATCCTCCATATGGCCAATGTGCAGACGCGATTTTGCATGGGCTTTCCTATGCGATTCATGAAGGTCGATCTCGCCACCCCAATAGATCTATTAAAATCACTACTTTAGCTCCTGCTCTGGTTTCCAACCATGACATGCTGATTGATCGAGTGACCAGTCTTCAGAAGCGCACTCTTGTGGGTAAGTGGAATTTTTCACAATTGAGTGAAGTTGATATGTGGGTTTGGGTAGAAACCAAATGGAAAACACTGTTAGGCTACATGCCTACAGTGGTTCGCCTCCTAAATGAGTGGTATAGCTTCCACTTCCTCTCTTTGGAAGACCTCATGAAAATCAAATCCATTTCTTGGATTAACGGGTAGAGTTTTATGGAATTGCACTCATGGTACATTGGCTTCAAGCTTCTGAAGGAGACTCCCCCAAACAAGCTGATATCAGTTAAGCTCCCTGGCTTACCCATTGAATTCTGGACGTGGCAAGTTTTCATGGATATTGGCAACACCATTGGAAAATTCGTGTATGTAGATCCTCAGTGTTTGGGTGCACCTGATCAACAGGTGGCCTGGATTCTTATTGAGAAGGAGTACAGGGGAGGATTTCCGAATCATATTAAATTGAGCTGGGGCGACACACATTTGGTCCAAAGACTAGATTTCTAGGGGGCTCCATTTCGATATCTAAATTGTCACCACACTAGACATTTGTTGGCTCATTTTCCACGGAGGTTGGGTGGTAGATCCATGGCATCCCGTCGACATCGGCATGGAAATTGGTATAAAAAAAGAAGAAGCACCAGCTGATGCTTCTCCACGTAGTTGGCTTGAAACTCCATCTCTCAGACATGGCTCTCCTCAGCATGCAGGTAATTCGAATCTTGCCGCATCTAGACATCACTATTCTCAATTATCTGTTAATCCTTTTGATTCCGCCCCTATTCCTATTCTATCATCTCCTCGTAATTCTGATGGGTTTGATGTTCCCTCCACTGAAGCCACCTCACCACATCTGACTGAATAGAACATCTCTTTTCCTCATGACTGTCTGCCACCTCCGCCTAATGTTCCACGCCATCCGACGTCATGAGACCCGCTCTCTTCCACCCACATCATGTATGTCCTTGTGCAGTCATCCTCTCATGTCACTCCACATTACCCAACATCAGGATCCATTCCTTCATCGGTACACTCTCCTCTAAACACCCCCACAAATTCTGTGGAGAGTGACCTTGATTTTCTCCTACAGAAAAAGACACTAGCTCACTATTCACAATCCTGCTGGCCACTCATCCCCTCGCATCATCCCCTCATCTGCTGGGAATATTATTGTTTGCCTAAAACAAAATCGTGGCAGTAGGCACTTTCGAGGACGTCCCCGACCTCTCCCTTTTAGTCTCGCTGATGCACATTCTCTCATTGATGCCCCCATTTCCGGTACTTCCTCCCCTCGGGCCCTTGGAGTACAGATGCACGCACATGGTCAAACATGACATTGATCCTCTCACTTAATATCGCCCCAAAATTCCTGGCCCTCAGATAACTTTTCTCTTCTCTCCATCCCTATATTCTTCTTCTTTAGGAAATGATGCATGCAGTTCCTCAGGTGGTTGAGTACTTCAAAAAGATGTTTCCGGACTGGTATATGGCGGCCACTAATGCATATGGCCTCTTGGGTGGGTTGGCTGCTATCTGGGATCCTTGGTGGGTCAATGTCAAGGCTTTTTCAAGTTTTGTTGGCATCCTCCTTGCTGGTCACATTCTCAAGCTCAAGGGTAGAATCCACATTCTTAATGTCTATGCAACATACCATGATTGAGCCATTTTTTGGGATAATCTGATCGAGTCGAAGTTACTGGACCTTACTTCACTCATCATTGTGGGGGATCTAAATTTCACTATTTTCTTTAATGCGATTTGGGGATGTTCTAGAAAGGTAGATGTCATGGTTGATCGTATTAAGGATATCATCCTAGAGCACAATCTGGTGGACATTTTCCCCTCCATGCTTATCCCCACCTGGGAAAATTGGAGGTCGGGTGTGGGATATATTGCAAAGCGACTAGATCGTTTTCTCCTACACGATCAGACCATTGACAGGCTTGGGATGGTATATTCTAAAGTGGTTATTTGCTATATATATGATCACGTACCCATTGCACTTCACTGGAGAAGGGATGACTACAGAGGTGGCATGCCCATTAAATTCAATAGGGTATGGCTTGAGGATCCATATTTTAACTCTCTCGTGTGTGATTTCTAGAACATAGGCGGGGTTGAGTGTTCCTCTCCCATGCGACACATTCAGGACATGCTGTGGATCCTGCAGCGGGAGGTTGAGGCATGGGAGAAAAGGAAAATATGGCATATGAACAAAGAGCTTGCTACTATTACTAAAGAAATTCTAGATATCCACCCACATTTAATTAGACATTATCTACGTGATGTCATTCGAAGTCGAATACAAGTTCTAGAACTCCAAAGGAAAAAACTACTTCATATAAAAGAGACTAGTTAGCGTTTAAAAAGCAGAGGAATTTGGATTTGAGAAGGGGACCAAATAACCAAAATTTTTCATAGATATGCAAACTATAGGCACAGGATAAATTTCATTTGGGAGATTTCTGATTCAAATGGTAAAAAGCTTCAGTCACAGCAAGACATTAGTCATGCTGTCATTTTCCACTTTCAACAAGCTTACATTCAAAGGGATTTGGTTTGCCCGGAGGACCAAATCTGGTGGGTCAAACATTTTCCTACCATGTTTGATGAGGATGCTAATCGGGTGCTCTATCATCGTATTTCGGCTGAGGATCCTGGGGGTACTAAAATCGTTCAAGGGGGATAAGAGTCTTGGCCCCGACGGATGTAGAGTGGAGCTCTTCACACATTTTTTTGATCTCTTTAAATAGGACCTTGTTGATATGGTCGAGGAATCAAGGGCTCGAGGCTTTATACATCCTCACATAAACTCCACTTACATCGCACTAATCCCGAAGAAGACACATTCTCTCACCTTTTCAGATTTTCGTCCTTTATCTCTTTGTAATCTGGTTTACAAGATTATCTCTAAATCTATAGCAAATCGGATGAGGCACACCCTCTCCATGTATATTTCCCCGCAATAGTTTGGGTTTTTACAAAATAGACAGATTCATGATGCTACGACGATTGCCTAGCAATGTATTCACTCAATTCACACAAAAAAATTAAATGCGGCTATCATGAAGGTGGATTTAGAAAAAGCATTTGACTGTTTGGATTGGGGTTATTTGAGGCTAGTTATCCAAAAAATTGGTATACAAGCCAGTGTTGTAGAGTGGATTATGGCCTGTGTTTCAAATGTACTATATGTTGTGGTTATTAATGGATACCCTACGACATTCTTCAAGGCTAGGAGGGGCCTTCGGTAGGGCTGCTCTCTATCCCCACATTTATTCATTCCGACTATGGACGGGTTGAGTCTCCACATTAAAAATGCTATGGCCGAGGGACATTTCCTTGCCCTTCACCTTGGTAGGAACATCCATATCTCACACAACTTCTTCGTGGATGACGTGCTCATCATAGGGATCCTCAACAAGTTTTCTTGGCTTCATCTTTTTCATATTTTCACTAAGTTTGGGAATGCATCTGGTTTAATAATGAATCATTTGAAATCTACTATTGTACATGACCAAAGTGATATGGAGGTTATTGTTTACATCCGAACATTGTTTGGAGTGGCTTCTGAGATATTATCATGGGGTATGAAATACCTCGGATTCCATATCAAACCATGCAGTTACAAGGTTAATGACTAGATCTGGCTCGTGGACATATTCTACAAAAAAAATATCTGGCTGGGAATACAAATGCCTATCCATGGGGGGTTGCATCACACTGACACAAGTAGTGACCATGTAGATGGGAGTGTACTAGGCACACTTATTCCATCTGCTACTCACAATCATAAAAAAACACAATGGGATCATAGCCAAATTCATCTGGTCTGGTATGAAGAACAAGAACAAATTCCATCTTACCAAACTGGATCATATTACCATGCCGAAGCGTTTGGGTGGCTGGGGCATATTGAATCTAAGGAGATTTGGTTGTTCATTACTACTTAAATCATTATGGAGAGGGATATTTGGGGTCCGCACCTGGGGTATGATCATTAGACACAAATACTTGAAGGACCTTGATTTTCATGTTTGGCTATGTAGGGGAAGTATCGGTAACAAATTAGGTTAAGCTATATGGCTCAGTTTTACAAAAGTTTGTCACTACTTTCTTATGCTACTCACCTGGAAATTCGGCACTGGTCATCGCATTGTCATTGGTCAAGACAAAATTTTGGGTATTGAAGCTGCTGACAGGCTACCTGATAGTCTCATATATGGATTAAACTGTCACGGCATATTCTTTCAGCAACATGTTATATCGACATGGCATGACATATGCCCCATCTGGAAGCGGGCCGGGGATTTGGGATTGAATGGAAATACAGCGCAGGAATGGGATAGGCTTCAAATAAACTTGCAACTTGCTTGAATTAGTAGTGATGCGGATAGAGACAAGATCACCTAGACAGGTAAAATGAATGGAGAGAATGTCATGATGGCGGATACATATCTTACACTATGTCGTCAGGAGTCTCAACACCCAAAAGTATGTTGGTTCTTTAAATATTTGAAAACAAAAATCCCTATTAAGATCATTCTTTTCCTTTAGGTTGTCTAGAAAATAAAAATCTAACATGGGCAAACCTCCAGAAGAGAAATCTGTATGGTCTGGGGATATGTGTGCTTTGCAGGAATGCGAAGGAAAGCAATCTCCCCTTATATTCTTAACGTGTCCTGTGGTTACTTTGATTTGCAAAAATCTTGTTGGAGATATTGGCTTCCAATACACTCAGTTCACCTATATTTCTGACTGCCTCCAATGGTGGAGCCAACAAAATATCAGTTTTCGCAATATTCCTCCTATTCTCTTTTGGGAGATCTGGAGGTGGAGGAATAACATCATCTTTAAAATTTTTAGAGAAAGTGTTGCACAGGTGCTGGAGTGCATTAGAGAAATACACTCCATTGGACTACAATCTGGTATGGGAAAAAACTAAACAAAATACATCTTGTCCGAAGATTGATTATCCAATTGGTTTCTTTGATGGAGCATCACAAAGAAGTCGATGTGGATGTGGGTTCTTGATCTTTCATTCACCAGATCAGGATTTTTGGGTCCACTGGGGTGCTGGCAATGACACAAACATTAGGGAAGAAGCCATGGTATTATGGGGATCACTCTGGTTCTCTAAATTTTTTAACATTCCTAAAAAGATTCCAAAATTATCTTTGATTATGTCAGGGGACATACAAAAATATACCAACCTATTCTACAAGGTTAGTTGCAACAAATCACATATCTCTATAATTCTCATAATGAATCTACGATTCAACATATTGGTAGAGATTTCAATCAAGTTGCAAATGTAGTTTCAAAGCAAGGGCTACTGGACAAGCTGGATGGGATGCATATCGAGATCAAGATCATGGGGGACCTTTGCATGGATGTCGGGGTGTTGCCACTGCCAAGATAATTCCACTTCTTCCTGAATCTAATTTTGCTTCTACTGATGGAATATATCAGCCTTTTTTTTGTCTATGTCTCTAAATCACTATAGTGTCTTACACATAATATCTTGTGTTTTACAGGACTTGCATATTGAACGGGGAAATATTAGACTATTTTTGCACTTTGAATATTATGTATATATGTTTAGAACTGTGCATATAGACATGATAACTGAAAATTATGGAAATATTTGATCTCCGAGTTGAATGGACTCATATAAGTTCTGAACTATTGATATATGTTGTAGCATTATGATGTTTATGTACTCATTTGGAATGAATATATCACTTTTTTCGTACTAAAAAAAAACATAACTTTCTTTTTTAAACTAACAATTGAATGTAAAAAATGCATAGAAAAGAACCATATATAGTTCATTTTCTCTTCAATTAACGTGCAATATTTAAAAAAATATATTAATAATAAAAAATATTTAATATAAATCCTAAATAAAAATATTCTAATATTAATCATAAATTGGGATGGAGAATTCCCAGATAAAATAAACTAAAGGTTGCATTTGCTGAAACGATTTATAAGCGTCATAGAGTTAAAACTAGCAATTGCATTGAGAGATGCAAAGGAACTCAGATAAGTGGACTCAGGGAATGTGGAAGGCAATAAACAAGTGAAATATATTGACAGTGAAATACAATCAAAATATGAGTTTCTCATATTTTTTACAATGGTATGAAATAAATTCTGGGAAAAAAAAACACATAGGAGAACCACACCTTCTAGCTAGGTATTCCCTCTTAAGGGTTTCTTAGGAAAATTTTGTGTCTACTGTGGATGGTGTATGTGTTTTTTTTATATTTTTTGTTTCCCTCAATTAATTAAGTAGAAAATCAACTAACCAAAGAATCTGGAATATGAAAATTAACAATTACAGACCTTTCTTCATTTTGCAAGAAATTAGGGAGTATCCATATTAGAGGTCACGGATGACTCTAAATTGGTGATAGATTGAACATGAAAAAATGTTGTGCTGGATAATGTATATCTTTCCTCCCTGCATTAGGAAATTCAAAATATTCTTCTATAGTACTCAATGGTACTCTTTCAAGCATCACAACAAAGATTGAATCAAAATGTAGATGAATTATTAGATGAAGCTTTGGAATTATAGCCTGGCCTTTTTGGTTTCTATGAGTATTGGGATTGCTAAGAACACATCATTTTTTGTATCTCTTTGATGCACAATTTTTTCAGAGATTTTCTTGAAACAAGTGGTTAAGCATCAACTTTTTTTTATCATTATGGAAATGTTTTTTGTTTTGTTAATAAAAATGGTGAATTTAATGTCATAATTATAGTGGGTATTTGGACTTTTAGGAAGTGACTCTTTATATATTGAATTTTGATAAGTTGTTCTAATAGTAACATGTATATTATCCATAATAATATTCTTTTTATTCAACATTCAAGTTGAGAAAGATTAATTTCTACATTATCATCTTCCCAAACTAAATTTTTCCATCACTCTAAATTTTCAATATTAAACACTATTTATTGATATATGAAATTCTTATATTTGATGTAACATCCTCCGCTCATTGTTATCATTATTCCTGATGACTCCAAAAAATGTTACCTCTACTGAAAATGTTGTTTTTATAATAACATAATTTGTAAGCACGATTATTGAGTCCCATTTTTATTATCTAATGATCTCTATGATTTGATTGAATCTTTCATTATTCCATTTTTGCAGACAAATTTCAATGGGAATTTGGTATTTGGATTAATTAGTCATTGTTATAGGGTTGTAAACAATCTCATTAGGATAGGGTTATCACTCTCAATGACCTGTGATGAAATAAGTAAACAAGAAATGGAAGGTTGGAAGTAGTGCATGCCTACAAAAGTGGGGAACTCAACACTTTTGTGACATTATGAAAAGGAGGGCATTATGGCGAGAAAGAGAATTTTGATTTGTTATGAGGGGTGGGTTGGGTATATGAAATTTTGAACCCTAGACCAACTAAGGATGTACCAAACTATTTATCTTGTTAATAACGCATAAAGAGGGGGTAGCCTCACAACCTGTTGACAAGTTAAAAGTTTGATGAGTTTGTTGAGATTATAATGGTAGTTTTCAAAGTCTCAAATTATTTTAAGCGATAAGAATTTATGAAGACATTGTGAAAATTGATCCATTTAATCTTTATATAATATTTATTCTATATATGGACAATGAAATACAAGGGAAATTTGAGTTTTTATATATCTTCTAAAGAATGTAGCAGAAGGTTAAATTTAAGAAGAAAGTTACACTAACATAAATGTCCCATAGCAATGAAAATCCTTGCAGGCACAAGGTACATAGTAGAGGAGTTCAATTTCTTTTGGGTTTTTAAAAATGACATGAAATAAATTCTGAACATGAAAATTATGAGGTATCTAATAGCTAAAGATATCACCAACACTAGGGAGAAATAAATTTTATCATTAAGTTATTGTAAAGATGAGAAAAAATAATTTCACAGATAGAATTGTTGTATCAATGAATGTTGTGAAAGTACTTGTGAAAAACTCTATGATCGGGACAACTAACTTGGACGCCCCTTTTAAGAAAGCTTAGCATCTCTGTGGAAAGGTTGTTGGATGAATATGTCATTTATATATAATAGTCCTTTACAAAAGGATTGAAATATGGGTTAAGATGGCTCTCCTGAAAAATGGTTATTGTAACAACAAAACAAAGTGGTTAATGGTCCTTTCCATATATAATAGTCAAGATCAACGTTTTATAGAATGGATCGTTTCTTATGTTGCATCCTAATGTTGCCATAATTTAGGATGTACTCATAATACATTGATATTTATGTTGTTTAAAATTAAGGAATGTGACAATAAAAAATCCCAACTCTTGAACATGATGAGGAAGGTATTTAAAGGCAAAAGAAATGTCTTACGTGAAGGTAATTGTATGGTGGCTATATATGTAGTAGCCACCACATGCATGGGTAATCTAAAGTATTAGGTTTTCACTTGCATACTAGGTGTAATGTTTGCTAGGATAGAAGGTTTCTCTCAAGGATAAAGGTTGTTACATGTCAAGTAATGATTACCATGTTTCTTTACAAGTCATCTATGTTAAGAATGGAGGCCATATGAAGCTTCACCTAGATTCTTGGATATGATTCTTTATGGATTGAGTAGGTGTGGATGCAATAGGGTTTGATCTATCCTAGTGTGAAATTTGCAATGTGCATGTGAAATGATTTTGCTAATATGCATATGTCTTGAAGTGTAAGGGAGCAATGTAGGGTAGTTATACACCTAAGAGTAAGGGTAAAGGCAATGCTTGGGTTTTCTCTGGTAGAGGAATTTTTATAGATTCATTGAATTTTGATTGCCTCTTTACTTGTATAGTGGAGAAGGCCTTGTAAAAATATGATGTATAATTGCAAATGCTCAAAACATTTTATCTAAAATCAAGAGACATAATCCTACTCTACTGGTTTTTGGAATTTGATTCACAATTTATAACAACAATCACACATATGCAATATGAAATAACACACATGCACACTATTTTTCCTGGGGAAAATAAATTCTAAAAACCACTTATGTATGCTTGCATTAATCAGATGAATAGATATGTCTTACAAGTGAATAACCCATCTCTCTGCTAAATGAGAAGCTCTGATCCAAACTTAGTCAAATTCTACCTTAGCTTCAACCCCTATTTCCTTGCGCAATTCATGAGGAATTATGCCCCTATTATTTATGAAATTTCCTCCAATTGACTGCATAATTCCCAAGGTTGATCATTTGGTTACATGCAACACTTGTACACTCAAGACTAGTCTACAATTGATGTTACACTGCCTTGGAATCTCCACCACGGTTGGGGAACTAAAATTCTCTACATGCACTAGCTATTTTGGGCTAATTGAAGAGTTAACTGGATTATCACTGAGTGAAACTATTTTCTGACCGCACAACTGACCTTCGACTAGTTCTATCAACTTTGAGAACTAGTTTAACTGAAAACAACTTGAAATAATTGATGAGAGCTTAATTAATGTAACACTTTTTCAGTTCTTTGTGAGTAAATAGAGATGCAAGAAAAAACAGTTATTTGTGACTAAATAGAAATGCAAGAATCAAAATGCTAAGATATCCTCTACTTATCCTTTTTCAAATTATAAATTCAAAATAATTAACCACTCATGTGAATACGCTCACTGGCACTGTTGATCCAAATAATGACTTCAAAGTAAGTGGGTTTTCTTTTGTCTTTGTTTTCAATGATAGAAAATAAGAAACTCTAAGTTATTGTCATCTTCCCTTAATTTCTTCAATTGTTTCATTACTTGATAATTATAGATAGTTTTCATTTACAGTGGCTCACTTTTGGAGTGGTTATTAGGAAACCCTACTCAAGTTCCTCAGCCTCAATATTTCAAAGTCCCTATCAAAACGAAGACAAGAGAAGAGAAATGATTCATTAAAGGATGGTATGAATTCAATTTAGTTTCTCACTTATTTATATGCTTGGTTTGTTGAACTCACATGTATGTTCGATGATTTTTCTAATATTGATTGTTTTCTTATTTAATGGATTTGCAACCTTGTTGCTTTGTGATTTTTATAATATTGATTGTTTTCTAACATTCTATGTGAGGCACATAACCTTTATTTAACTTATTTAACTTTCATTATGTGTGTTTCTTTAACCAATTTGTTTCTCTAACTCTGCATCTCAAACAACAACCATATAAAATTGTTGTTGTTACTAAGATGAAAATTCCACTATTTTATGGCAAGTATATTTAGAATTTCGGCTCAAATGGGTTTTAATTTTAGAATCTAAAACTTTATAGGAAACAAATTATAATGAAAATGCCACGATGACCTGTTTGAGATGGAATTATGGAGCTTGCGAAAACCCTAACTTCCTCAGGTCATATCTCCGAAATATAGTGAGACAAGATCTGGAATTTGGATCCAAGCTTTAGAACGACTTTGTATCAAATGGGTTTCTTTTTAATCTTCTGAAACGTCACAGAACAAAAGTTATAGCGAAAATCCCACGAAGACCTATTTGTAGCAGTGAAACCCTAGAATCCAAAGCTCTAATACCAAATGTTATGAAACCAGCTCACAAAAAGATAGAAAATATAGATCAACGCCTTAGAAATAAGCCTCTTCGAGGGGGAAACCTCCTTTACATTACACAAATGAAAAATTCTTGGATGATACAAATGACAATGCCTCCTTTCTATATATAGGAGTCTAAGGGGTCATAATATAATCAAAGCTGACATAACTATAGAATTTCCCACTGTAGTTCACCTAATAATGCAATATACTAAAGCAAAATACTTGATCTACTTCTACAAACAAACTTGCGGAAGCTTAATCAATCACACATGAACACTGAAGAATACTCTGGAAAAAGGCTCAGCTAAGAACCCCGATATCTGTATTATCATACAAGTGGAAATATCTCCAGATTACACAAAGCTTTAGCTCACAAGCTATCCAGCTCTCAGTACAATCCCTCAATGCTGCTCATAGACTGAATAGACACAACATATGCCTTCCTCCAGTCCTCCAAGCCTCCTATTTCCTTGCGCAGTTTCTCTTGGGTCCTCTGGCTGCCACCTGTGTGAATTCACCTCTCACACAACTCACCAAACTCAGAAGTAACTGCGCAATCTCCAAGGAATGAATTCCTTCTGCATGCAAGAGATATCCTCAATGGAATATTCTTACAACTGATAGTACATTGTCCCATCATCTAATCTCAACTGGGTCTCTGACTGAACTGACATGCATGAGTTATTTATGAGAGAATATTCAGTTATCTGAAGTACAGTAGTTACATGCATGCATGCATTAACTAACTGAACTCACAATCAGTTCCACAAATTGTTGGAACTAATCTAACTAGACTTAGCTCAGTTAACTAAGCTAACTAATTACAACTCAAAGTATAACTCATCATGATCTCATTAATTAAGGGATAACTTCCTCAATCAAAGGGAAAACTATTGCATGTCTTCACATAGACTTTATGTTTGATTTTCTCCAACTAATTAACTCAAGATGAATTAATTAGTTATTTTTCAAACAACTACTAAGATCAAATTCGAATTTTAATTCTCAATTTTAGTTCAGGGACTAACTAAAATTGGAATGTCTCCCGAAATGCTATTTATAGCAATGTTATTTTTATAACTTCTATATTTAGCATTTCTTGTTGCTATTTTCAACACTCCCTCTCAACAAGAAAGGGATTATCTGTCACCCCAATCCTGTCTCTGTGAAACTCGAATTTGCATCTTGAAAATGCCTTAGTCAAAATATCTACATCCTGCTCCTTGGTCGAAACATACAGAAACAACATGATCCTCTTCAGCACACAATCTCGAAGATGATGATACCGGATATCGATGTGCTTGGACCTATCATGAAATACTAGATTCTCAGAGAGTTTGATACAAGTTTGATTATCGCAATAGATCACAGTTAGATCCATCCTCTGACCAAACAATCCAACTAGAATTTTCTGCATCCAAATTGCCTCACATGCTGCCTGACTAGAAGCCATGTATTCAGCCTCTACTAAGCTAAGTGAAACTGACCTCTGTTTCCTGTTGTACCAAGAAACTGTAGCTGAGCCAAGGTTGAAAATTCCTCCTGAAGTGCTCTTCCGGTCTGATGGACTCCCTGCCCAATATACATCTGTGAAGCCCTGAAGCTTCACTCCCTCTGTCTGTCTGTACCACAATCCATACTGAAATGTGCCTCTAAGGTATATTAGCACATGCTTCGCTGCCTTTCAAAACATCTTGGTAGGCTAAACCATAGCTTGACTCAGCTGGTTCACCGCAAAGCACAAATCTGGTCGTGTGTTCACTAAATACATCAATGAACCCACAAGCTGCCAATAAACAGTAGCAGCTACTACCTCACCTGAAGTAGCATCCTCCTTCCTCTAGTTACCTACTAGAGGAGTCTGCATGGGCTTGCACTTCTCCATGTGGAATCGCCTGAGTATCTCATTGGCATACTTGCCTTGAGACACAAACACTTCCCCATACTTCTGCCACACTTCCATGCCTAGAAAGTAGTGCATAAGACCCATGTCTTTCATCTTGAACTCTCTTGCAAGGTCCTCCTTACAAGACTTGATCAACTGATCATCATCTGTCAATATCAGATCATCAACATAAAGAACAATGATCAATGACTTACCTTCTACCATGATGTGGTAAAGGTTCGCATCTGCTTCACTCTTTGTGAAGCCCAACCCGGTGAAATAGTTGTTGATCCTGGTGTACCAAGCACGAGGTGCTTGCTTCAACCCGTACAAAGCTCTCTTGATTTAGCATACATGCGACTCACGGTCAAAGGTCTCAAATCCTTCCAGCTGCTCTATGTACACCTCTTCCTCAATCTTGCCATTGAGGAACGCAGTGTTCACATCCATCTGATGGATCTTCCAACCTATCTATGCTGACAGTGCCAACACCGATCTGATAGATGAGTACCTTACTATAGGAGCAACAGTCTCATCATAGTCGATCCCCTCAACTCATGAGAAACCACAAGCAACAAACCTTGCCTTATGTTTCTCCACACTGCCATCAGCTGCTTGCTTTACCTTGTAAAGTCATCGGGAACTCACCACTGACTTTTCCACCGGTCTTGGGACAACATCCGAAACAATGTTCCAAACTATGGAGTCGTACTCCTCCACCATAGCATCAACCCAGACTGGTTGTTTCACTACTTCCTCGAATCAAGATGGTTCAGTCTCTACACAATCCCCAACCAGGGCCATCTAACCAGTGTACCGCTCGGGTGATCTCCTCTCTCTACACTGAGAGGATGGTTGTCCCACATTCTCTCTCGCATCCATCACCAATCTGTCAACTTCCCTTGAGCGTTTCCACCCATCTCTGGAAGACTCTGCATGAGTGGATGTCTCCACTCCTGGATTTTCTGCATGTGGCTACTCCACATCAGTCTGAGGCTCCTTCTCCTTCGGAACTAAAAGTTCCTCCTCTGCATGCAACTTGAGGTCCCTCTCAAGGGACACTCACATGGATTTCTACTTGTCGAACTTCAGATCTCTGCGTACCACTGTCCTCTGACTGTTAGGAAAGAAAACCCAATAGTTGTGGGGTGTATCAGTGTACCCCGCAAGTATCCCCAACTCAGCTGTTGTCTCTATCTTCTTCTGGGCATCTTTGGTCACATGGCAATAAACTGATGATCCAAAGATCCTGAAGTGACTCACATCTGGTCTCTTCCCGGAAAAGGCCTCCACTGGTGTCTTCATCCCTAGTATATGATGCGGGCTTCTATTCTATGAGTATAATGTTGTATTGCATGCCTCAACCCACAAATGAAGTGGTAGGCTTTGGTCATGCAGCATCGCCTGAGCTGCTCCCACAATTGATCTGTTCTTCTTTTCGGCCACCCCATTTAGCTACGGGTTATGGGGTGCCGTCAACTCTCATTTAATTCCTTCTGCTGTACAAAAGTCCTAAAACTGTTGGGAGACATACTCTCCACCATTGTCACTTCGCAAGGCCCTTATTTTCTTTCCAGATTCTTTCTCAACCAAGGCTTTCAACTCACAAAACCTTGAGAGCGTTTGATCCTTCTTCTGCAAGAAGTAGATCCAAAATCTACGAGAAAAATCATCAATAAAAATAACATAGTACCTTTGTTTAGTAGTGGAGGCTGTAGAGAGTGGTCCACACATATTTGTATGAACTTGCTCCAGGATTGCTCCAGCTCTACTGTCTCGATCCTGAAAGGAAGATTTTGCATACTTACCCAAGGTACAACCTTTACATGTATCCATTTGCTCCAGTTTTCTCTTGGGAAGTCTGGTAGAAATCTGCTACCTAATCTTCAAGGCCCCATGGTGCAAGTGGCCCAATCTTCTATGCCATAGCTCGCCAACATCTTGGCTTTGCACCAACTTTGCTTTGGAACTCAATGCATCACAGTCGTCTACCTCTAGCTTGTATAGATTCTTTACTCGAATCCCAATCCTCTTGGTCTGTCTAGAGCCGATATGCCTCAGGAATGCCTTTCCTTTACTAAAGAATACATCGTAGCCTTTGTCTTCTAGCTTAACGATGGAAACAAGGTTCTTCTTTAGACCAGGCACATACTTTACATCAGTCAGGGTGAGAGGAGCTCCATGCTCCCTCTGAAACACAACCGTACCTTCACCTGAAACATGGTACTTTCCATCATCACCCATCTCTATGCGCATCTGGAGGTCCTTCTCCTCCAAGGTACTGAATAGACTCTTGTCATCGGTCATGTGGAATGAGGCTCCACTGTCCAGGTACCAAACACATCCCACCATCAATGAAACCATGCATGCGATGAGGGTGAAATCCAATTCGAACTGTGAGGCCAGTGCCTCACCATCAAATCCTTTCAAGGATCCCTTCTTGGATTTCTTTTGTGGACAATTTGTAGCATAATGGCCCACCTCATGACAATGAAAGCATCTCACTTTCGATTTGTCAATCTTCTTCCCACCATGGGAAGAACTCGATTTGGAATGGGAAGCCTTCCCCTTCCCTTTCCTCGCCTTACTCGCTAAGGCTAGATTTTCTTCATCATCTTTCTTTGATGAAGATCCATCTCTGGTGCTTCTCCTTATCTCCTCCTGCATCAGATCCGACCACAGTCATTCCCAATCTCGCAGTTTCTCTCTTCCATTTACCGTGCCTTGGTAGCTATGCTAGCTCTTAGGAAGACTGAGGAGAGAAAGACTCACCATGTCATCATCGGCTGTCGCGATCCCTACACTTCCAAGCTCATCCCTGCAGGTGGTGAGCTTGTTCAGATATGTAGAGATCATGTTGCCCTTTTCACACTTGATTTTCCGAAACTTGTCTTTCAATGCTAGCTTCCTCTTATCGTTGTTGTTCTGATATAGATCCTTCAATGTTTTCCACATTGAAAATGATGTCTCCTTCCCATGGAGACTTGAGACAATGTGGTCTCGAACTCCCTCCAGAAGGATTCTCCTTGCTCTAACCACAGATTTCTTCCATTCCACCAATTCTTGTGCATTAGCAGCTGCTAGCTTGGGGACTTCTTGATCAATGAATTCCTTCAAACCATTGTCCTCTAATACTGCTTCCATGCGATCCTTCCAAGCTATATAATTCGAGCTACCATCTAGGGCATACTCGAGTCTCAAACCATTGAACGACATTGGTGAAATTTGAGATGTGATAAGAATTCGATTTCTATAATCAGGAACTTCAAACTTTTGAACTTCTCCCTTCTTTGTATATTGTTCTCTACGGTGATCACCTTTGCTCCGATACCATGTAGAATTTCCCACTATAGATCACCTGATAATACAATATACTAAAGCAAAATACTTGATATACTTCCACAAACAAACTTGTGGAAACTTAATTGATTTTGAGCAAGATCAAATAGAACACATATAACAGAGAATGAGAAATCAATCACACATGAACATAGAAGAAAACTCTGGGGAAAGCCTCAACTAAAAACCCCAATATCTCTATTATCATACAAGTGGAAATATCTTCGGGTTACACAAAGCTTTAGCTCACAAGCTATCGAGCTCTCAGAACAATCCCTCAATGTTGCTCATAGACTGAATATACACAACATAAGCCTTCCTCCAGTCCTCCAAGCCTCCTATTTCCTTGCGCAATTTCTCCTGGGTCCTTTAGCTTCCACCCGTGTGAATTCACCTCTCGCACAACTCACCAAACTTAGAAGTAATCGCGCAATCTCCAAGGAATGAATTCCTTCTGCATGCAAGAGATATCCTCAATGGAATATTCCTGCAACTGATAGTACATTGTCCCATCATCTGATCTCAACTGGGTCTCTGACTGAACTGACATGCATGAGTTATTTATGACAGAATATTCAGTTATCTGAAGTACAGTAGTTACATGCATGCATGTATTAACTAACTGAACTCACAATTAGTTCCACAAACTATTGGAACTAATATAACTAGACTTAACTCAGTTAACTAAGCTAACTAATTACAACTCATCCTGATCTCCTTAATTAAGGGATAACTTCCTCAATCAAAGGGAAAATTGTTGCATGTCTTCACATAGACTTCATGTTTGATTTTCTCCAACTAATTAACTCAAGATGAATTAATTAGTTATTTTTCAAACAGCTGCTAAGGTGAAATTCGAAGTTTAATTCTCAATTTTAGTTCATGGACTAACTAAAATTGGAATGTATCCCGAAATGCTATTTATAGCAATGCTATTTTTAGCACTTCTATATTTAACATTTCTTGTTGCTAAATTCAACAATAACAATAATAATGTAAGCGCACAATAATAACAATATGGGGAGTACATGGGCATAACAATATAATAAGGGGGTTGCACTAATAACAATAAGGGGTTACACTAGTAGTATAGGGACCTAACAAATCTTTCATTGAGAAAATTCCAATCAATTTCATTTTCTAGAATTTGAAAAGAGATATTATAAAAACTAGTCCAAAATAGCATAGAGGGTTCATCAGGTGCTTTATGTAATTCTAGAATTTAAATACAAGTATTTCGGATTAATCACATCATTCGGATTTGGTCGACGTTTCGAACCAACTGATGTGGTTCATCCTCAGGACAAGGTGAGAAATCAATCAATCTGAAGGAATAAATAGCATGGATGCATCATTGCCCAGAGTTAGCCGTTGAAAAATTGTTGTTGGTAATTTCATTACTGAGGAGAGTAAAATATTATTTAAGAATAAGAGATAAGGAGATGTCTGTTAAATTATTTAATATTTAGTTAGAAACTAACTGTTATGTAATAATTAAATATTGTATTTCGATATTATAAATTAATTTTAATGATATCAATTAATATAACAATATTATCTAAAAATAATTAATTTATATAATATTATTTGTTGACTTATTCATATTAAATAAAATATATTTGGTTGAAACCTAATTATTATGGGTAATAAAAATATTTTATTTCATTATATATTAATAATAATTAATTTCTATAATAAGAGTATTTATTAATATTCTTATTTAAGAATAAGAGATAAGGAGATTTTTGTTAAATTATTTAATATTTAGTTAGAATCTAGTTGTAATGTAATAATTAAATATTTAATTTGGATATTATAAATTAATTATTTAATGATATTAATTAATATAATAATATTATCTAAAATAATTAATTTCTATAATACTATTTGTGAGGGGTTGACTTATTCCTATTAAATAAAATATAATATATTGTGAGGGATAATAAAAATATTTTATTTAATTATATGATAATTTATTAATATTATCAATTTTTATAATAAGAATATTTATTAATACTATCACTTTAATATGACCATTATTTGTTAGAGGATAGCATTTCTCCCCTAAATAGGAAGATAGCAAGGAATAATTCTAAAGGTTTATCATAAAAATATTAAAAGTCAAGTTGAATTATTAAGCGCAAACCAATTTTAGTTTGTTAGCCATTTTGCTCAGAAATATACTTACCAAGCTAAACATATGAAGTTAAAGAAAATTAATAAGGATATAAGGGGATAAAACTAGAAGAAGATAAAAGAGAATAAAAAAGAATAAAGAGGAGAGAGGAGAGGAGAGGGAGGAAGAGTCATGAAGAGAGAGACATGCCAACCATCATCCCTATTAAGGTTTCTGGCATGCCTTTCAATCTCAATCGCTTCCCCGAGTTTCTTGTTCTTCAATGCAGACATGGTGTCAAGAATTGTTTTATTGAGTGATTTTCGATTATATTGATAGAAATCACGGGCCAATTCTCCGATCATTTGATCAAAAGAGTGAATAGATGTTGTGGGCAATGTAACACACCATTGCAGTGCGTGCCCTCGAAATGTGAATGCAAACAAGGAGCAAGCAATATGATCATGATGGATTTCATTTCTTTCATAGAAACCCATGAAGGAAACACCGTGTCTAAGCAAGGCTACTCTGCCTTCACCATCATACAAGTTACGTGAAAAGTCATTGAATACATCCTCCAACACTTCAAAATCATGTTTGCGAGACAAACATGTCATAGGTTGGATTGTAATATAAGTCATGAAAGATGTGTAGAGATTTAAAATGGACTTTGAGGACTCAACTTGTCATCTGGTCCTCCTTCTAACACCAGAAATGTTGACAATGACGGACCCACCAGCATGTTAGGGAATCTCCCCGGTAAGAAGTCCCAACTAGACCTCAGACCGTTTGGAGTAGGAGTCCTAGCAGTGGGTAGTAAATTTATGCCTTGACTGCGATAGCATGCAGAGGTAAGTGTGATATCTTTGTCAGAATCAAGTGTGTGACCTTGTAGCGAGTCAAGTGAGATGGATGTGGGTTCTACGACATGGAGGGGGAAAAGGAAGTGTGTCCCTTAGAAACATGTAATAGTATGCAGCCTCAAAGGAAAACACAAGATGAATGGCATCACATGCTAGAAAGCATAATAGTCCACAATCCAAAGTGACGGGTTAAACCAACAACACGACTTCAACAAGATTCATACAATCGTATACAAAATAGTTCATACACAAATGCATAAGTTAAACAACATATATTGCTAATGTAGCTAGAATAGTCGAACTACAATAACAACATATGCATGAAGACGTATTGGCTCTATTATATATATATATAAAGTGAAAGTTTGATCCATACATACACCATTGATAGCCACTAGCCCCAATAGTGGAACATTACAGTCAACACCACCTACTCCTCCAAAGAGATGTACTCGCTATATGCTGTGGAGAATCCAAGGCTCGTCACAATACTCTCCAAGCCTTCTCTCAGCAATTCCTAGCCAAAATCTTGGCTGCCAAAAGCGTGTTCCATGAGTTATGGGGTTCTATATATAACAAAGGGTGGGGTGACCCTTGACATTCCCCTTTGTGACTCTTGGACTACCCTCATGACTCTTCAACTTCATTACATATAACTCTTTACATTACATATGATTGTTTTCATTCCACTAATGACACTTGGAATTTCACTTTACATTACATTTGATTACAACAGATACGGCTCATAGTAGTGAGGTGGCCAAGACAACTCATAACACAACTCGACATGACACTATTGACATGTATTGGCTGACTGTGGTGTCCATGTCAAGTTGCTGCACTTCTAAGTGATGGATGTGTCCTTAGATGTACTTTGTCTTCACCTCTGCATAGCTCGGTGTTGCCGGGTCTTTAATGGTCTTGGTCTTTGCAAGATGGTTCTATGCATGTGTTTCTTTCTCTCGCTTCTTGATGTGCTTCATTCGTTCATCCAAATACAAGTACATCTTCTACCATGTGCGCTCCTTCTTCATCCTATTCATCGTCTCACTGTGATTCATCAATCTACCTATTCCTCGAATTCACTCATGATGGTATGACATCAAATCCAAAACCTCCTAGTATAGCATCATGCATTTCTTTCCGTGTTCGAGTCCAGGTGACCAGGAGGTACGACAAGACACTGAAACTACATAGATCATGGCTCAGGTTGGGATGAGGAATTATAGAGCTCGGTCTGCACTATCGGGAAAAATTACTTAGTGATCATTGGGAGGCTGAATCAAGCAATGACAGTCACCAGTGTCAGTTGCGAGACAAGAACTTGAAAGGGACAGTTTTTGTGCATTTTCAATAGTGAGGACAAAGCGGGGCTGCAGAGGCATTGTTGGGTAGTTTTGTGCAGTTTCCAGGCGGAAGACAAAGCAAGGTTGATGAGCATTTATGCACAGTTTCTGAAGGGAAGATCGAACAAGCCTGTAGAGGGACTGTTGTTTAGTTCTGCGCAGTTTCTGAAGGGAAGGCCGAACAAGCCTGTAGAGGGACTGTTGTTTAGTTCTGTGCAGTTCCTGGGAGGCGGACAGGTTGATCACTTTAGGGATTGCACAGTGCAGCTGACCTGAAGGACATCTTCAAGAATTACATAGTTCTGGGTAGCAGAGCAGGGTCGCTGGGGGCCGAAACTACGCAGTGTAGCTCAGTTGGGGTCTGACTGAAGGAGGTTGTCTAGTCGAATATATTTTCAGGAAAATGGCTATGTTGAAAGCAAGTGAATTTTTGCAGACTGACAATGTGAGCATACACTTAGCATATTTTGACGATAAGACAACACAGACCAATAAGACAAAACATGTGCTAAGTGATATTGTCTTAAAGCTAAGAGCGACAAGTTCAACACTTGAGATAAACCTTTGGATGGCCGTGAGGACACTTGTGCGACTGTGATTACGAGTTTGTGTGTGATTAGGATTGATGTTTAAAGAGCTAAGACAACCAAAACACACAAAGAAATCCTTCGAAATCACCAGAACCAAATCACAAGCACGACTCAACAATCAACATGTCAAAAGACGACAGCTAGTCCAACAAGCGAAAAAGAAGTAAGACATGTAGAGGAAACACATAGAATGAATTTTAGTGCTTGCAAACATGCATGTTATTGAAGAAAAAATGATATGGTATTGATCAACAGTACTTCAAGCTACACTAAGAGATGCACTTCAAAAATATGTACTTTACTTACCATACTTACCCTCGAGATGGTTATGCATCCGATGGAGTTTGCATGCGGTCCTGATCTCTTATCATAACTTGGTTCCCTGTTCTTTCTCATCAACTCCTTGAGAATCATCTAGCATGCCATATTTCCTTATGATCATTGAGAGATACATCTTTACAGTTTCATCGAGCAGTGACTGTTGTCGGGATGATGTCCAGGGAGGACACCTCTGCATAGTTTTTGAATGCAAGAAAGACTAGACATCTAGGGCAACACTGCACAGTTTTGAGAGGCAAGACATTGTTGTGGGATGGGTCCCGGGAGGACACATTTGCGCAGTTTCAGGTTGCAAGATAGACTGGGCAGTTGGAGGACAACACTGCACATATTTTGAAGACAGTGGGTTCCGGATGGGGGAAGGACACTGGAGGAAACCACTGCATAGTTTTGGATGCCAAGGGAGACTAGGGTCTCTATGTATTGTGCATTTCCATTAGGCAAGGGAAAAAGCTTGAGGGTTGCAGAAGCGAAGTGTACAGTTTCGGAAAGCTGGATGAGACTGGGTTACTCAGGAAACTGGCTAAGTATGAGATCAGTGAAACTGATGTGAACAGTGATAGAACTTGACTATGATCACACACTTGAACACTTAGTGATACAACATAGACCATCCAGAACATATAAAACATACTCTACTTGATTCAACAACCTTCGCAACAAGAGTGTGTGAAATGAGTGTGAAATGTGTCTATGTAATGAGAACAACTCATATGCACAAAGATTTGCCCTTGAAGTAGAACATGCTTCCCTTTGGATGATAAACGGTAATCCCCATGCCCAAGGATAACACATCCTGCATAAAGATGAGAACATGAACAACTCTTAAGATCAAGGAGGGTGCTCGAGATCATTAGCTTACTAATAATTGACCAAGGAACGATCAATCACAAGATCTAGGGTAGGCTACGAAATTTGCATGCAAGCCAAAATTTTGGAGGGTGGTTGTAGCTGCTACAATAGGTGGTAGTGAGACAAATGGAAGAACCACTATTAGAGAATGCTTTAGTTTTGGATCTTCCATGATCTCATGGATGATTAGAAAGAAAGAACATGTTTCTGATTAGAAAGAAAGATCATGTTTCTTTGAGTAGTGTTGAAGCAGAGTACTTGGTTGCATGTGAAGTAGGAAAGGAGGATGTATGATTGAGGAAGCTTCTGACAAATTTGTTTGAGAAGCCTGTGGATCCTACTATGATTAATTGTGATAATCAATGTTGTATCAAGATGTCGGGATATCCCGTTTTTCATTCCAGGATGAAGAATATCAACAAGAAGTTACATTATATTAGGAACTTGGTGCAGGATGGGATCGTGAAGCTACAGTATGTCCCGACAAGTGATCAGGTAGTTGATATACTAACAAATTCTTTTCCTAATAAGAAGTTTGAATATATTATAAGCATGCTTGGTTTAGTTGATATTTTTGATTTCCTTGATGATGATAAAATTTTGGAAGAGATTTTTTGAGGTGTTGTGTGTGAGACACATTGCCTGGTAGGACATCTGGCCGAAACTATGTGTTGACGTCTAGTTGCCGAAGTAGGGGCGGTGGCATTGTTCATGGAGCTTTGACCTCATATACACACCTAGATCCTTGGATTGATGGTTAGCATGTAATCTTGATAGTACCTAGAGAGGTTGAAAGCTTTAATCCATCTTAGTCCCACCTGGATAGATTTCCCTAGTCAGGAATCTAGTCTGTGGCATCTGTTGCGAGACCTTGGAAAGATTGCCCAGGTTAGGAATCTACTCCATGGAATTGCGGTGTGTAAAATATTCATAGTTCATATAGTTTGAGATCTTCCGTATAAATACCTCCTTAGTTAAGAGGGAGTGTTGAAAAATGTAACTATGTTCGGTCTTCATAAAATGTATTTGTCAAAGAATTTATATTATTTTTACAATGACTTATTAAAGCATGGGTTTCATTCTTGGGTCATCATTATATTAGTCAAAGTCTCCATTGTGGGCTCCTAGGATTAATAAAGAGTCATTAGGGTCATTGTATATTTTATGAGACCCTTCTTGGGCTTTCGAACGATGTAAAAATAATTATTTTTTAGTCAAAAATGAATTATGTAACCTCCACACCAAGTCAGCCTCAACAAGATCAAGTCAGCCTCAAGGAAGGCGATTCGACCTCATTGGAAGGCTATATATACAAGGTAGTTCAACTTCATTTGGAGCATCTCTCTCTCTCACACATAGTTCGATATCTAAAACTTGAAGGTGGAAGCTCGAAAAAGTGTGAAGTTGAAGGAATAGTATAAAAGGAGTGTGGGTTTGGTCAAGGAGGAAGCAAAGAAGAAAATCGAAGTTTTGGTGTGTGTCTCTCTCTTGTGTGGGCTAGTTTAGGAGATCAAAGTCTCCTAGTCAAGGTCAAAGTTGTCGCTGATGTCAGAACCTTCCAAGTCGAAGTTGCTAGGTTCGAAGTGTTGTTGTTGATAGTTCGAAGGTTAGATCAAAGAAGGAGAGTTTGGCTTGGTGTGGGGGAGGTCTTTGTATAGGTTGAAGAGCCTCAAGGAAAACTATTGAAGGAAGAGGTTTTTGACTAGATTTTCCCCCATATAGGGGTTTTTCCCTGGAAAAGTGCCTACATCTTGTGTCTTGTGTTTTTGTGATCTTCATGCACACATAATTTGGTAATTTCTTGATGAAAGATAATATAACAAATAAGTAAAAGAAGCCAACATAATTCATAAGTAATTATCGAGAAAGAGAAATCTAACTCTAATCCTACTAGCATTGATTTCTCAACAATAAGAACATTGGGTTCTTATAGGTTTATAAAATTTTCTCTATTAAGACTAGAATATTTCCATTTATTTTATTATGTTGTAATTTTTGAGCAACAACAAAGAATTAATGTTGTTCTAAGTCCAACAAATCTCATGAGGTCTTATTTATTTTCCTAGAATGAACTACTATATGTTGCAAGTTATGGTGCTAGAGTTTAAGATCTCTATATATTTCCAAGAACCAGATGAATTCATGTACTATAACGGTTTTTACAGGACTTGGAATCTATATTTTTATATGGAATAAATTTAGCACAACTCTTGAAAATAACCTAAAAGGTCCCATGCAAATATTTTTTAGGTGAGGGGGAATAGTTATGTTTTTATTCCCCTCAGTCTAGTATTCAAAAACTTAATCAAACTTATGTGTGAAATGTTAGGGAGAAGTTAACCTTGATTAGGAGTTTAAAACGTGACCAGGTCATTGGAATGGTTTAAAATGGAGGATTCTCTCTGTAGTCATATGAATAAACTGAAGCATGAAACGTAAAAAAGAAAGAGGGATAACAAAAATTCCTCAGACTAACAAGCAAGAAACAATTCACAAACAATTCCTCAAACAAAACTTATTTTTACTCTCTAGTGTGTCAACCTCTACTCATCTGGCTACATTCCCATTGAGCTATAGCTGCTTCAAAATTTGACTTCGATAGAGGTGTAGGGGTGTCGATCAAGTTGGATGTTGAAAAGGGGGATGAGAAATGGCTCCAAACATGGGAAGCTCTGCTCAAATTCCTTTTGTTTGTAATTGTAAGCTTTAATTCATGTGGCAGGTGGTAGAAAAACATTGTCTCGTACTCAAAATGAGGAAAATGGAGCTATAGATAGAGACATAGATGGAGATGTATAGGATCCATGCCGAGTCAACCAAGGGCAACCGAAGGATGGTCATCGACAAGGGGAGGGATAGAAAAACAAAGTTAAAATTGTCGACTCGTTAGACTATCCCTATGTTTCTTACTTCTCAATATAATATATATATATATATATATATATATATATATATATATATATATATATATATATATATATATATATATATATATATATATATATATAGATATATATATATATATATATATATATATATATATATATATATATATATATATATATATATATAGCTAGCCTAAATTCATATTAACCCTTTATTTATCAATTGTCAAGAGGAATCAAATCTTTCAAGGTGCACTTCAAATTTTAATTATTCTATAACCTTGATAAATCCAAATTTAACATAGATCTATGCTAATCATAAATCTTTTTCAAAAAAAACAAAAGATCAAATAAAAAATTTCCTCAATCATAAGTGAATGGTTTGAGTTTCACCTTGGTAGTCATGAGGATGTAATTTGGTTACTTAGGCTCTTTATTTCAACTACGTAGATGGCCCAACATTTGAACTATTAATATCCATCTAATGTCAAATCTATACAACAGTATAAATAGCCTTCCTTTCAGCCATCCCCTTAAAGAAATCGTTGCTCCACTTAGGCTTATATTATACATAGATTGATTCAATGTGACATACAATTGATAGTGTTAATCTCCATGTTGTATCTTATTTAGGCCCTTTGCAGGAGACTAGTAGATAGAATCACATAGATTTTGAGTTTTTCTCTGACTCTAAAATTGACACTTGACAAGGAACTAATGAATGATTTTTAGTAGGCAATTCCTATAGACATACAAAAGCAAGAGCAATGGAAGCATCTAGCAAGGCACGTATAGAAGCACTGGTTTCAGTGTTAGTATGTTATTAGGCGGTGTTTATAGACATGCAGAAGAGGGAGCATCTAGCAGCGACATTGCTAGAAGAACTGTTAGTATGTTATTAGGTAGTGTTTATAGACATGCATAAGTAGGAGAAACAAGAGCATCTAGCAAGGCATAGCCAGAAGCACCAATGTTGCTAAATGTGCCTCTATCAATTTTGAAATTTTCAAAAAATATTTAAACTTTACTTATTTATTAAAAAATTGTTTTATAAACTTTATATTCTTAAAATATTGTATAAACTAAACTAATTAATAAATATTGAATGGGTAGATGCTATGAAAATTTCTACTGTAACTTGGACATGGAGTATGCCCTAAAACTTATTTTGCATGGCTAAGAGCTCGTCTTCCTTGGACTTAAGGAAACACGTTAATGGCCTAAGACCTAGAGACATTTGAGTCGAAGTTTTCCCCCTTAAAGACCATTGACGGGTAGTTCCACGTTGTGTGGTTTTCCAATAATAATGGTGATGATTAAGTCTGCATCAACTGATAGCAGCGAGTGATGGTTGTCCGCACTACTTATTTAACAACTGAGTTATGATGGGTTTATCCACTATGTAAGAAATCCTTCTACTGTAACTTTCAATCTTTTGAAATTATTTTTTTATTTAAAATGTATTTTTTAATCTTCAGAAATATAGAGTACTCAGATTGTGTAAATAATAAAATTCAAGCCTAAAACTTACTATTCCAAAAAATCCCTACAAAAATTCAAATAAAATCATTAAAAAAATAATGAAGTAAATAAAAACTATCATATGACATCAAAAGGACATTTTTAAGTAATAAATCTATCATTTAATAAGAAGCTCATGGATTCAAATATTACCAAACAAATATGGGCCCATAAAGGTCAACGATTTCTTTTTTATGTCAACTGTGACATGGAATTTAAATTTTTGAAGTCTTAATATTAAATAATTCAAATTTAAAACATGCTAAAATATTCTGCAACTTTATTATGAGCTATATAAATTAGGAAGGTAAATTTTTTATGTGTTATACAATGTCCAAAATTAATAATGTTATGAATCGAGATTCCAAACCTTTCAAAACGTGTAAATAAAATTGGTCAAAAATAGATAGTTATGTACCACATGATATGTGCAAGTGCATAATGAATGCTATTGAATTAAGAAATTTCTCAGCAGCTTCATCTTCAATATTTCCCTATTTTTGAAGGAAATTTCATTGTTCTCATCCTATTATATGGATCCATGTTGTTAATTCTCACCATAATGCGTCATTGATTTAACACACATTTTTCTACTTATCTATATCTATATATATATATATATATATATATATATATCTTCCTTTCCATGAGATATTTGCACATGCAGATCTATCCGAAAGAATCACTTCTTGTCAGTTCAACCACAAAGCCTAACTTCAAGAGTGTCAAGACCTCTCAATAGTAAAGACACTTAACTGATGGTGACTCAACCAACTGAGCTAACCCTAAGGGTTTATGTTTAAAACCAACCTAAATCATTCTTAACCCCAAATCTACTAAGCATCGAGAGGGATCAAATCTCTCGAGGTGTAAACCTCTTTTTTTAGTGAAAAACTTCAGGAAAGGTTCACACCTCGAGAGATTTGATCCCTCTCAACGCTTGATAGATATGGGGTTAAGATTGTTCTAAGTTGGTTTCAATTGTGTGCAACCATAAAAAAATTGTTGAACATCTAATTATTCTGTCATTTTAAACATGATAATTTTGTCTAATATTAATTTGGTCATTTAAATTTTAAATTTTCTCTCGTTGAGATGATAGATACTATTGATAAGTTGAATGATTAAATAAAAATTTTGAATGCAAAGTGACAATGTCACAATGTTGAATGATAGAAAACATAAATAATAAGAATGCAATCAATTACAAATAGTCTTCATTGTGATCAAACTCAAACTATTTTCTTCTATTAATCTTAATGTCACACCTCTCTATTTTTCCATATCTTCATAGGGGGCATAAGAAAATGGTGGTTGAAATCATAGGCCATCCAAATCTTTAACTCGAGCTATTGTAGTAAATGCTATGCCTTCTTTCTTTCTCTCCAACATTAATATTATCTTTTTCCAATTTAATCCTTATGACTTAAGAAGTATTAAACCCCAAGTAAGTTTCAATGATAGTTGTTTTCTATTACCTTGTTTGAATGCAAAGTGACTAACAATGTTGAATGTTTGAAAATGAGAATAATGAGAATGTAGTCAATTTTAAATAATTTACAATTTTAAGAAGCAAACATTTCATGTAAGTGAACATTTTATTTAAAATGAAAATTAAAGTATTTTATTTATCGTTAAATTATTGTAACACATAAATCAATGCACGTCATCAATAAAAAAAGTTGTACTTACATTGAAACCAATGCATCTAGTGCAAGTAATCAAATAGGATTAGAAATTAATATCCACACTGAAATCAATGCATCTAGTGCAAGCAATAAAATAGGACTAGAAATCAACATATACACTGAAATCAATGCATGTGCAAGCAATCATATAAGATTAGAAATCAACAACTACAATAAAATCATTGCGTCGAGTGTAATCAATCAAATAATATTAGGAATAAATATCTACATTGAAATCAATGCATCTATTTCAATGAATAACATTGTATGTCCCCCTCTTTGTCTCGCCCATTTCTCTCTCTCTCTCTCTCTCTCTCTCTCTCTCTCTTTCTCTCTCTCTCTCTCTCTCTCTCTCTCTCTCTCTCTCTCTCTCTCTATGTCTCTCTCTTCTTCCCTCTCTCTCTCCCTACCATCTATACCTTTTCCTCCTTCCATCTCTCCTTTGTTTCTCTATCTCACCCCGCCAAACACATATGTTCTCTCTATTCATATCTATATATCTCTCCCTCCCTCCCGCTATGTCTCTCTCTTCTTCTTTCTCTCCCCACTCTATCTATATATCTACCTCCCCATGTCTCCCCTTCTTTGTCTTTCTATCTCACCCCCCAAACATACACACTCTCTCTCTCCATCCCTCTTCCTTTCCCTCTCTCTCCCCCTTCTCTCTCTTCCCCTTCTCTCCATTTCTCTCTCCCCTCTCCCTTCCCTCCCACTCTCCTCTCTCCCTCACTCTCTCTCTCCATCTTTCCCTTGTCACTCCCTCTCTCTCTCTTTCCACTTTTCTCTCTCTATGTATTTCTTCTTCCCTCCCTCTCTCTCTCCCTCCCTCTCTACTTCTCTCTCTTCCTCTCTCTCTCTCCCTCTTTCTCTCTCTCTCTCAGCCCTCCAACTCTTTCGCTATATTCCTTCATCTCTCCTCTCACCCCCCATCTTTGTGTCTCCCTCTGCCTCCCCTCTCCTCTCTCAACGCTTGGTAAATACAGACTTATGATGGATCTAGGCTTGACAACATGAGATGTAGTATTAGATAGGTGTTCTTTTGTTTATTAGGGCATTTAATTTATATAACTATGTTATTTTAATTTTAAATCTAACGATTTAGCATGAACATCTCCCTATACTAAATTGTAAAACACCTCTTAACACAACCAATTTTAAACAAAGATTTAAGACCCACTTAAAACCAATCCCTTCTTAAAGATCATAATTCCAAAGTAATTAAAATTTACATCTTAACTCTAGTCTTACATCTTAATCTTAGCTTTAATCTTAGTTCATAATCATGTAAATAACATATTTACCAATAGTTACTTCCCATAATAATTTAAGTGTGTCTTTGCATTAAAAATGGATAGAAATAAGATGTAAATAAATATACTTATCAGCAATCACTTCCCACCATTATTTATGTTTTCCTCAGTGCTTTTGTAGGAGTAAAACTGTAACTGTGTAGACTAACTAGTCGTTACTACCCACCAAAATTTAAGCAAGTCCTTATGCCTCAATAATTAATTGATTTATCCACTTCACATCTCAATTTATTAGCTCCTTCCAAAGAAAGAGTATAGGATTCTATTTGCATGTTGACCACTGTTAATTTAGCACCAAAATTTAAGCAAGTCCTTGTGCCTCAATAATTAATTGATTTATCCACTTCACATCTCAATTTGTTAGCTCCTTCCAAAGCAAGACTATAGGATTCTATTTTCATGTTGACCATTATTAATTTGGAATTTACCAATTTCGGTTATAATTTTTTTATGATGCTTTTCACAGAGTATATATTAATGTGATATGTATATTATGATTTTCTTTTATCTTAAAAATTATTTTTAATTTTATTTGTAAAAACAAAATTATAATATAACAAATTGAATTTAATTATTTTGATTATTTTTAACTTTTTTACTATTAATTGAGCTTATATGTAATTATTAAATGTTAAATGTTTACAAACATTCACACCTACACATCTCCCCCTCTACTTTATATTTTGTTTTAATTTTTGACTGAGCATAAATATAAATGTTTATGTTAAATGTGAAATTTTATAAACATTTATGCTTACACATCTTCCCCTATACATGTCCTCCCCATAAATTACATTCATAAGGATGTATATTTTGAAATAGAGATTTCAAAAATTTAATTTAATTATGAATAATTATTAGGTGGATGGTAGGAATTTAACCTCCACATAATATTCTAATATTCTAGAATATTCAAGTAGTTATGTTATTTTCATCCTTTTAATTAAATTGATTAATTAAAAAATATTCCATGTAAATAAGTGTGATATGAACCCCATGGTATCATAACAAAGCCTATTTACAAATTATGAATCTCCATGATAAAGTGGGGAAGAATGTTGTTACATGTTTTCTTAGGATGTTTTTAAGGTTGATAGGGTATCTATTTTGAAATAGGGCTTCCAAAATTTTATATACATGTTTATTTTGGAATTATGCTTCCAGAATTTTAATTTAATTATCAATAACTATTAGGTGGATGGTAGAGATTCAATCTTCACATAAAATTTTAGAATATATAGAATATTCATAGTAGTATAAACAAATCAAAGGTTGAGATTCGTCTCCAAGGTAGTTATATGAACAAGTGTCATATGAAGTGAGGTATAGTTTTTTGGGCATGTGGTTTTGATAAGCCATGGTATTGTAACAAAGGCTATTTACAAATTAAAAATCTACATGGTAAAGTGGGGTAAATACCCATCATATGAAGTGAGGTATAGTTTTTTGGGCATGTCGTTTTGATAAGCCATGGTATTGGCCCATGGTATTATAATAAAGCCTATTTACAAATTACGAATCTACATGGTAAAGTGGGGTGAATCTCCATAGTTAAGAATGTTGTTTCATGTTTTTGAAATGTATGTACATTTAACTTATATATTAATTCTTTAAAAAAAAAATACAAATTATGTCTTAAGGCGTTCCCTCTGAGAAGAAATCCCTCTCATGCCATCTTTCCCTTCGTGTGCTAGTTGATTTCGGTGTTAGACGATAGAAATAGCTTGGGCCATTAGATTGATTTGAATGGTATTAGTCAGTTATGAAATTCTCCCCTACACAACCCTTCTACTCGACATACACACATGAAGTAACCAAACCCTCGACTCCCATTTTGGGCCTGCAGAGCCTTTCTACTAGACATATAGACATCAAGGAACCAGACGCTTCGTTCCTGTTTTGGGCATATGCACATGACTATCCATCCATATCCTTGGTTTGAAATTTGCAATTTTCAATTATTTGTTACTGAATCAGAAGGATGGTCACTAGGGTGAATCTACATGACAAAGCATTTATGGATGGGAAGAACTACTATTCAATGTGACATGAAAGTGAGGTAGAGGAAAGTGTAGACGGAAAAGCATAAGGAAACAAAAAAAGGGGCAATCAATACTATTGTGTTTTTTCACTCCGCTGAGCTTGAAAGTTGTGATAGGAAAGCTAGGTAAAGGAAAGTGCAGATCAAAAAACATAAGGAAACAATAAAACGGGTAAATAATAATGTTCTTTTCTTTCACTCAGCTCAGCTTGAAAGTTTTTAACTTTCAGTTTCCATGGGTGATATTGATAGAAGGAAAATTGCAAAAAAAAGTCAGAAATGGATTCAATCTGCATCTTCAAAAAGAGTGAAACAAATCTCTCTCAGCAATATTTTGACTAGCAGTTTCGTGGATGTTCCAACTTCTCTTTTTTCTTGCGAATCCCTAACATCATTGAAGCTCCAGTGGTTTTTCTTCACATGAATGCCTCTCTACTTCAATGGTTTTAGATGCCTTGTAACTTGTTCTCTGTCATTCATCTATACAAATGATGATATACTTTAGCACCTTGTATAAAAATGCCCTCTTCTTGAAAATTTGATAGTTCAACATTGTACAGGGCTGAGCAATGTGAAAATTTATGCGGCCAATCTCAAGTGTATGGATTTCACTGGGGTTGAGTTTGAAAGCTTAGTGACAGTGAACTACCTAAAGCTTGTAAAAGTCATAGTGCATAATTGTATTACTTTTAGTATCATGTTAACTTTGGAAATGGGGTTTACTTTTTTTTTTGTTTTGAGCCTCTAAGGCATGAGTATGGATAGACTTAGATGTATTCTCTTCTTTTATTATACCCAAATAATTACACCCCAATTCTATGAAAAGAATCTTGACCTGGTAAGGTTAGACGTGTGTATAACGGCCTACAATTTGGTATTATTTGTTTTTAATAATGTTAATGTTAGTTATAGAATCTAGTGACATAAATAACTACTCTCTAGCTGGCCATTGATCAGAGCGAGTCTTGAAATTCCCCCATAATAGAATTATTTTTCCCATCTCCCTCCCTCCTGAGTTGATAAATAAACCGTGATTAATATTAATATATATTTTAATAAATTATCTCTAATGGCTAGATTCTACCGTTACGTGCTTTCATGGTAGATAACCATGTGCTGCGTATGGTGTTGTAGCATCTTTCTAGAGGCTTAGTAGGGTTCATGTTATTAGATAGTATACACTTTGTTGATTCAGTCTAGAGTCTTACCCTAGAGGAAGGTTTATGGGACTTTACTCATCCCTGTGAGTGTATTAAACAATGTCTTGGTCTCGGATTTAGAAGCAAATTTCAAACAAAGAGGTTGGTATGGGTGTAATGCATAGAGAATGCAAGAATTTATCTTTCTAAGCCAATAAGGGCAGTAATCTAGAGGTACATTGAAGGTCTCAGGACTGTACCTTTGTTGAAGATGGATTGTCAGAGATTGCATTCATGTAAAACTCTATTGGTTGTTGTCTATATTTCTATTCTTTTGATTTCAACAGGTAAGAACTCGATCTAAGAACTTCATTATCCATTGCATATATATACAGACTCTTTGTTTTGAAACATCAATGGTTTCATGTTGTGTTAATGTGGTTTTTTAAAATTTGAAGGGTTCCTGCATCCATTAAGGCCACAAAATTGAGTTAATGTGGGTTATGGTTGTATGTTGTTTGGTATTGCACATTGCAGGGGAAAATGAGCTATATGTATCATTGTAGCCAAACGTTGAAATTGGTGTAAACTTTGGCACATAAACTAACAATTTCCCATCACTGAAGTAGGTAGCCAAGATGCTTGGAAACACCATTATCAATAGAGTCAAGATCTACAACTCAAATTCCTCTATACTGTAAGCATTTTCCAACACACGCATTACAATTGTTGTGGGTCTTGAGAATGAGAAATTCTAGAGGATAAGTGAAACCCCAATTGTAGGCCAAGCTTGGGTGGCTAAGAGGATTCCTCCTTACTACTCTTCAACCTTAATAGTTATAATCATTGTAGGGAATGAGGTCCTTAAAAATAGTGTTGGGTCATTAGACTCTTCTCTAGTGCTTGCAATACTTAACATTCATTCTAGTTTGGTTGCTTTAGGCTTCGATGACAAGATTAAGGTATCTACTCCACACAATATGGCTATCCTTTCAAGTTCCTTTCCTCCTTATACCTCCACATTTTCTACTAGTTTTCTACCAATTATGAAGCCTCTCCTCAAACTCTTGGATGATACAGGTGCTCCATTTATGTTGAATGCATATCCTTATTTTTCATACAGAGACAATCCCAAATAAGTTTCATTGGACTATGTGATGTTTGGGCAATCTCCAGGGATTTCAGATCCAAAAGGATTGACCTATAACAATATGCTAGATGCTAAAAATCATTATGTTTACTCTTCTATGGTTGCTTTGGGTCGTAATGAAACTATCCCTGTGTTGTAGTGGCTACAACTCCCTCCAAAATTTTGGCCTGCATTCAATTTCGTAGCCTTCCTTGGGTTTTTCCCTTGATGTTCGCAAGCAATCGAGCTCATTTTGTGAGGTCGTGTTGAGCCTTTGCACCCTCCTCGCTTGACAATTCAACGGACAAATTTTTTCATGTTGGTCACAATGTCATGCTTGCATCCATGTTCTGGCCATACACAAGTTCTCGCTTCATGTGTATAAGTTGTATTCGATATTTAAACATATGTCACACTCACACAAAAAGTTGTATGCACTATCGCACAGGTGTCATCGTAGTTGATCAACGATCTATCACAAGTGTCACGCTTGTCACTTGCACTGTCGATTGGTCACGCTGAGTATACGTTGTCTTGATGGTTTGACGCATCTTATCCTTGAGCCATGTTGAGTGTGTGTTCACAAGGTCGCGTATGCACAAGTTCACTTTCTCACACACTTAGTCATTTTGCTAAAGTTATGACAACCGGATCACCCTCCAACAGTCAAACCCTTGCTGAGTTGCATTGCACAGTTTCAACCCTCACTGAACATGTACTGCTGCCTAGAATTGTTCAGAGATTGACGTTGTCACTCAAGCAGCCTGCACTGTGCAATCCTAGAATCGACCGGACCGACAGTCATCTAGAATAATGCAAAATTTTCTCCCTAAACCATCTCAGTCTGCATTGCCCGCAAGCAAATCAACCAACCCTCCTGCTGGTCAACTGGAGAGTTTGACCAGGAAGTGACCCCAGACTCACTCCCCCAAAAAATTCTGAAAAATATACAAATCATGCTCGCTTCACTAATTGAAGAAATTGCGCAGACCTGCTAGACAAACACGAAGTGTCTATCATTGTCTCCCTCAAAAAATTGCGTAGTTTTTCCAGCTAGTTACCCAGTTAGTCGACCTATTACTCACGCAGAAAATTGCGTAGATTTCATGAGCAGTCCTCAGCGGTCGAGCATCCCGCTTAGCTCAGAAACTGTGCAAGGATGTGTTGTGGCCAGCAACAACGCCCCCCCCCCCCCCCCCCCCCACCCCCTTTTTCTTCATTTAAGTGTTGTCCAAAATACTAAATGAATGGGGACCCTTAGTTAAAATTTAGGAAAAGCAAGAGTTTCCTTTATTCAAAATAAGGTTACCATCGTAAGCTTAGGAAGATTTTTTGAATATTTTAAAACCTAAGTCTATGATAAGGGAAAAATCTTTAAAGTCGCGTTACATAAAGTGATAGGAAAACACTTCCATTGGAGTATAATCCCGGTATGTACAAGACTCTCATGCTAAGCAATATATCGCATCGCAATAAAGTAATACTCATAAGGGAAAAACTTCAAGATTTATCGATCTGCGATAACACTGATCGCAAGATTGCATATCGCAGAAAATGAGCTGACAAGATTTGGCAAGCATAAAACTTCTGCGATATGCGATGTTGCGATATCGAGATAAAATGATGGTTGCGATATTAAGCCAGACCAGCGTTGCGATGTTATATTCGTGTGTTTGCGCGATCTGTGATGGTGCGATTTGCGATGGCACGATCTGCAATGTTACGTAAGCAAATCATAAAATCACTTCATCACGAATCCTTCGGGCACACTATTCAAGAAAAGCCACTTACCATAATCTGACTCAAGATCATGCGCTTTTAATGATAGTAAAGGAATTAGTTGTCAGCTATTAAATGAAATGTAGACATGTGCTTTTGTAAAGAATTACTTCACGTAAGGTGGCATATTTGATATATCTACTGCATTTAAAACTCTCCCGTCACCTATCTTGATCAGTCATTTCCATTTCACTTGTGAGCTGCATGAACGGAGATCGAAAGACGATACAAAGCCATATGCAGGAAGAAATGGGAAAGAAAAATAAAGCTCAGGGCTCTGAGGCGAAGGAAAAGACGAAGGAAATGGCGCCTTTGTATACAGACACAGCCTGTAACAGAGATGCAGGGATATCGACGTGGGAAAGCATGTACAGATTGCTTGAAGAAGAGAATCCCATAATAATGAAGGTTACTGCTGTCGCGGGCTCACAACGCTCTTCCGAAGCATCCTTAGAAGAGCTAGCATGCTCATTTCTTCATCGGATAGCAGCAAGGCCCAAAATTCTACCATATACGGATATGATCAAGTGGATACTTGACAATGCAGAGATGAACAACAGACAATTCAAGATTCAAGGACATGGGCTCATCGGATCATTCGCTGCACAAGATTTAAAGCTTATGTATCATCTTCCTGAACCGCAGGCGACTTACAATGCACAATTCGTTAAGAAATTTGTGGCGGAGAACCCAAACCTATCAGAGACCACCAAAGATTGGTCCAAAAAAGAGGAACCGCTCAAGAAAGACAAAAATGGTATGTACAACACTGGTTCCCTCACCTCTCCATATTGTTTTGCTGCGGCCATGCTTTGTAGATTATTTGGGATGCCAGATATCAATAAGTTTTCGTTTGAATGGTTACCATTAATAGATGCTGCCATAAATGCCGATATTATGGATTGGTCCAAAATCTTTTCTGATAATCTATACACGGCTATTATCAATTACCGGTCTAAAAGATCTTTGTCTCAAAGGATCTATCCTCCTTTTTATCTATCCGCATATGTTATGGATTCTATTTGTTATGTGTCTAAATTTCCCATTATGGGTTGGAGATGGACTACCCAGGACCCATTACCTATCCACGTTTATCATAAGATATCTCAGTTCATCCCACATTTCTACCAGATTTGTCATGGGCTTATATTACCCTTGTATAGAATGATGTATGATGAAGACCCCCCGAGATGCTCACCCGAGCACAGATAGATATCATCCCCATCGAAAGATGGTTTGGGGAAGAATGGTTCACCTATATTAGAGTATTTGGAAGCACCGTCTCTCCTCATGTCCTGCCTTTGTATATTCCTGACAAACTATTGGCTCGAGAAATTGCATATCAAACCTGTTCAGAAGGCGGCCTAACTAAAGACCTAAAAGACAAAAGGAAGGCCATATGGCCTCAGTTTCCTGTAGCTTGTGGGGCCTTTTCATTGTTCAATGTAGGTCACGCGTTCACCGAAGTGGAGAATGTGACGTGTCTGCAATTATTTAAATTCCCGGCAAGGCCATTTGACCCAAATGAAGTTGCCCAAGATTTCACAACGAACGTCAAAATAAAAGTATTCGTTGGAAAGAAAGATTTATTTGATGATTTATTTCAGAATAAAAGCTCACTCCAGGAAATTTTGCAGGAAGCTCAGTCGAAATTGTCTCCAGATGACCTCCAAAGATTCATGTTATACAGGGAAAGAAGACTAGCCAGTGTTCCTCTAGAAAAGCTGCGACTGCCTGCCAGAGAACCAACTCCAAGCGTTAGCCTCAGTGGGAACTCAAGAACTTCCAGATCTAAATCTAACACTGCGCAAGGAGTACCTGAACATTCTAAAGGGTCTGGAAGCGACCAAGGAAAGAACGAAGAAACAGCTAACGACATGGCTCAGTCAAGTGCAATGTCGCAACAGCAGGTTATCGCCTCCCCGCCAAGAGATGTCACCCCTATCGTCATTGAAACACCACCCGTCACGACAGAATTAGACAAAGAATGGGAAACCTTCAACAAGTTGATCAATCTTGAAGGGCATGCCCCAAGAAAGCCTGTGAGAAATACACAGGTAGCGCAAGAAGTGGTTTCGACCATAGTCAGCAGTGTCACAGAAACGGAGCACATTCCTATCACTCCACCTTTTGAGCTTCTACTTAATGTAGAAGAAATTCCTCCACTGGACATATTCTATAGTCCCCAACATAAAGCAGTTGTAAGAAGACAGAGAAAGAAAAGAAAACTAGAAAATACACTGTCACAAGATGCTGAACAATTGGACATCTTATGGAAAGACCCCAACAATAACCCAACTGAAAATCTCACTAAATTGACTCAGATTGCAGGAGCATATGCTTCTGCAACTATTGATAAGGCATCGGAAGTTCAGCAACTATTGAAAGAACAAGAAGATCAAATACATCTACTACAACGGCAATTGCAACAAGCCAATACTAATATTGAAGTTCACAAACAGCTCGAGAAGTTGTAGGAAGACTTTCAGCAGATGCAGATAGGCTATCAAAGAAGTCTAGACGAGAAAGGAAAACAATTAAAAAATTTACAAGAAATGCATAAAGATGAGCCTAAGCTTACAGAATTTATTTCAGAGTCTATTGGCTTAAATGAACAACTACTGCAGCAACAGGAAGAGTTGGGACGGAAGATATCACAGTGGAGTCATTATTGTGAACTGAGTGATAAAATCACCAATCAAGTGGTAGACTTGCGAGCTGACAAACGAGTGACGGAGTACTTGGCTTGGCAGGATGAAGACGAGGGAAAAAGAGCAAGTGCACCTAGAATAAACGAGAATCATAAAGAGCTGCTCTTCAACAAGTGGGACGATCAGATCAGAGAGGCGGAACAAGCAGCCAAACAGCGGCCACGCAAGCAAGCATTCTTATCGATTGTGTAAATGAGAATTTGCACAGAGCAAATTTAATTGAAGAGACCACCCCGGGGTATCTACCAAATAAACTACGACTAGAAGCAGAATGGAAGCAGAAGGCGCAGGAAAAGGGAAAAGAGATCCAAGCACTAAACAGGTTAAATTGGGAGTGTTACTGGGCATACTTGGTGAAGCCGCATAGTCAGTGGATAACGGTGAAATGTATCGTAAATGTGGCCGAGAAAGTGGTGCCAGCTCTCATAGATTCTGTTTTCTCAGCCCAGCTCAAATAAGAAGTCAGCTAGCCGACTCTCCTCAAGCCCATGATGAACACTTGCAGCTTTAAAGATCACATTCAGAAGTAGCCTTATTTAGAATGTTGTTTTTTCTTTAAAATTAGATTAGAAAAAGGACGGTCATTTGAAAACCGCATCCTAAATTTTGTAAATAAACTATTATTAGAATTAGGAAATAGTATTTTAACCCTTCTCATTGCATTTGGAAAAGGGGTCCAGAAATTTGTCAAAAACTTGTCCTCAGAACATGCACTTCTGCACCCTCAGAGGAGGTTTTGATGAATGGATGGATCGAGGTTTATTAATGTTTGCATTTTATGTCTGCTACTAATGTTGCACTTTTGTACTCTTAGTAGATGTTAGAACAAGTAGAGATAAATCATTTTTGCTTGAAGCTTATGAGTAGGACCAGTCATAAATGGTACTTTTATCTCTTGCCCATTTCTGCTTATATTCTTAAAGTGATATACAGTTTTAGTTGTTTATATGTTGTTGCATGAATGTCTGAGTTACCATTTGGAACTTTTGTACGGTGGAGTCATTTATTTATGTTTGATATGTGAATAACTTATTATGCGATATGCTGTTCACAACTGTTTTGCCTAACTTTTTATGCAAAGTGGTTCATCTTAAATTGATTTCCATTCTTATGATAGCTGAATGATCTGTATTACCAGTTATTGTTTGAAATCTCTTTAGATCGCATAATAGAAGAAATACACCCCAGGTTAGCATAGATTAGATGTGCTGTTTTTCATTAGATTACAATAGCATAGAGTTAATTTAAAAGTTTGAATTAGATTAGCTTTAAGTATTCTTAGATCAGCAACATCCAACTCTGCACACACACACACACACCCTTAGATTGGGAAACTGGTCCCATTATCCCCAGTCAGACCCGCTATACCAAACGGATAAGGAGCTGCCAACCAAGGTCCGGACCGGGTGGGTATCCCCCTTGTTGTCGACCCGATTTTCGGGGCTTCAACATATTTGGCGCTAGAAGGAGGGCCTGAAGCATATTGTCTGTTGGAATGGTTTGAAATCATAACATTTGAATTAGGATGGCTGCTCACAAAATTCCCATTTGAAGTTGCATCCATGTTCGTGCCTCTTCCAACACTCCACCGGAAGTGGTAAGACTTTTGTCTCAGGTAAAATTCAATGGTAAGAATAATTCTTCTGCTTTTAATCATGCTCTTCAATTCATTCAAAGAGTTTCGAGTTCCAACGTTCAAGGAATTGATGAAGGCATTTTATGCAGAATTTTTACTCTCACATTCAAGGTAGAAGCTAGAAACTGGTGCAGAACCCTCCCAGTTGCCTCAATTCACAGCTGGGACCAATTCGTCAAGGCTTTCATTTGTAAATTTGATTGTTATGACTATGACCAGGTATATGATGAAATTGATTATCTACGGAAACAAGATGAATCTGTTAGGGATTTTAATATGCGATTTCATCTTAATTGTCTAAAGTATGATCTTGAAAGTGAACTCATGGATGAAGAATCTTCAGATTATGCTGAGCATTCCCTGCCTCCTATGTCTGATCCAGCAGAAATTAGTCCAAGCTTTGTCTCATTTTCTTCTAATATGAATGAGAATTCCAATTTGAATATACAAATCAGCCATGATGAAGAAGGTTCCCAAAGCCTAGGAGACATGCATGCTCTAGTGCAAGAAGACAAAAGCGATAATGTTGGAGGAAAGCCTGCCTTGGAACCAGGAGATGACTTTGATACAAGGTCAGATAATATCATTGCAAGTCAACAAATGCAGATGACAAGGTTAGAACAACAAACTAATTCTCTTTCGAAAAGTATCAGTACACAAAGGTATGATCTAAAGCTCGATGTCTATGATGAATCTGATGAACAAAGATTTTTCCACGATAATATTTTCAAATGCATTGTTCCAGAATCACATTTTTTCTTTATCCTGATGTTTTTAGTGATGATAATTTTTCCCCTCTCAATATTAAAGATATCTCAAAAAGTACAGAGGGTTATTCAAATGAGTCATCATTAGGTTTTCAAGATAAAAAGATAGCTATAGAACATCCTTTGATCATTTTCAAACAAGAACCACTTAACCTTCCTTGTTTGAAAATATTCGATGAAAAAGAGAAATCTAGGGAAACTTGTAAAATCATTTATGATAGCTACTTTGATGACGACGATGTTGTTGATTTATCTCAAGTAACTCAACAAAGCTCAGATAATGAGAGATATTCTAATTCAAGAATCATATCAGTCAATCCTCATTCCAGAGTGACTGATCATATACATGATTTTACTATCCAAGACAATATTCCGATCTATGATTCATATCATGAGCAAATCCCCATGCCTGTTCCCAATCATAACTTGTTTTCTGATTCACATGGTGGGATTTGAAATCGCTCGGATCCCATAATTCTGGCCAGTTCCTGTGAAAAAGAAGATATTTCAAGTCAATCCCAGTTTTGCTGTAACATTATTTGTACAGATAATCATTTCATTCTTTCTCACTTGCACTCATTTTGTACAAAATCGGATTGTGTTTTAAATTTTCAGACTTTTGATAGATTACTATGGTATACTGAGCACCTTATCAAAGAACATTCGAAAGATGTGCTACCATTTTGGAAAACTAGATTGTGTCAAGGAAGTATAGAACTTTTTCAATTCCAAGATCAATCGATATCAGAATTCCTTAAAAAACTTCTATGTCCTCCAAGACATCATCGACGAAAGAAAGTATTTTTGGAAACTTGCCGACAATTCGCATTAATAGATAAATCTCTTGTCAGAAATTTCTATCTATTCCTCATTGATTTATTTAGTGATTTATATATGGAAACTTTCCTTTTACCAGAAATTGCTAAAAGCTTGACTTTTATGCATAGTAGGTTACAGGCCATTAAAACTAAAAAGTCATATTCGCAATATGGCTTGTCATCTTTCCTATTACATGATCACCAATCCATAACAGAAATTCATCCCGATTTTTATGATCCAATAGGTATCCAATTGGACAGAAGATTTCATAAGAAAGAAATTTCAGGCAGAATTCCGACTGAAGTTACACTTTCTAATTCTACATCCAATGTTCACAATCCAAGAAAAGTTTTATTCTTGACACTGATGTTTAAAAGGTACATACGTGTAGGAATAAAAATGAAAAGATGGTTTCACTGGAAATATCATTTTACCTAGTAAATTTTTCTCTGTGTATAATTAGAATAGGAGTAGGAGTAATTTAGCTAGGTTGTTAGGTGGATAATTTGGTTTTTAAATATTGGTAGGCAAAATAAGAGAAGAAATTATCCCTATCATGTACATAATCCAAGGGTATAGTTACTTCTCTTTTCGTTAAATATCTTTCTTCATAATAAAATTTGCTGTGGTTAACAACATTTGACATTTACTAAAGACACCATTTCTCTATCAGATTTTGAACTTCTGCTTGTATAAATAGCAAATCTTTGGAAACTTGATCTTTATTATTAATAGATACAGTAAAAAAAAAACTTTAAACCAGATATGATACTAGTTTCAACTTCAAGAAATTTGATGAAAGCAATCTTAGTGAAGAAATTGTTTTATATCAGTACAAAGAAAGGCATCAATAACAAAATAAGGATTCCCTGTAGAAACAACCATTTCCAAAAAACTCTATTATTGTCGTCCAGAGCTTTCTTAAGGAAAAACAAAAAATGACTTCCTCCCTGCTAAAGAAAATCGCAGCATTTAGAAAAATGACCCAAGGATACACTATATCTTGAAGAATAAGAGGTCTCATCACGAGCCGGCTTATCATGATCACAGATATTAGAACTCGCTGACTTTGCCATTACTGTCCACCAAAACAGGGCAATGACTTAAGATTATTGAAATCACAAGACAAAGGGTCTCATCACAAGCCAGCTTGTTCAGCAAAAGTGTAAATCAAGTGAATGACTGTGTCATAATTTGGCTACCAAAGCAAGACATTGTTCTTTAAGAATAAAAAAGGAAAAAGTGTCAATCTGGGTTTTTTCTTTGAAAGTTGTAGATCACCTTAAGAAGGATAAAGGATCATTACTGGGTAATAGGTAACCCTGTCGAGGCTATGGACGCCTGCTGGCAGCAGAGGCTCTACCTGCGACAAAGGAGCATATTTAAAAAGCTGCTACACAGGGAAGACTTTATTTTATCTTTACAAGACCAAGTAATGGTTGATGTAAATGCAAGGACAAGCTGAGGAAACAAACAATTAAAATAGAAAGAAGTTGAAACAAAATATCATTGACAGTTTGGAGTATAATATGCTTTATCTTTTTATAATAAAGTTTAAATTTTCTGAGAAATTTTTTTTGTTTCAGAAGTTTGAAAACGTCAATAGAAGATCAGAGATAACTGGTTCTCCCAAGTGAATCGCCAATTGTTGTGGCCAGCAACAACCCCCCCCCCTTTTTTTCATTTAAGTGTTGTCCAAAATACTAAATGAATGGGGACCCTTAGTTAAAATTTAGGAAAAGCAAGAGTTTCCTTTCTTCAAAATAAGGTTACCATCGTAAGCTTAGGAAGATCTTTTGAATATTTTAAAACCTAAGTCTATGATAAGGGAAAAATCTTTAAAGCCGCGCTACATAAATTGATAGGAAAACACTTCCATTTGAGTATAATCCCGGTATGTACAAGACTCTCATGCTAAGCAATATATCGCATCGCAATAAAGTAATACTCATAAGGGAAAAACTTCAAGATTTACCGATCTGCGATAACACCGATCGCAAGATCGCATATCGCAGAAAATGAGCTGACAAGATTTGGCAAGCATAAAACTTCTGCGATCTGCGATGTTGCGATATCGCGATAAAATGATGGTTGCGATATTAAGCCAGACCAACGCTGCGATGTTATATTCGTGTGTTTGCGCGATCTGCGATGGTGTGATTTGCGATGGCGCTATCTGCGATGTTACGTAAGTAAATCATAAAATCACTTCATCACAAATCCTTCGGGCACGCTATTCAAGAAAAGCCACTTACCATAGTCTGACTCAAGATCATGCGCTTTTAATGATAGTAAAGGAATTAGTTGTCAGCTATTAAATGAAATGTAGAAGCGTGCTTTTGTAAAGAATTACTTCACGTAAGGTGGCATATTTGATATATCTGCTGCATTTAAAACTCTCCCATCACCTTTCTTGATCAGTCATTTCCATTTCACTTGTGAGCTGCAGGAACGGAGAGTGAAAGATGATACAAATCCATACGCAGGAAGAAATGGGAAAGAAAAATAAAGCTCATGGCTCTGAGGCGAAGGAAAAGACGAAGGGAATGGCGCCTTTGTATACAGACACAACCTGTAACAGAGGCGCATGGATATCAACGTGGGAAAGCATGTACAGACTGCTTGAAGAAGAGAATCCCATAATAATGAAGGTTACTGCTGTCGCGGGCTCACAACGCTCTTCCGAAGCATCCTTAGAAGATCTAGCATGCTCATTTCTTCATCAGATAGCAGCAAGGCCCAAAATTCTACCATATACGGATATGATCAAGTGGATACTTGACAATGTAGAGATGAACAATAGACAATTCAAGATTCAAGGACATGGGCTCATCGGATCATTTGCTGCACAAGATTTAAAGCTTATGTATCATCTTCCTGAACCGCAGGCGACTTACAATGCACAATTCATTAAGAAATTTGTGGCGGAGAACCCAAACCTATCAGAGACCACCAAAGATTGGTCCAGAAAAGAGGAACCGCTCAAGAAAGACAAAAACGGAACTGCTCAAGAAAGACAAAAACGGTATGTACAGCACTGGTTCCCTCACCTCTCCGTATTGTTTTGCTGCGTCCATGCTTTGTAGATTATTTGGGATGCCAGATATCAATAAGTTTTCGTCTGAATGGTTACCATTAATAGATGATGCCACAAATGCCGATATTATGGATTGGGCCAAGATCGTTTCTGATAATCTATACACGGCTATTATCAATTACCGGTCTAAAAGATCTTTGTCTCAAAGGATCTATCCTCCTTTTTATCTATCCGCATATGTTATGGATTCTATTTGTTATGTGTCTAAATTTCCCATTATGGGTTGGAGATGGACTACCCAGGACCCATTACCTATCCACGTTTATCATAAGATATCTCAGTTCATCCCACATTTCTACCAGATTTGTCACGGGCTTATCTTACCCTTGTATAGAATGATGTCTGATGAAGACCCCCCGAGATGCTCACCCGGGGCACAGATAGATATCATCCCCATCGCAAGATGGTTCGGGGAAGAATGGTTCACCTATATTAGAGTATTTGGAAGCACCGTCCCTCCTCATGTCCTGCCTTTGTATATTCCTGACAAACTATTGGCTCAAGAAATTGCATATCAAACCTGTTCAGAAGGCGGCCTAACTAAAGACCTAAAAGACAAAAAGAAGGCCATATGGCCTCAGTTTCCTGTAGCTTGTGGGGCCTTTTCATTGTTCGATGTAGGTCACGTATTCACCGAAGTGGAGAACGTGATGTGTTTGCAATTATTTAAATTCCCAGCAAGGCCATTTGACCCAAATGAAGTTGCCCAAGATTTCACAACGAACGTCAAAATAAAAGTATTCGTTGGAAAGAAAGATTTATTTGATGATTTATTTCAGAATAAAAGCTCACTCCAAGAAATTTTGCGGGAAGCTCAGTCGAAATTGTCTCCAGATGAGCTCCAAAGATTCATGTTATACAGGGAAAGAAGACTAGCCAGTGTTCCTCTAGAAAAGCTGTGACTGCCTGCCAGAGAACCAACTGCAAGCGTTAGCCTCAATGGGAACTCAAGCACTTCTAGATCTAAATCTAACACTGCGCAAGGAGTACCTGAACATTCTAAAGGGTCTGGAAGCGACCAAGGAAAGAACGAAGAAACAGCTAAGGACACGGCTCAGTCAAGTGCAATGTCGCAACAGCAGGTTATCGCCTCCCCGCTAAGAGATGTCCCCCCTCTCGTCATTGAAGCACCACCCGTCACGACAGAATTAGACAAAGAATGGGAAACCTTCAACGAGTTGATCAATCTTGAAGGGCAAGCCCCAAGAACGCCTGTGAGCAATACACAGGTAGCAGAAGAAGTGGTTTCGACCATAGTCAGCAGTGTCACAGAAACGGAGCACATTCCTATCACTTCACCTTCTAAGCTTCTACTTAATGTAGAAGAAATTCCTCCACTGGACGTATTCTATAATCCCCAACATAAAGCAGTTGTAAGAAGACAGAGAAAGAAAAGAAAACTAGAAAATACACTGTCACAAGATGCTGAACAATTGGACGTCTTATGGAAAGACCCCAACAATAACCCAACTGAAAATCTCACTAAATTGTCTCAGATCGCAGGAGCATATGCTTCTGCAACTATTGACAAGGCATCAAAAGTTCAGCAACTGTTGAAAGAACAAGAAGATCAAATATAGCTACTACAACGACAATTGCAACAAGCCAATACTAATATTGAAGTTCACAAACAGCTCGAGAAGTTGCAGGAAGACTTTCAGCAGATGCAGATAGGCTATCAAAGAAGTCTAGACGAGAAAGGAAAACAATTACAAATTTTACAAGAAATGCATAAAGATGAGCCTAAGCTTACAGAATTTATTTCAGAGTCTATTGGCTTAAATGAACAACTACTGCAGCAACAGGAAGAGTTGGGACGGAAGATATCACAGTGGAGTCATTATTGCGAACTGAGTGATAAAATCACCAATCAAGTGGTAGACTTGCGAGCTGACTATGATCAGATTGACAAACGAGTGACGGAGTACTTGGCTTGGCAGGATGAAGATGAGGGAAAAAGAGCAAGTGCACCCAAAATAAACGAGAATCATAAAGAGCTTCTCTTCAACAAGTGGGACGATCAGATCAGAGAGGCGGAACAAGCAGCAGAAACAGCGGCCATGCAAGCAAGCATTCTTATCGACTGTGTAAATGAGAATTTGCACAGAGCAAATTTAATCGAAGAGACCACCCCGGGGTATCTACCAAATAAACTACGACTGGAAGCAGAATGGAAGCAGAAGGCACAGGAAAAGGGAAAAGCGATCCAAGCACTAAACAGGTTAAATTGGGAGTGTTACTGGGCATACTTGGTGAAGCCGCATAGTCAGTGGATGACTGTGAAATGTATCGTAAATGCGGCTGAGAAAGTGGTGCCAGCTCTCATAGATTCTGTTTTCTCAGCCCAGCTCAAAGCAAAAGTCAGCCAGCCGACTCTCCTCAAGCCCATGATGAACACTTACAGCTTTAAAGATCAGATTCAGAAGTAGCCTTATTTAGAATGTTGTTTTTTCTTTAAAATTAGATTAGAAAAAGGACGGTCATTTGAAAACCGCATCCTAAATTTTGTAAATAAACTATTATTAGAATTAGGAAATAGTATTTTAACCCTTCTCATTGCATTTGGAAAAGGGGTCCAGAAATTTGTCAAAAACTTGTCCTCAGAACATGCACTTCTGCACCCTCAGAGGAGGTTTTGATGAATGGATGGATCGAGGTTTATTAATGTTTGCATTTGATGTCTGCTACTGATGTTGCACTTTTGTACTCTTAGTAGATGTTAGAACAAGTAGAGATAAATCATTTTTGCTTGAAGCTTATGAGTAGGACCAGTCATAAATGGTACTTTTATCTCTTGGCCATTTCTGCTTATATTCTTAAAGTGATATACAGTTTTAGTTGTTTATATGTTGTTGCATGAATGTCTGAGTTACCATTTGGCACTTTTGTACGGTGGAGTCATTTATTTATGTTTGATATATGAATAACTTATTATGTGATATGCTGTTCACAATTGTTTTGCCTAACTTCTTATGCAAAGTGGTTCATCTTAAATTGATTTCCATTTTTATGATAGCTGAATGATCTTTATTACCAGTTATTGTTTGAAATCTCTTTAGATCGCATAATAGAAGAAATACACCCCGGGTTAGCATAGATTAGATGTGTTGTTTTTCATTAGATTACAATAGCATAGAGTTAGTTTAAAAGTTTGAATTAGATTAGCTTTAAGTATTCTTAGATCAACAACATCCAACTCTGCACACACACACACACACCCTTAGATTGGGAAACTGGTCCCATTATCCCCAGTCGGACCCGCTATACCAAATGGATAAGGAGCTGCCAACCAAGGTCCAGACTGGGTGGGTATCCCCCTTGTTGTCGACCCGATTTTCGGGGCTTCAACAGGATGTTTTACAAGTCAGCCTCCCAGCAATTGCGCAGTTTTTTCCAGCAGCAATCTTACAGCCTGCTGCCAGCTCCTCGGAGGAATTGCGTAGTTTTTGCTGCCAAGCCCCTCTGTTGCTTGCACTGTTTCCCTCAAAAAATTTGGAAGAACTTCCCGCCAGCCAAAGCAAATCCCGCAGAAATTCACTACTGATTGAGATTGTCCATCTCAGTCTCCTAGTGACTTCTACATAATTTTCATCGGTAGTGTCAGGAGCCCACATCCCAACTTGAGATCTGCCTTGTGAAGTTTCATAACATTGTCATCTCTCTCGTTCACTTACATCCAAAAGTGAACGACAATGCATCATGGTTGACTAGGAGATTTAAGGATTTGATGTCATCTCGTAATGAGTGATGGCAGATATAGGTACATGGATGAGACATGACGCGATGACGAATGGGATGAACAAGGAGAGCACATGCAAGGCGATTTGTTCGTGAATGGACGAACGACAATGCATGCGAGGATATTTTTTCGAGAATATGTTAAACACATACTTATAGAATATGAAAGATAAGCATTAGAGTATTTCTATTATTAACAAATGATATACATTTATAGTACATTCATATGACCTTTGGTTTCATATTCCAAGGTCTCTTGGACTTCCTTAGACTATTCAGCTTCCACACCAACCCTTAGAGGATTAGGTGTCCAACATTCCCCCCCTTAATCCGAAGGGTTATGTATGAGTCCAAGAAGAGAGATGTAATACAAAACATGCAAAAATGAATGGTAGCACTAGACTGAATGTGCTCTCTAAAATGTTAGTATAAAGGGCAGTGGTTTAAGGATGACCACCAACACTGGAACACTTAGTGCAGTTCCCAGAACTCTTCCAAGTCTGGCATGAAGGTGAGGTCTCCTTCTGGAGGAAGTGCTCCTGATGTTTTGAAGAGGGAAACCTTCAACCATGAAAAGGAGGTTTCACCCCGCATAAAAGGGAGAACCTCAACCTAAAAAGGGAGGTCTCAACCTATGATGGTTTAAGGATGACCAAAAACTTAGGAATGCTTAATGAAATTCCTGGAACTCTTCCAAAACTGGCAAGAAGCTGAAGTATTCTGCTAGAGGAAGTTTCCCAAATTCTTAGAAGATGCATCACCAACTGAAGGCATGCTCAAGGGCATATTTGTCTCTGGCTACAACTCTGAATCTGATATGGCAGGTTGTGGCTCAGGCTCGCTTGATGTGGCTTTGAAGCTTGTAGATGACCATCACTTCCCCCCCTGTCAGATACAAGGTGAGATGATGGAGAAAATTCAACTGCAATATTGTTCAATACTCTAGAACAAGTTTGGACATATGATTGAAGTATCTTGTTGGCTGTTGATGCCCATTTCCAAGAAGCGATCCATCCAAGATGAATCTTTGTTCTTGCAGGAGGTTTGTTTCTGAAGCATCTTTTTGAAGAATCACTAGTTTTATGACAGTTCTTACTTGGTTGAAGATCAAAACAATGATATTTCATATGGCCAACTTGGTCATAGTGCTGGCATTTAACAACTTGTTATTGTTGCTATGGAAGAGGAGCAGAATCTGGAACAGTTGAAGGTGAACTGTCATGAAGGAATCTAGCACTCTGAAACTGGATGGGATTTGAGTAATGTGGAATATGAAAGGAAACATCCTTGTCATATCCAAGACCAGTTTTGTGCTTATTATGGGCAAACTATTCCCAAGGTCTGATGATCAACTTGGGAAGTGCAGACTGAATTTTTGCATCTGTATGTACAACTGCTGCTTCATTGGGTACTAAATCTGAATGAACTTCAACAATATTGACTTGCCGTTGATGGGAGTTTATCTCAATGTTTTAAACAGAATGGTGCTTACAATGTTGTAGCTCTTCTCGTTGTATTTTTGTCTCAAGCTGCAAAAACTCAATATTCTCATGTACATTTTGGAGACAAATTTTAATATTGGAAAGAGAGGTTTGTTTTTTTTATTTTAACCATCTCATCAATAGTGGAATGTATTAAATTATTCAGTAGTTTCAATACATCATCCATTCGATCCATTTCAAACCAATATAATTAGAGAAATGATGTTATCTTCAACCACAAATTGACCTATAAAATGATAAATAGCTGCAACTATTAGATGAGTAGCAGGGTACCAATATCACCAAGTCACTGTAGCAGACAACCCAGTACTAATTTCAACGCAGCAAATGATGCTTCAATGCACTTACTTCTCAAATTACTCACACTGTGCAAAAGAAGAGCCAATCTTCTACTTTCTTTGCAAATGAGATTTGTCTGATAGTTCTAGAGCCTACTTACAAAACATCTTTTCATTCAAGATTCACAGATGCAATCATCTTTATAACTAAGTATGCACATATCTGACACACACCAAAGCTGGCATTGATAATCTGAGTAATAGCATCTGCAATAGACCGAGTTCTGGCACCCAATCTCGTTAGCTCATCAAAGCTATCTCCAGCTGAAAGAGTAGTTGTGTCCAACAACATGTACTCACGGCATAAGAATTCATCAATGCACAAAGCTTTCATGGGAGTATACATGGTCTTCACAAGTCAAGGTTTAATGCTCCTTTAATAAACTCTATGCGGAAATGTTTGATTTAACTATCCAAAGTCTGGACCTTTATAAACCTTTGAGTGGAACCTTATAAATCCTTCATAATCTTTGGTTAATTCTTATTACTCGTGCATATTAACCACACCATGGATTTTAGACTTTGGTTAAAACTCAACTTAAACCATAATACATTAATCCTACTTATTTCTATTATAATTCCCATATAATAGAAATATTTCATAAACCACACTTAAACCTTACCTTTCTTCCATTCCACAAACCTTTGCACATATATCAATGCTCTCCTTAGCACATTAAATCTTCACCGTCGATCTCATTCCTCAATCCGACGGTTATCGCACAATAACTCGCGCCAACTAGCCTGGCCAATCTCCACCATTTATTTCTCCTACCTCAATCCAACGGTGATCGCACCATATCGCGCGATAACAAGCACGATAGTTAATACTCTGAAAGCACGCGAGAAAAGTTGTTTTGGGTGTGCTACGTGTCAACCCCTCAGGTTAATCACGTGAATTTGTAAAATACCGTTTACCATTTTGAGACCGCACGAGATACTACTTACCGCTTTCGTAGACCGCTCCATTATTCTGCTGTCATGTGGCTTAATCTGATCCCTTCACTTCTTGACTTTATTTTGCATGATAAGATCTCTGCTGATCCTATTCTATCAATCCTGTCCGTTGATCTGGCTGATTCGACGGTTCCCATTCTTTGTTGTTTAATTCTTTCTACATCGTTGATCTTCTGTGTGCGACTTGACTTTGCCTCATTTGTACTTGTATACGATGCTACTCTACTACCTCCGCGCTATCCACCAAAGGTAGTTTGTCCAATCCTATGCTGTCAAATGTTGGAGTTGTTGACTGAGCTCCAAAAGCCGAACTCTGACCAAAAGGAGATGGAGTGCTTCCAAATGTTGTGTTGCTCCCAAATGCTGGAGTAGATGTTGCACCAAATGGAGTAGATGTCGAAGCCAAACAATATTGTATATATACCAACGTTATATATGGGGAGACAACATTATATATGGAGACAACATGTTATTTTCCCTTGAGGGTCCCGCTTGTCTAACCAATCACTGTCGGTCCCTTGTTGACTTCTCCTTTTATCAAGTGCTTCAATCCACACCATTGATCTCACTTCTCCAGATCCAACGAATATCACGTCGTCCGCTCACCAACTAACTCGGACGATCTCCACCGTCGATGGGACCCGTCCAATCGAACGGTTGTCACACAATCTCGTGTGAAATCTTGCACGACTGATATCTGGTCGAGAGCGCGCGAGAAAAGTGGTTTTCTCGTGCTACGTGTCACCTGCTAAGGTTAATCATGTGAAATTTAGGAATACCATTTCTAGCCTTTAGGGCGTGCGAGATACCGCTTACCACTTGCTGAATACTACCCACGTGCTTAATTCATATTTTAATAAAGACGCTTAAGCTCAATATTAATCATTAATATTAATCGACTGTGATATTCAATAAAATGGAAATTACAAAGTCTTGGCCCTCTCAGCTTGATTACAACAGTTTGTCTGACCTTTTTAGTCCCTTTGATATTTATATAATTGACCTGTGTAGCTATGAGAGAATTACAGTGAAATTACTCAGAACCCTTACCATTTTTTTATCGCTCCCAATTCCTTTGCCCAGCTTGTTCCCTTCATTCCTTCTGCGGCAATGTCAAATATTATTTCTTTCCTCAAAGCGAAGTGTTGACACCTAATCCGAAACGGATGAGGTGAAGTCGGACAGTCATCTAGAAGATGAACTGATCCGTTTTATATGTGTATAAATAAAGTGCTGGCTAATGAATAAATCAATCAATCAGTGTTTTCTCATTTAATTGTTTTCTTGCGCTCATTGCTGGAGTTACCCTGGCCTGACATGGTATCAGAGCACAGGTCCCAAATTGGTTGTAACTCCTGGTCTGTTCTGACCTGACACTGCGCCCTCTGTTCTGACATGGATACTGCGCCCTCTGTCCGTGGAAATAGTATACGTTGATGCATTTCCACTGTTAGGTAAAACCTATCTCACTATTGTATTATATAGAAATTACGCCAAGTTGTTCTGTTGAATTCTGCAAGTATCGCTGCATTATTGTAAAGACTGTGGTGTGTTCTATTGAATTCCGCAAGTATCGCTGCATTAGTGTAAAGACTGTGGTGTGAAAACACTGTGCGTGCTTGTTGTGAGGGCTTTGAGACGCTGTGGTTACTCTGTGCATGCTTGTTGTGAGGCTTTTTTTTTTTGAAACCTATCTCGCTGTGCGTGCTTGAAAACGATTGTAAAGGGACACAGAAATCTCGTCAAACGTGGTGGCCCGTATGCAGCAGACTCCGCTGGCTGTGTGAAACCCGCACTGTATTTCAATGTTGCCATAACGGAAAGTGGCTTCTGTTGCTTCTTCTTCCAAGTCAAACGAAGGAACCAAAGTTAATACACCGTCTGTATGAACTTTGGCACCTCCCGCAATGGTAGCAGTTATATTGCCCTTCGTAACCTTCAGCTTTATGTCGTTCGTCGGCTTTAAGTTGTCCACCAACATGGTAATGTAAAGTGGAGGAGACTCGATACTGGTAACTTTTCTTGGGGTTCCGAGGCTGTGACTCGCAAAGACTCTTAGACGTGGTTTACAATGCATCTAATAATGAGCTTGTCCGAACCCAGACTTTGGTAAAGAGTGCCATTATTCAGGTTGATGCTGCTCCTTTCCGTCAGTGGTATGAACAGCACTACGCTCAGGATATTGGCAGGAAGCCGAAGTTCCAAGCCGACTGCATTTTTTTTGTGACTGCGTTTTTTGAAGCCGTGGGTATATAAATGCTGTGGACTGCCTATTTTATTTGTAGCTGTGGACATACATTTAAATGCTGTGGACTACGTTTCCCACTTCAGTACTATAGACTGCGTTTTTATTTGAAGTCTAGCAGCAGAGTTTATGGTATACTTGGAGCAGAGTTTTTTGTTAAACAAATACAAATGCCTTGAACAGTTTTTGCATTAATATATATATTGAGCAGTGATATATATTTGAGTGCCCTCTTTTTGAACAGTGATATATGTTGAGCAGTTTTTTTTCTGAAAAACATAATATTATGGAAGTGATGGTGATATAAGAAATGCACATAATATTATGGAAGTGATGGTGATATAAGAAATGCTCATGATATGCTGATGATAAGTTAGAAGAAAATAATGCATAAGGCTATCATATAGGGATTTTTTTTTCTCTCAACAGAAGTGTTTTTTGGCAGAGATAATTTTTTTTTACAGAATGCATTCAATCATTTCAATGGTCGGAATAGTTCTCACTGGCAAGGAGAATTATTCTGAATGGTCTCGGATGGTGAAACACACCCTCATCTACAATGAGCTGTGGAAAGGTGTGTGTGTCGGAGAAGAAGACAGAGACCCTGTGCAGCCCACATCAGACAAAGAACTCGCCATTTGGGAAAACAAGAACAGCAAAGCCTTTGCATTGATTGCAGCATCTGTCAATGAGGAAGTAAGTCGTCATATTTCCTTCTATTCCACTGCTTTTGAAGCTATACAAAAGCTGAAAGAACTCTATGATACACATTCTGCACTTGAAGTTGTTCAGCTCATGATTAAACTCTTCACTCTTGAACTGAAAAATAATGATCCTCTTGCTCTTGCATGTGAAATAAAGTCTATAATGCATGATATAAAATCCACTAAGGTTGAGCTGGATATCTCTCTTATTGCCTTTCTCAAAGCACTCTATCCTACCTACTCCAATTATCTTGAGTCTTTACAAGCAAATGGAAACCTTAAAGATATAACCTTTGACTCTCTTGTGAAAAAGTTTGCTGAAAGAGAGAAAGCCTTTGGAAAGAAAACAGTCCCTGAATCTTCTGAAGAGACTGTTTGCCTTGCTCACAAAGAAAAGCATCCTGCTCAAGATTCTGCAAGAGGAAGAGGTGGACGAAGAGGAAGAGGAAGATACTTCAGAGGCAGGGGGGGCAGACATTCTCAAGCAAAAAAGGCAGATCTGCATTGCATTCGCTGCAAACGAAATGGATCACATGATGCTTCTACATGCAAGCTACCATGGGACAAAGTTGAGCAGAGAAGAAATCAGCAGAAAGGTAAAACTGATGACTCAGACAAAGGTAAAGCACCCGAATCTGCACACTATATTGAGGCACAATGTAATATTGGAGTAAATGAAGATTTGTTTAATGCTTCACTTGCTTCTTCGAAAAATGAATGGTTGCTTGATTCAGGAGCAACCTGTCATATGACTCATAGGAGAGATTTCTTTGAAGATTTCACTAACAATGTTGATGGAGCAGTATACTTTGCAGATCAGTCAAAAATCAAGCCATCAGGGCTTGGCACAATCAGGCTTAAACTGCCTGGTCTTCCAGACTTTCTTCTGGATCATGTTCTATATCTCCTACAGCTGAAGAGAAACTTGTTGTCCCTGGTTCACATCCGCCAGCAAGGTCACTCCATTCACATGTTTGATGGCAAGCTTGAGGTAAGAAAGGCATCTGACCACTCACTTGTCATGAGGGGTATAGAAGAAGAAAGACTCCTTAAACTGCAAGGAACCTCTGCTCATGCACAACATTTCTCATATATTTCTCATCATGAAGAAGGTGCACTTCCATCAAGTTTATTATGGCATGCTAGATTTGGACATTTAAACTATGATAGTCTCCGCTTGTTGAAGAAAAATGGTGTTGCTGGTTTGCCTACAATTCCTAGAAAACATAAACAATGTGATGCTTGCATTCTAGGAAAGCATAGCAAACAGTCTTTTCATGATTCACATTCAAGAGCACATAGGAAGCTTGAACTTATTCATTCAGATTTATGTGGTCCAATGCCTGTTCCTTCTGCAAATGGAAATAAATATATCATGACATTTATTGATGATTACACCAGAATGTGTTGGGTTTACTTATTGAAGAACAAATCTGATGCTTTTCAAACATTCAAGAATTTTCATAAATGGATTGAAAATGATGCACAATCTCATATTGGATCTATTCGCACTGATAATGGAAAAGAATATACATCAAATGAATTTGAACACTATCTTCGCCAACATGGGATTAAACATCAAACAACTGTGCCTTATAATCCTCAACAGAATGGTGTAGCTGAAAGAATGAACAGAACAATTTTGAATATGGTACGATCTATGCTTTTCTTCAAAAATGTAAAGACAATGTTTTGGGCTGATGCTGTTCTATGTGTTGCATATATAAAGAATAGATGTCCATCTAGTACTATAAGAAACAAGACTCCTTATGAATTGTGGTATGGACATGTTCCTTCGGTAAAACATCTCAGGATATTTGGTTCCACCTGTTATGCTTTAATACCAAAGGTACATAGAAACAAACTTGGTGCAAGAAGTCGTAAGTGTATCTTCCTGGGGTATTCAAATACATCTAAAGCATACCGCCTTTATGATGAAGTAAAGAAAAAGTTTGTTTTATCTAGAGATGTCATTTTTCTTGAATCATCCAAATCTGACAATGTTGTTGAGCGGCAACTTGATCGCTTGGATAGATTCACAAAACCGAAATCATTTCAAGAGTTTGATAATCAGATTCCACATCTTGAAGGGGGGATTCCTATACTAGATCAACATGTGGAATCTTCTTCTAAAGAACAATCTCCCCTGCATGACACTCCAACAACGGATGATGCTTTAAGTGATGTAATTGATAGAATTGGGAGACTCAATCTTGATTCAGACCCAACTCAATCAACAGAATAGCCTGGACCATCTCAGAAAGGTCCCCCAAAGTGGCTGACAAAGACACTTGAAAGTGTTCATCCTGATGAAATTGGAAAAACAGGAACCCGAAATTCAAACCGACAAGATGGAGGTGATGTAGATAACTCTAATTCACCTGTTGATATGGATGTTACTTATGATTGTGAATTGAACTTGTCTACAGATTTTGAACCAACTTCCTTCAAAGAAGCTGCTTCTCATGATGAATGGAAAGAAGCAATGCGGAAGGAGTATGATGTCCTCATAAAGAATGGCACTTGGAAGCTGATTGATCCTCCATTTGGAAGCAAACCAATTGGCTGCAAGTGGGTCTACAAGAACAAGTACAAAGCTGATGGCTCACTTGACAAGCACAAAGCTAGGCTTGTGGCAAAAGGTTTTGCACAGAAGGAAGGGGTCGATTATGAGGAAACTTTTGCTCCCACAGCAAAATGGGCCACCATCCGGACACTCTTTGCACTAGCTACTCAGAACGGTTGGAAAGTCCATCAAATGGATGTAAAAACTGCATTCTTGAATGGAGATCTAAAAGAGAATGTTTTTATGTCCCAGCCTGAAGGATTTGCTGTGAAAGGACATGAACACAAAATATGAAAACTTGTGAAGTCCTTGTATGGCCTCAAACAAGCACCACGAGCTTGGTATGAAAAACTAACTGAGCATCTTCTGAAACTCAACTTCAATCATTTTGATCTTGATGATGCAACTTTATTTGTCAAGAAAGTTGGAAAAACAGTTGTATATCTTGTGGTATATGTAGATGATTTTTTAATGACAGGGAACAATGAAAGCTATATTGCATCCATAAAGAAAGAATTAGGAAAAATCTTTGAAATGACTAATTTGGGCTATGTTCATTACTATCTTGGCATTGAAGTAACCCAACATCCAAAGTCCATATTTCTCTCTCAAAAGAAATACATTGGAGATTTGTTATACAGATTTGGCATGACAGAGTGCAATCCCCTCTCTACTCCAATGGAACAAAACTTGAAGCTCACATCTACTGAAGGAAAGGAATTTGAGGATGCAACAAAGTATAGACAGCTTGTAGGAAGTCTCATCTACCTCACTACTACCAGACCAGACATTTCATTTGCTGTTGGAATCCTCTCCAGGTTTATGCAAAGGCCTTGTGAGGGACATTGGTCTGCTGCAAAAAGAGTTCTAAGGTACTTGAAGGGAACTCAAGACCTTGGAATCAAGTATACACAGGTGAACGACTTCAACTTGATTGGATACTCTGATTCAGACTTCGATGGAGACAAAGAAACTGGGGTATCTACTTCAGGATATGCTATGAGTCTTGGATCAGGAGCTGTCTCCTGGAGATCACGCAAACAATCAGTACCAGCAGATTCCACAACAGAAGCAGAATACGTGGCAGCAGCTGAAGCAACGAAAGAAATTGTGTGGCTCACGAAAATTCTTGAAGATTTGCAGGTAAAACAAATACAATCAACTCCACTCATGATTGATAACACATCTGCAATAAAGTTGGCCAAGAACCCAAAGTTCCATGATCGTACTAAGCACATCAATACTAAATATCATCTGATTCGACATCATGTTGAGGCCAAAACAATCCATCTTCATCATTGTTCCACAAACGAGCAAATTGCAGACATCTTCACCAAAGCGCTTGGAAGAGAAAAGCTTGAAAAATTCAGAATGATGCTTGGACTCACCAACATCCCTTCAGATTAAGGGGGGGAATGTTGACACCTAATCCGAAACGGATGAGGTGAAGTCGGACAGTCATCTAGAAGATGAACTGATCCGTTTTATATGTGTATAAATAAAGTGCTGGCTAATGAATAAATCAATCAATCAGTGTTTTCTCATTTAATTGTTTTCTTGCGCTCATTGCTGGAGTTACCCTGGCCTGACACGAAGATGTCAAAATTCTTCTCCTTCTAGTGCCAGGAATAGTTTTGTCACAATTTCTCATGGTCATGGCTACAGTGATTCATTCTTAGCCGGGATTGGTGTTCCATTAAGATCATGGCGGTATCCAGCATTCTTTTGCTTCCAAGATTTGACGTTTCTTCTTCCCATGCAACTTTTTCTTCTTCTCCAACAGGCACTGAAAATGGTTTTGGTGGAATTCAGCGGTTGAATATACAAGGCTTCACGGTTTTGTCTCGAAATTCTGGAATATTATGGAGAGCGAAGCATAGGTTTTACAATGCAGTGAATGAGACTAGGCATTAGAATGCAATGAATGAATTAATCATATTCGATAACCTGCAAAGAATGGAACAATGGCAGAGGTTGCAGCTATAATTTAGCTGAGAAAACATTCATGAAATGCAGAACTGATGGCAGAAATGACCTGCACAGAAAGGCCATAAAACAAGTGGCTCAAATATGAGCAGGGCAGGAGTACGCCCACTCTGATACCATGTTAAACACATACATGGCAGCAACAGAATATGAAAGATAAGCATGAGAGTATATCTATTATTAACAAATGATATACATTTATAGTACATTCATATGACCTTTGGTTTCGTATTCCAAGGTCTCTTGGACTTCCTTAGACTATTCAGCTTCCACACCAACCCTTAGAGGATTAGGTGTCCAACAGAATAGACAATGCATGCAAGGAGATTTTTTCGCGAACGATTAATTTATGCAAGGATATTTTCTTGCAAACGAACGAACACGTGAAGCATGCGAAAGTAAAAGCAAAGGAGCGACGTGCACATGCAACATCAAGCGAACACCAAGACCATCGAAGGCTCCGCACACCTTGCCATGTGGAGGTGAAGCTATGATACACCAAGAAGACATCCATCACTCAACAACACTTCAACTTGACATGGACACCACCAACAGAATGAACATATCAGCATTGTCGTGTTGAGTTGTGTCATGAATCATCTCATCCACATCACTACTGTGTGCCACACTGTTGTAATCAATGTAATGTAATGTGGAAGTCCAAGAGACACACATGTAATCTGAACAGTCATGTAAAGTTGAAGAGTCAAACAAGTCAAACAGTAATGAAGGAATTCGAACAGTCACAATGGCCAGTTTTAACCTTGGCTATAAATACCCCTCATTTGTACATGCAAAGGATTTTTTCACCTTGGCTCCTCCCATACAGCCTTGAGAGTCTATAATATTTTCTTTGAGGAGAGAGCACTGGCTCCAACGTCCCTCTTACGGGGTTAGTGATGTGTGGTGTACCAATGTGTCTTGGAACTTTCACTTCCTTCAGAAGCCTGTTAATAGGCCAACACGTTTTCACACATGTATTATAACTATTTGTAAGACTAATCTTGGAACACTTGTAACGCATGTTGCTTTAACCTGTGTTAAAATAGTTGAACTATTTCGGTTTCTCTAATACATATGTTTATGAAAATGTGTTGTATAAGTTGTTAACGATGTCTTGCCTATGTGGGTTGCCTCGCCAGACACTAGATAGAACCTTTCCCATAAACTTGTTATAACGACTATCGCACTTGTGTGGACTACTCCGCTGGGTGTTTTATGTGTTATTCCTTCATTGTGTGTTTGTGACCGCCGCATCTGTGTGGACTACTGCACCAAAAGTTGTGCATGTCCTATTGTGTTGTGTGTCTCTTGCAGAGTTGGGACTCTTCCCTTTCGACTAGAGACTCACTTCCACCCTCTCCCTCCGCAGTGAAAGAACCTTGACACAAGTAACACCAACACTCACCAAGCACGTGAACCTCGCTGTTCAAAGACAAAGAAGACCACTCTCACGTTCTGAAAAGCAAGAGCGAAGGCATATCTTTAAGATAATGGCAATCAGGAAATTAGGCCATCATACTGGAAAGATCCCTTGAATGTTGGCAGGTCCAATGCCATCAACATTCTGGTGCTAGAAGGAGGGCTAGATAACAAGTTGAGCCTATTACATCTAGTTTGAATCTCTTACCAAATGGATTATACACGATTTGTGCTCCCAGGGTGTTTCTCTCATTTCTCCCTCAATCAACTATAAATCCCGATGAGATTCTCGATCACTTGTCCTTGTTAAAGTTTGACGGTGAGGACAGGACATCTGTAACCAAGCACATTTATGATTTTCTTCATTTCTACGAATCTCATGAAATCAATAGTGATGAGCTTGTTTATGTATTTTTCTTACTCACCATTGAAGGTTGTTCTAATCAGTGCTGTCAAACCCTACCACCTGCTTCTTTCCATTCCCTTCTCACTCTCCTCAAGGAGCTCCATCAAGCCTTTGATAAGTGTAACCACCAAGATGTCTATGAAAGAATCTCTCATTTAAGAATGAAGCCTGGTGAATCAATTGAGGACTTTTCTACCCACTTCCTTCACCTCTGTCACGAAATTCCTGAATGGTTTATGGACCTTGACTTCATGAACCAGGAGCTGAAACACCTGGTTCATGTTTCGCGACACGGTGAATCTCTCAATTTCCCTTCTCCCTCGACTCTTGTGGACCGTGAGACCCCTCAGTTTTCAGAGGAGGAGCCCAACACCCTGTTTTTTCTTTTTCCTCTTCCCTTTCTGGTCTCAAAGCAAGTGCCCCTTCACAACAGTCTGAAAGATAAGAAATCTGTGTAGAGGATACCCCCTCACAACAATCGCAAAGCTGAGAAATCTGCGTAGCATTTTCCAAACTCATCTTCTCAGTTGTCTCCCACTCCAACAGAGGAAATTCCATAATCGCTCAGAAAGCCTATGGCGAAGACTCATTCCTCCATTCCACAAGAGGACATCACCGTTCATAACCCAAGTCTCAAGTCTAATATGCATCTCTTCCATCCTCCATCATTTACAATCCATGACTTCTTGTACCATGACTCGCTTGAACCATCCACTTCACAAGTTGCGCACACCCTTTTGATTCTCAAGCTACTGGCTCAAATTGCAGTCATGTGAAAGGTAGTCTCATTATACAAGCAGAGGAGCAATGATCCGAATTGGATCCTAGAACACTCTCTTAAGTTTTCATGAACTCTTTAAATTATGCCAAAAAGATTCAAGTCTTAAAAGGATCGAGCTATGAGAAGGAATCCTTGTGACAGTTGTAGATTGTGACCAACATAGAGCAACGAGGACCCTCGGTCAAGTGCACAAACCGAGGGCCCATGGTAACGTGCATTAGGGGAAAACTAGAAAAACCAGGAGCCGGATCAGAGAATAGGAGAAGATTCTGATGCGCGATTAGCGCTAAGCGTGTATCGCGTATCGCAGGGCGTCCCCCTTAGTGAAGGAAAGCCTTGAAGTGCCCGGACCCGAAAAGGTTATAAAATGCAGAAAAGTACCAGTTTCGGTTCCGGCAGAGCAGGATTCCACAAAAACCAGGTAGGATATCGGAACAGCCTCGAGGCAGTAAGCAGTTTAGACTGAGTCCCGCCTGATGACCCACAACGAGTGACACACGTCCAACGGAGGAGAGAGAAAACCACGCATATCGGACGGGTAACTGTCGAGCTAATTATCTACTCGATATGCACGATGACCGTAGGATTTAGGGGGTCCAGATCAACGGCGGAGGCACGTCCCGATGAATGATCGGATTTGACAAATGATAAAGCAAGATTATATGGGATTTGAAGTCCGGTATGGACGATTCATTGGAAGAGATTCGTATTTCACGGGCAATCTTGGAGCAAACGGAAATAACGACCGTTCAAACATTTCCAAGAGAATTGACACTCAGTTCATTATGAAATGGGTAGCCATCTCCCTATGAAGCGTTACACAGTGATGATGACGTAGAACAGAGGAATTCAAATGGATAGAGAAGCAGGAGAACCAAAGCGCTGAGAAGTGGAAACGAATAGTCAGAAAGCAGATTGGCTTTAAAGCCACGAACTGACAGAAACAAAGTGAAGGTAGTGAGTTATTCAAGGCAGAAAGCCAAGAGCAGAGAACAGAGAGAAGAAGCCGAGCTGAACTGAAGGTAACATTGAGCCAGACAGAGCCAGAGAGATTTTGTGTACTCCAAAGAGGGCTTGAGAGGTTCAAGTGAACTCCCCAGTACTTACCTGTCATGTATGAGTCTTAGATTGGGCTCATACTACTGTGACCAATAGAGGTTGAGTCTCAGTAAGGAGAGTCTGTGTACTCCAGAGACTTGGGGGATCCAAGTCTAGTCCTACTGATTTATATCTATTGAGTGAGACTCAAAATGAGCTCATTGTTGTAAAAACTCTGCTTTGAAACATAATAGAGAGGCCACCACTGAAAGCTGGACGAGGAGAAGTAGCCCAGGAGCATTGGGTGAACTCCTTATTAAACTTGTTGTGTTTACATGTTTTACTATTGTGTTTTCTCTAACTTCTCTGGTGTCTGTGTATTTCACAATTTTATTGATTCGTTGCATAAAGTAACATAGGAACATCCATGCACGAGTCTGTAATACCTTTAATTCCTTGTCCTGGATAAATTCGATATCAAGTGGTATCAGAGCTCTAGGTTACTGACATTAGACAAGATTGTGCTAGATTTTATTGTTGAATGCTAACTAGATCAAAGCTTAAATTAGGAGAAGGAGAGTTGGTTGAAACTAACCCTGAAATTGGAAGAGTCTATCCTAAGAGGAAAATGTCAGAAGAAAGTCCCTTGGAATCAGACCCTCAGTTCATGGATAGTTTCATGACCATGAGAGCCATGGTAGAGGAAATGTATAGAGAATTTAAGAAAGGTAGAGAGGAAGATGCATCAAACTCCAAATGAGATAAAGGAGCAGAAGAATCTCTCCTCCATGACCACTCTAAAGGCAAGGGGAAAGAAGAAAAACTTCCCACACCTCCTAGTAGCCCTGAAAACAAAAAGAAGACATCTTTGATTAAATTAGATGTTAAATTTGATTTACCAATATATGATGGAGAGTTGAATGCAGAGAAGCTGGATAATTGGATTAGACAGATTGATGTTTATTGCAGAGTGCAGAGCATTGATTCAGACAGTAGTAAGATTCAACTGGCCAGCCTACACCTTGGAGGCACTGCCTTGGTATGGTGGGAAGGCAGGACACAAGCTGACATGAAGAAGCATGGTAAGATTCTTTCTGTCTGGAGTGAGTTTGTTTCTGCAATTAAAAAACAGTTCTATCCACTAGCCTATATGCAGCAAGCCATGATGAGTTGGCAAACTCTACGACAATTAAAAGGGAAAAGTGTACAAAGTTACACTCAAGAATTTAGGAAAAGAGCTTTGATTCTAGGAATTTCTTTAGACTCACTTGAAACTCTGCTGAAGTATATAGGTGGTCTACACAGCTACTTAAGACACACAATTCTCATGTTTAATCCCACTAGCATAAATGACGTATCTATTCAAGCTACACATCTAGAAGCTAGAGGTAAGAATGTGAACCCAAAAGTTGGGGGATCATCAAAACCCAATGCAAGTAAGAATAAGGAGAAAAGAAAATAGAAATGGAAAGAGAGGAAGACAAATACTGTACAAAAGACCAAATCTTCATGCACTCACTGTAAAAATGACGGGCATGATGATGAACACTATTGGATTCTGCATCCCGAGCTGAAACCCAAGAAGTACGAGGGCAAGAAGAAGAAGACTGCTGCAGTTATTCAAAAGGAGTTGGGGTTAGACTCAGGAGATGAAACAACAATAGCAACCATAGGTATAAAAGGTAAAAATTCTGAAGCATCTACTAGTAATTCTACACAATCTACTAATAATGAAGAAAATGAGAGGAAAAGACATGAGCTTTTTCATATTAGAGTTGTTTCCAAGCATCAAAAGATTGATACTTTGTTTGATAGTGGCTCACAAGTAAATTTAATTTCTGAAGCATTTGTAAAGAAGTTGGGATTACTAACAAAACCTCACAAAAAGCCATATCCATTAGGTTGGTTGTGTGATAAAGCATAGCTACAAGTGGCTAGACAATGCAAACTTAGGTTTTCTTTTGGGTCAACATTTGTAGATGAGGTTGAGTTAGATATTGTTCCCTTCGATATATGTGGAATTGTTTTAGGAAGTCCTTACTTGTATGATAGAAAAGCTATTTTCTCTAGAGCTAAAAACAAGTATCAACTCGTTAAAGATGGAATTGAATATATTGTAAGATCTCATAAACTCAAGAATAATTATACTCTGATAAACTCAAGGCAGATGAAAAGAATTGTAAATTTGTGCAAACAATTTTTACTGATGGTTGTAAAGGAAAAGAAACCTGATAAAGCCAATGTATTTGAGGGCTGCAATGTTGAACAACAAGCTGATTTAGAAAAATTTGTTTCAGACTATGCTATACTATTTCAAGAACCTAAAGGTCTGCCACCCGAAAAGGAAATAGTACATGATATTAATTTGCAGCAAGATGTTCCATTGCCTAACATCGGAATGTATAGGTTGTACGCTTTAGAGAATGCAGAAATCAAGAAGCAGGTATAGGAGCTGCTCGAGAAAGGGTTCATAAGACCTAGCACATCGTCTTGTGGGTCTCCAATTGTTTTGGTGAGAAAGAAATATGGCTCATGGAGAATGTGCATTGATTACCGAGCACTGAATAAAATAACGATAAAAAATCATCATCCCCTTCCTCGCATAAATCAGTTGAAAGAAGCTGTTTATTTTTCCAAGTTGGACTTGCATAGTGGCTACCATCAGGTCAGAGTGGCAGAGCAAGATGCATGGAAGATTGCTTTCAAAACAAAGCAGGGATTGTAAGAGTGGTTGGTTATGCCTTTTGGCTTAACTAATGCTCCTGCTACTTTCATGAGAATAATGAATGATGTACTCAGGCCTTTTATTGATGATTTTGTCATTGTATATTTGGATGACATTCTTATATTTAGTAAAACATGGGAAGAACATTTAAAGCATGTCAAGCAGACTCTAGATGTTTTGAAACAAGAGAACCTTTATGTTAAGCTCTCAAAATTTGAATTTGGCAAGACATCTTTGAATTATTTGGGTCATATTGTAGGGGGTGGTGAATTGAAGATAGATCCCTCTAAGGCTGCAGTCATTGTAAACTAGCCTAAACCCAAATCTGCTACTGAAGTTAGAAGCTTCCTAGGAGCAGCACAGTATTGGAGAAAGTTTATTTCTAACTTTTCCCTAATTGCAACTCCCTTACATGCATTAACAGGATTGAACAAGGTGTTTCAATGGGGAGGCAAACAGCTGAAAGCCTTCGACACCTTAAAAGAAAAGATTAGTATAGCACCAGTACTAGCATTGCCCGATCTTCAAAGACCATTTGAGATTGAAATGGATGCTAGTCACTATGCCATGGGAGCAGTGTTGATGTAGCACGGTAAACCCATACGTTATCATTCTGAGACATTTAATTCTGTAGTAGTTAATTATCCCACATATGATAAAGAATTGTATGCATTAGTACAGAGTGTGAAAAAGTGGAAACATTATTTAATGGGAAAAGAGACAGTTATACACACTGATCATCAACCACTTCAATATTTGCACTCACAAACTAAGTTCCAGCAATCAAGACACTATAGGTGGATGGGGTTTCTACAACAGTTTCATCCTATCAAAAGGGCTTACACAATAAAGTTGCAGATATGTTGTCCAGACCAATCATAAATGCATCCACTATACTTAAGCACAATTCAGTATTGCATGAAAGCTACATTGAACAATATCCTCAAGATATAGATTTTAAAGATGTATATGCAACATTAAGTCATGGAAAACAAGTAGAAGAATTGGATTATCATGTTAAGGACCAACTCTTGTATCATTTGGGAAAGTTATGCATTCCTCAAACAGAAAGAGTAAGGATAATTTGAGAAGCACACAATTCTCTAATATCAGGTCACTTTGGTGTAAGTAAAACAGTTGCACAGCTGAAAAGATTTTTTTATTGGCCAAAAATGAATGAGACAGTTTCTAGATATGTATGAGGGTGTACCATGTGTGCTAAAAGCAAACCCAGCAATAGAAAACTAGGCTTGTACACTCCACTACCAATTACTTCTCATCCTTGGGAAAGTGTTTCTATGGACTTTGTTGGGGGACTACCTAAATCTAGAAAAGGTCATGACTATTTATATGTTATTGTGGATAGGTTTAGCGAAATGTGTATTTTAATACCCTGTAACAAACAGATTACAGTTGAACAAACTGAAAAGTTGTTCTTTCAGCATGGATGGGTTCATTTTTGGATTACCCATTTCCATTATATTTGATCGAGATACCCGGTTTGTTGGGAAATTTTGGTCAATTCTATGGGAATTAATGGACACCAGACTGAAGAAAAGCACAGCTTTTCATCCACAAACAGATGGCCAAATAGAAGTGTTCAACATGACAGTGATCCAGTTGCTCATAGGCTATTGCAGCAAGCATCCCAAGCTTTGGGATGAACATTTATGTTATGTGCAGCATGCTTACAACCAAGCTAAACATTCTTCTACACAGAGATCTCCTTTTGAGACCTGTTTTGGTTTCACACCAAGGTCTCCCTTGGATTTTGTCTTTGGTAAATACATAGTGGTTGATGGACACAATGATGTGGACAAGGCAACCAAGTTCATCGAACAAATCCAAGAGATTCACCAGGCAGTACAGGAACAACTGGAAAAGAGCCAAGCCAAGTACAAGGCAAGGCATGATAAGCATCAGACTGAGCATAGTTTCCAAGTTGGTGATCAAGTCTGGCTGTATATCAGCAAAGACAGAATGCAAGGTGAAGGTAAGAAGCTGAAGCCAATAAGGTATGGACCTTTCAAGATACTTGAGAAAATTGGTGAGAATGATTTTCGCCTTGATTTAATAGCTTACATGCACATCTAGTTAGTTCTTAATGCAGACAGCTTGAGACTATTTGAACCTTCATTGATTGAATATCCTGAAGAGCAGAGACAATTTCCTTCTATTGATGATCTGTTACCTGAATATCTCAATGAGTTGCATGAAGATACAGTTCTGTATAGGAAGGTGAGAACTATGCACAGGGGGAATGTTGAGTACCTTAGGATTGGACTCAAAGGTTCAAAACCAAGCAATCCAAGATGGATAGAAATTGAGCAGGCGAGGAAACTATATCCTCATTTGATTGGTGCTTAAAAACCAACTTTTGGTGGTCCAAAAGCTTTTTCAGTGGGAAGTCCATGATCCAAATTGGATCCTAGAACACTCTCTAAGTTTTCATGAACTCTTTCAATTATGCCAAAAAGATTCAAGTCTTAAAAGGATCAAGCTATCAGAAGGAATCCTCGTGATAGTTGTAGATTGTGACCAACACGGAGCAACGAGGACCCTCGGTCAAGCGCGCAGACCGAGGGCCCATGGTAACGTGCGCTGGGGGAAAACTGGCAAAACCAGGAGCCGGATCAGAGAACGGGAGTAGATTCCAATACGTAAGGTGTCCCCCTTAGTGAAGGAAAGCCCCAAAGTGCCTGGACCTGAAAAGGTTATAAAACATGGAAAAGTACTGGTTTTGGTTCCAGCGGAGCAGGATTCCACAAAAACCAGGTAGGATATCGGAAGGGCCTCGAGGCGATAAGCGGTTTAGACTGAGTCCCGCCCGATGCCACACAGCGAGTGACACGCGTCCAGTGGAGGAGAGAGAAAACCGTGCATATCGGACGGGTAACCGTCGAGCTAATTATCCGCCCGATATGTAGGATGACCGTTGGAGGGGGTCCAGATCAACGATGGAGGCACGTCCCGATGAATGACTGGATTTGATAGATGATAAAGCAAGATTATATGTGATTTGAATTCCGGTATGGACGATTCGTTTGAAGAGATTTGTATTTCATGGGCAATCTTGGAGAAAACGGAAATAACAACCGTTCAAACATTTCCAAGAGAGCTAACACTCAGTTCGTTATGAAACAGGTGGCCACCTCCCTGTGAAGCGTTACACAGTGATAATGATGCAGAACAAAGGAATTCAAATGGATAGAGAAGCAGGAGAACCACACTGTTGGGAAGCGAAAATGAACAGTCAGAAAGCAGATTGGCTTTAAAGCCATGAACTGACAGAAACAAAGTGAAGGTAGTGAGTTAGTCAAGGCGAAAAGCCAAGAGCAGAGAACAGAGAGAATAAGCCGAGCTGACCTGAAGGCAGCATCAAGCCAAACAGAGCCAGAGAGAGTATGTGTACTCCAGAGAGGGCTTGAGAGGTTCAAGCGAACTCCTCCGTACTTACCTGTCATGTATGAGTCTCAAATTGGGCTCATACTACTGTGACCAGTAGAGGTCGAGTCTCAATAAGGAGAGTCTATGTACTCCAGAGACTTGGGGGATCCAAGTCCAGTCGTACTGATTTATATATGTTGAGTGAGACTCAAATTAAGCTCACTGTTGTAAAAACTCTACTTTGAAACATAATAGAGAGGCCACCACTAAAGGCTGGACCAGGAGACGTAGCCCGGGAGCATTGGGTGAACTCCTTATTAAACTTGTTGTGTTTACATGTTTTACTATTGTGTTTTGTCTAACTACTCTGGTGTCTGCGTATTTCGCAATTTTATCGATCCGTTGCATAAAGTATCATAGGCATATCCATGCACATGAGTATGTAATACCTTTAATTCCTTGTCTTGGATAAATTCCAGATCAAGCAGGAAGGTGAAGACAATCAATTTCTCTTCTATGATTCAAAATGGTTCACATCAAAACATTAAGCTTCCATTCTTGATCGATTCTCAATCCGCGAATCTTGGTGAAACATCATGCACAATTAATTCTTTCGATCAACCTCCAATCTTGGGAAGTCATCACTCCCATGCTTTTGTATGTTGTGATGAATAGCCAAGTACATCATGTGATCTATTATTCTCTCATGTACACTCTAACTCAGACCTGGAATGCACCCCAGTCAAAGCAGACGTCCATATCGAAACTTCCTTTGCACCTCACTTGCCCGTGTGTCCTACCATTCACATCACATCTACATGAGATGGAGATACCCCCTGTTATCTTGATTTTTCGTCTGGTTATTTATCTCTTTGATCGATACAAGGCGGTGAGGTTGTCGATGATGAAAATAGTCTCAACACACAAGACGCTTCCCACTCCTCATCATCTTGTGAGTTGCTTGAAGACAACTCGTCAAGTCAGCTCGCTGAAGCTGAAAATTTTGATGAAGCCTATGATATAGATGGTTGTTATCCTAAGAGCAGTTTTGAAATTGGCAACAACAACCATCCTCAATCCATGCATGATCAGGTTCACATCTCAAAATGCAATTTTTCAATTCTAGAAATTTTTGGGACGTGCCATGGAGTCAAGGCACTTCAATGTCTATTGATGGTTATGTCAAGACTTTACGACTCTGGTAAGCCCCTTGAACTAAATTAGATTTTGTTTCTCACACACAATATGTTTATCTACATGGTTTCACTTGACATGGATCCCCGTGTAAAAAATATTTACTATTCCGGGTGTGATATTTCAAAATTTCAAATTTTCACTAATGACTGAATCCATGAGTGCCTTGACTCCATGCACCTCTCTTACATCCAATTCAGGTTGGGAGTGTATGTCACTCATGCAATCATGCAACGATGAAGTGGATCATCTTAAAGACTATCTTTAGCGAGAATCATACTTATTGGGTGTTCTCTCTCGTAATCAACTCCTCAGTCTTCTTGCAAATTTTGCACATCAAATATGCCTACTCATCACACCAGCGATCTCTCTATGTGATGACAAGTGCACAACCTTTCACGCGAATCAAGTTACTCTCATTTCACAACACCCCAACTAATTTCACACATTCACAGTGCTGGCATCCTTTCTACATTTCTGTGATGACAATGATAAATGCACAATTTTTCACCAGTTGTAGGTGGGTGTTCTATCATATCTAGCACACAGTGAACTTGGTTCCCTCATTCAGAGTGTTCGCAAGATTGTTCAAAAATTTTCTTTGTTCATGTCAAACTGGGAATCTGGCATCTCAACCAACTGGTCTGATTTTTCTTCTATCTTGGGTGGTTGTCATGCAGTTTATCATTTTCCCAATAGTACATCCAATGATAGTCGCTTCACGCACTATGATCTTCACCGTGTAACATATTTCTCCCCAGACTTTTGTGAAGAAGGTGAGGCACTTCATCCCGCGCTAATGGCTATGAAGACCCTCATTGTCCTTACATGAACGATGAGAATTACCAGATTTATCTATCCGTACTAGGTTCCCATCATGAACCCTTCTCTCAAATCAGGAACCCAACTTCTCAAAGATCACAAGTCTTTTAAAACAGCCATCACGAATTTTATGATCCAATCATTGAATGGTTGGAACAATCTTACTTGGCGAGTTGTGTTGCAGGTAACAAGCTTCAGTCCTTCCTCACACTCACTAAGAAACTTGGTGTAGAATAACACACACTTGTAAGAGGCCTCTGAGGTTTGTTGAAAAATAGTAGTCACCAAAGAGGTAAACATCTGTGTTGGGTGGTTATGACACATCTTTCCATCCAGAGGCAAGACCTTCTCTCTCGTGTGCAAGTTTGTCAAGTTTTTGTATTTCTTGTTGCACACTATTTTTTATTTGTTTTAATCGCTTGTATATTTGTGGTTGCAGGTCAAGTATGCCGATGGCGGTTTCACTGGAAATTTAATTTATGTAACCCCGACCGTTTACAGTAGGAGTAGGAGTAGTGTTTGATTTCTCGCTTATCTTTGCTTTCTAGTTTTCTTGTTTGTTTGCTTGCTGACTTGGTTTGGTTTGTTTGCTTGCTCACTTTTCTTGCTTGTTGTCTTTTCACTTTGCTTTGTTATTTTTGCTTCACTCTGTTATGTTTGCTTAGTACCATGATATTTTCGGTTTTGTCAATAAGTGTTACCCTGTACTGAGTTCTGGATTTTGAATGAGTATGTGGCTGAGATTCAAAGAGTCTTGTGACACTGCAACACTCGGCCAGTCCTGTGTTTGTCTTCTCTATGCTTGGTTATAACCTTCAGTCGATGAAATCTTAATGGAAAATATGAGCCATCTGCAAGGGAAGCTTAGGTCCAACCATGAACTTGTGTCCACACTGTGAAACCCCATGCCCATACTTAGCGTTCTTCTCTGTGTTTAATCTCATCCAAATAGTAGAAACAGAGAAGGGGAAAATCTAAACGAGCAAACCTATGTGAGAGGTCCTACATGCTTCTCTGAAGGAACAACCTCTTCTCCTCTCATAAGTCAAGATCCCAAATAAATAAGTGCCTATGCACAGTCCTCTTAATATATGTATATGTATATGTATATGTATATGTATATGTATATGTATATGTATATGTATATGTATATGTATATGTATATGTATATATATATATATATATATATATATATATATATATATATATACAAAGGCGAAAGAATAGAAAGGCTTCCTGCTCAGAGAGGTGAAGCATGCAACTCCACCAAGGTACTGACCAGGATCACTGGTAGTGGAGCAATGTGTTTACTCTTGTGTGACTTCGCCAAGGTATTGTCGAGGCCTGCTGGTAGTAGAGAAACACTAGATATCAAAACTTATACTCTGAAAATTTTTAACTTGCGAGCCAAACTACCCTTCACGACTTCGAAACATTATGATCAAGCTGAAACTTGTGTTGTGTTTGACTGAGTTGGAGAAAGGTGAACCATGTCTGTCCATGGGGTAAGTGGGGAAGCCGAAGTAACTCGCACAACGATTCAATACTCCCTGAAAGTCCAAGGCCCTATGCTGTTAATGAACGAAAACAGAGAAGTTGGAATTCAAATAGTGTGTCATTAAGTGTTGTAGCAGCTGCAACACCCTCCAAAATTTTGGCTTGCATTCAATTTCGGAGCATTCCTTTGGTTTTTCACTTGATGTTTACAAGCACTCGGGCTCATCCGATGAGCTCGTGTTGAGTCTTTGCACCCTCCTCACTTGACCATTCAAGACAACTTTTTGCATGTTGGTCACAGTGTCATGCTTGCAGCCATGTTATGGCCATGCACAAGGCCCCTCTTCATGTGTACAAGTTGTATTTGTATGTAAACATCCATCACACTCACACATGAAGTTGTATGCAGTGTCACGCAAGCATCGTGGCAGTCACTCAACGATCTATCACAAGTGTCAAGCTTGTTGCTTGCACCGTCGGTCAATCATACTGAGTATATGTTGTCTTGATGGTCTGAGGTGTCTTGTCATCAAGTCATTTTGAGTGTGTGTTCACAAGTTCGCATATGCACAAGTTCACTCGCTCACACACTTAGTCATTTTGATGAAGTTCTGATGACCATATCACCCTCCAAATGTTGAACCCTCATTGAGCTTCATTGTGCAATTTCAACCCTCAGTGAACATGTACTGCTGCCCAGAATTGTGCAGAGCTTGAGGCTGTCTCCCAGGCAGCCTGCACTGCACAATCTTGGAATCGACTAGATCGACTGTCATCTAGAACAACACAAAAGTTTCTTAGTAATCCATCTCAATCTGCATTGCCCATGAGCGAATCAACTAACCCTCCAACTTTTCAACCATAAAGTTTGATGGGGAAGTGACCCCTGGACTCACTCCCCCAAAAAATTGTGCAAAACCTGCAAAGCATGCTCACTCTGCTAAATGAAGAAATTGTGAAGACATGTCGGACATACACCCAATGTCCGTTGATGTCTCCCTCAAAAATTGCGTAGTTTTTCCAGCCTGTCACCCAGTCAGCTGAGCTGATGCTTACCCGAAAAAATATGTAGATTTCATGAGCAGTCCCTAGCTACCCAACATCCTACTCAACTCAAAAACTGCTCAAGGTTGTTCAGCAGGCCAACCTCCCAAAAATTACGCAGTTTTTTCTAGCAACACTCCTGCAGCTTGCTACTAGATCCCTGAAAAAATGCACATTTTTTCCGTGCAAGCCTCTAGAGCCCACTACCGGCTCCCCCAAGGAATTGACTATTTTTTTCTACCATGCCCCTCTACTTCCTACACTGCTTCCCTAAAAAAATTACGCAGATTTCCCGCCAGCAGAGCAAGATCCCGTGAATAGTCATTGCTGATATGGATTGCCCATCTCAGTCTCCCAGTGAATTCTGCGCAATTTTCACCAGCAATGCCCAGAGCTCACATCCTAGCTTGAAATCTGCCTTGCGCAGTTTCATAACCTTGTCCTCCCTCCCGGTCACCTACATTCAAAAGCGAATGACAATGCATCAAGGTAGACTAGGATAGTTATGGATTTGATGTCGTCTCGTCGTGAGTGATGGAAGATACATGTACATGGATGAGACACAATGCGACGATGAACGGGATGAACAAGTAGAGCACATGCAAGGGGATTTGTTCGCGAAGGGATGAACGAAAATGCATGTGAGGATATTTTTTTGCGAACAGACATTCATGCGAGGATATTTTTTCACGGACGGACAATGTATGCGAGGATATTTTTTCACAAACAGATAATGTATGCGAGGAAATTTTTTTGCGAACAGACGAACATGTAAGGCATGTGAAAGTAAAAGCGAAGGAGTAACGTGCACATGCAACTACAAGCGAACACCAACACCATCGAAGACTCCACACACCTTGCCATGCGGAGGTGAAGCTATGATACACCAAGAAGACATCCATGACTCAGCAGCATTTCAGCTCAACATGGACACCACTAACAGCCTGAACATATCAGCATTGTCATGTTGAGTCATGTCATGAGTCATCTCAACCACATCACTACTGTGAGCCACACTGTTGTAATCAATGTAATGTAATGTGGAAGTCCAAGAGACCCACATGTAATCTGAAGAGTCATGTAAATTTGATGAATCAAATAAGTCAAATAGTCATGAGGGAAGTCGAATAGTCACAAGGGTTAGTTTTACCCTTGGATATAAATACCCCTCATTTCTACATGCAAATGAATTTTTCACCTTGGCTCCTCCCACATAGCCTTGAGAGTCTGTAATCTTTTCTTTGAGGAGAGAGAAATGGCTCCAACGCTCCTCTTACGAAGTTAGTGATGTATGGTGTATTGATGTTTCTTGGAACTTTTTCTTATTTCAGAAGCCTGTTAACAGGCCAACACGTTTTCACACATGTATTGTAACTGTTTGTAAGACTAATCTTGGAACACTTGAAATGCATGTTCCTTTAACTTGTGTTAAAACAATTCAACTATTTCGGTTGCTCTAATACATATGTTTATGAAAATGTGTTGTATAAGTCGTTAATTTTGTCTTTCCCATGTGGGATGCCTCACTGGACAGTAGACAAAACGTTTCCTATAAACCTTTCCTATAATCTTGTTATAACGATCGCCGCACTCATGCAGACTGGTCCATTGGGTTTTGTACATGCTATTCCTTTATTGTCTGTTTCTGACTTCCGCATCTGTGTTGACTACTCCACCAGAAGCTCAGAATGTCCTGTTGTGTCATGTGTCATTGAAAGAGTTGGGACTCTTCCCTTTTGACTAGAGACTCACTTCCACCCTCTCCCTCCATAGTGAAAGAATCTTGACACAAGTAACTCCAGCACTCACCAAGCATATGAACCTCGTTGTTCAAAGACAAAGCAAACCACTCTCACGTGATGACAAGCAAGAGTTCTAAGGCGTATATTTAAGATAATGGAAACTGGGCCATCATACGGGATGGGACTCCTACACCAAACAGTGTGAGGTCTAGTTGGGACTTCATACTAGGGAGATCCTCTGAATGTTGGTAGGTCTAGCACCGTCAACACCTTGTAACTATCTTTGGGGCCAGTTGGCCTTCCAAAGGAGACCCAGATGGTATAAGAGTGAATCCTAAGAATGTTAGAAATTATAACACTAGATTCATCAAACATGTTACTTCCAATGCAAGAACTCCAATGAGGCCTAATAGAGTCATAGAGACCTTTATTTTTGCACTTTTTAATGAGAACCATAAACTAGGGCCATCCATTGAGAGGAAATTTGTGTTGCTAAACCCAGATGATTCAAAAGTATATGATGTAGATTTTGTTGGAAATAATACTGAGAGGGGGGGGTGAATTAGCATTATCATATCAATTATTTTTCATTTCACAATCAGATTTATATACGCTACTTCTGTTATAGGAAACTGCATATATACGCTACTGTGTCTAAGGAAACCAACGTATATCAGTAAACTTATGATTCATTAAATGCTCATCTTTAATCAGTGCATCAGAACTTCATTAACCATAAGAACAGTAAACAGGTGCAGAAAAAGAGAACAGGTCATCACACAAATGGACACAAGATATAATGTGGAAACCCAATGTGGGTGAAAACCACCTGCTGCAATTCGTCTCTATCTTCTTTTAATAAGAAACTTCTTTTTACAATATTTTTGTACTAGTGCAATCTTATACCAGTACGCAGGCTTCTACCTGTAGAAGTCTACAACCTTCTCTGGTTCTCCAGCTTCTCCTAGAAGGGAGCTACAACCCCCTTAGCTCTTGTACTAGTACGTAGGTGCTGACCTACAGAAAGCTACAACCTTCTCTTTTCTTCTAGGGACCATGTTTCATACATTTTCAGACTGGATCCATCAATAACATCAATCAAACATCAAATGTAACTGCATCAACCAATTTCCTTTGCACCAAACAAAACTGAATCAGATAGTTACTTCTTTGAATGTTGTACCTAGAAAACAGTAATAGTAACCAAACACCAATTCTGAACCAATAACACTGCAGCAATAAACATAAGTAGCTAAAACATATTTTGTGAGACGTATGCTACTTCAATATGTGAAACCTGCGTTACGCATCCGTAATAAGGCAAACCAGCATATACGATGTTTTGAATTATTGATCTAGCATGTATACGTGCCTCTACTGTGCCGAACCTACGTACATATCTATAAAATATAATTTACCCTTTTTAATTATTCAGACATCAGTCATACCCAGATTATTAGATTTGTAGATCAAGTTATGCGCCAAATATAACAGATCAAAATCATACAAAGATACTTCTCTTCAAGTTTTGAGATCTTGACCCATCAATAGAACTTATCCATCTTCTAGCGCTCAGGTTCCTCCTTGATTCAAATCCAGCTATGCACCATAACCCAATCACCAGTACTCTAGATCTTGCTCTTCATTAGATATTCAATACTTGAGTGAACACTTTTGCCTAATGATCTCCTTTCCCTTTTATAGTCTTAGGCCTTACTCAATACCATGGTCCAAAACCACTTGGAACCAATACTTGGGGTGCAATACCTGGGATTAATACTTTGGACGAGATACCAAGGTCCAAAACCATAGGTCCAAATACCAAGGACCAAATACCATGGACTAAAAATAAGCCTTCCCACATGTATGCGCTTTTTCATGCATGAAAGTGTGTGCATACGCATACGCGACTTTTGATCGGAAATCACGTGTGTATACACGACCTGGTTAAGAGGAACTTGCGTATATATATTTTTCTTTCATTCTAAGAGCCTGAACTGTGATCTGCTATCTGAGTGAGTTGCCATCAAGGACAACACTTGTGTCATAGTGCCAAACCTATGTCATAATACCAATAGATTTGAGATGTGGTTGGTGTATATCTCGTCCTCCTCCATATTGTCTCCTGCAAGCCCACCACCTAGCCACATTTATTTATTATCAGGACAACCAAAACGTTCAAGGGGAGGCCTTGTCAGTGTTGTTTATTACATTGCCAAACCAAGTTCTGGTCCATTTGTTCTTCAAGGGTCTTTGGATTTTTCTTGTGGGATGGGTGATGCAGATCATGCTTCAATTCATCAGGGTGAACCTTGATATAATCCAAATAATGTTCATCCCCATGCTTCATATGCAATGAATAGTTACTATCAGATTCACTGTAGAAAGTACTAGAATTGTGATTTCAAAGGCACTAGTCTGGTCACATTTACTGATCCAAGTAAGGATTATTCCACTCATTTTCTCTTCTAGGGAATGTCTTCCTTTACTTTTTCCATTTTTTTGTCTTCTTATATATTCCAATATATGTACTATAATCACTTTGATAATGTATAGTTCAATTTTTAATACCAAAATTTCCATGAAGATACCAGCTTGCAGGTCACTAAAATTCTCAATATAAACTATTAAAATGAGGGTCTGACTACTTAGATCATGTTCTATTTTGGCTTAGGCTATGGATCTTGTCATTATCCTCAAGAATGAGCATCAAATAAAATTGGCACGGTGCTTTCAGTAACTCAATCTTATCCCTTCCTCTTGGATATCAAAGATTGTAAAAGCCACTCCTTTGGACAGAACATTGACTGATTGCAATACTCATTATCTGAACCAGTTGTTATTTGTGATGGTGTGCTTACAAAATATTTTGTTACCCTAAGTAATTTTAGCAGGTTGTCCAAAATGTGATTTAAACTTAATCGACACATGTATTAAGAGAACCACTGGGACCTTATTTGGCATATGTACTTATAGTACCACTGCCTAGATATGAAATTAAGGCAACTTATTCTGCTTCTCCAGTCAAGCTTCGTGTTTATGTTTTTCATACACTATGGGCTAAGCACATGTTATCACAACCTATTGGATTAGATAATTTGTATTGTTTTGAACGTATGGGGTAGAATTCATATATTCAGTGGGGAATGAGAAGGAAATTTTGATGTGGTGTCAACTTTGTATATTTTAGAGAATACATGAATTGGTATATACACAATGACTGTAATTGCAAGATATCTTTACTATATTGGCTTATGTTTGACACATTATTCAAATGGGTAGTACTGCCTATATACAATTGTAACCTTAATACAGATTAGGACTTCCATTTTTCTTGGAAACTAATTATTTAGTTTCACTTTGTTAAACATAGATTATACTTGAACTTCTTGTGTATTATCCATGTTTTTTATCAAATGAGTGAATCTACCCTGAAAGAGTGTTTGAATTTTTCATTGTATTTGTTTTAGGCATGCTGATCAGCCGCTTCATTTATTTTTAATGTCACCCTATCTGCAGTAATCAAGTCCCATGAAGAAGAATGTTTAGTATGTTTTATTGAAATTTGTGGAGATTATTTTATGTAAATTCCAAACAATTAGTTAAATTTGTTATCAAATTAAACCATCCAATTAAAATTAGTTCATACTAGCACGACTTGACTAATATGAAGAAATTGAATCAAAACTAGGTTCTTGTGATATGACTTAATTGATATGAATCCAATTCAATGATGGGTGACTTTTTGGGTTTATGAAATCTAGCAAGGATCTCAAATTTAATGAGCCATTTTTGAATCACTAAACAAAAAATTCTTTCATCGGCTTTAAAACTAATGCTCAATGATCTAACAGCCTCCTTCTTCAATGGGTGGTTTCTTCAAAACTCTTGCTTTGAGTTTTCAATTTGGTCCCTTTGTTGGGGTTTTTCTCTTCAATTTAAGACTATAGTAGAAATTTTTAGGGAACCTATGAGTTTTATTCCCTTCCCTTACAACCAAAAGGAAATATGTTTTAGTGACGCTTTATGTGTTCTACATGCAATCTTGGTTCCGAGGTATCCTACCCATGATATTGTAATGAAATTGGTTCATTTCATTAACTGAAAAAGATCACTGTAACATTCAACAAACTTTTAGGGACACAAGAAAAGAATGGGACACAAAAAATATTTTGTATGTATCTGAATTGGGTCATAGTAAAGCATTAATTATCTACTATATCTACTTGCTAACTTCCCCTTTTTGGTTCATCTTTACGCCTCATGGATGCAACAAGTACATCCCAAAATTTTTATGACTACTTGTAAGCTACAGGTAGGGAAACAATGTATTTTTTTTACTTTACAAAATGTTCAAACTGTATTTGATCGTAAATAATGATTGATACTAAGATGGAGTATGGAATCAAGTATTTTCATGTATCATGTGAATGTTAAGCTACTATTTGTTTTGGTAATGGTCTAAGGCATTAGGATTTTGTTTTGTATCTGATGGGCATTTATACATATCATGTGAAGGATTGTAATAGATTATCAATATTAATATAGAGTAATAATCATGATTAAACCATTATTTTTCCCTGCTGGGAAAAGGCATTTGTACTATTTAGTAGGATACATGCTAATATTGATAGCTTATTCTGTAGCATCAGATATATATAAATGTCAGTTTTATTCACTAAATAGTCTTTTAAACATGCATTTTGATGTAGGGAGCAACCATGAACATTGAAAAGTCTAAGTATGGTCGTAGGTGGCCTATGACAAGAAAGTGAGATAGAGGAATGTTCATATGGAAAAGCATACGTACAATGGTATGGATCAACACGGACATCATATAGTGTAGCATGCAGTTTCGACACAAAGGAAATAAGTGCACAGTAGTCAAATAGCTAAATAACTATTTTATGAAAAGGATTGTTCATCACATAGAAGACATGTGTGCTCTATTTTTTCCATTAGTTTTCACCATAGCTCTTCACTTTTTTCATTATACATTTGTCTACATGCATCTCTATACCTAGGTTTTCTTGAACTAGGAAAGAAACTATCAAGGGTTACCTTGTAAAGATTGTCTCGAATGTAGGCATTACTATCCCTTCCTATTTTAATGATACTTAGCGCCAAGAAACCCAAGATGTCAGTAAAGTTACAAGATTGGATGTAAAAAGAATCATCAATAAGCCTACTGCAACATCCCTTTCTTATGGGGTGAATGAGAAGGAGGGCCTAATTATTGTGTTTAGTTTTGATGGGGGTAATTTCAATGTACCAGTGCTTGAAATATCCAATGGTGTATTCGAGACATGTTCCTTCCCTTGAGACGTTAGGTTATTTTACATTCATTATTTATTTCTTCTCATTTTCTGCTTTACCATGCAAATTATTGTAACCTTGTTAACTTTTTATTATAGGTAAAGGCCAAAAATGGTGATACTTTTTTGGGGGTGAGGATTTTGATAATTCTCTGCTCTAGTATTTAGTTGTTGAGTTCAAAAAGACAAAAAATAACCTATCCTAGGATAAGATAGCCTTACAAATGCTTCAAGAGGTTATAGAGAAACCGAAGGTGGAGATGTCATCTTCTCTTAACACATATTAACCTACCATTTATCACGGAACATGCATTTGGTACAAAGCATTTGAATGTGAAATTAACTTGTTTGAAGTTTGAAATGTTAGCAAATCACTTAATCGAGAGGATAAGAATCCCTTGCAAGAATTGTCCAAAAAAAGCAGGGATTATGACATTGGAAGTGGATGAAGTTATTCTTATGGGAAGAATGTATTGGGTGCCAAGGGTTCAAGAGATTTGTGTTAAGATTTTTGGAAAGATGCCAAGTAAACATGTTAATCAAAACGAGGCTATAACAATGGGTGCTGCCATCCAAAGTGGAATTTTGTTCGCTAATGTAAAGGAACTGCTTTTACTAGATGTGACTCCTCTTTCTCTTGGATTAGAAACACTTGGCAAGGTTTTCACTAGGTTAGTAAGAAGAAATACAACAATCCCAATGAATAAGAGTCATATATTCTCAACTGATGCAGATGGTCAAACTTGGTGGATAGACCATGATGTTGCAATAATTAAATCCATTCAAGGAGGAGAGTCTTCATCCTTTGGACGAGGCCCCAAACCTTTAGTTGTGGGCTTAGTATCCACTATCCATAATTTTCATGTGTGGGTTCATCTTGATGGCCAGAGGAATAGTATGAAATTTTTCAAAGTGAGAGACCACTTTGGGGTTCTTGTTGTGGATCAATGCCTTTGCTTCTCTTGACACCCTCTTACAACTTGACTTGTTGTATGTTAATTTTGTTGCTTGATGGTTGAGAATGCGTGGTGTGCAAGAGAATATCCTTGAGGTGGTACTTTGTTCATTGTGAAATATATAGTGGCCCATTAACTCATGTAGGTGGATTATTTCCATCTCCCCCTCTACATTTGCACTTGGATATGTAGAATCAAATCTACACAAATGAGAGACCCCTCTTGTTAAGTACATCGGCAGTATGCTAAAAACCAGTTGATACACATATCTTTGTTATGTTCCAAAGATATAAGATACCAATTCTAATATAGTACTGAGTTGTGTGAAAATCTATGGCCCGGGGGAGAGAATCTCCCAATACAGAAATCTTTGAGGGAATATTAGATGAGAGCAAGGAGGGTCTAACCTTAAAATGAGCATATTTTCAAAACTAGAACAAGTGCTTCAAGGTTTCATTCTTTCCACATGGTGGGCATTTAAGGTATAGAATCAGTAGGTGTTCAAGCTCATGTTATTCTTCTCGAATTTATCCTTGCAGTGTTTCCTTTCCAACATTTGGTGCAATTGCTAGAAATAATATCTGATTTTAAGGTCACGGCCAAAGACCAAATTGGTGTATGAGAGCCCCTTGTTTGTGGGACAAGGGAACCACCTCCCTTAACTGCTAAAGTCTATGAAGGCATACATAATCTACCCCCCTCTCACTGTGACCCCTTACTAAGAAGCACATGTTCTTAATCATTAGGCCACTCAAGCTGTATAATAATAAAGTTATAATTTAATTAGTTTTATGATTTTTTTATTTTGTTTTAGCAATGTGATATGTGTCAAGTAATAAGTTTTTTGTTACCTATTATGGATTAATGTCTATGGAAATTTACCAAACACTTAATTTATATGGTTGTGTTAGGTGGAAGGATTTAATCTCCAAGGAATATTCTAAAATATTTATAACAATATACCCAAATCAAAGCTTGAGATTTATCTCCAAAATAGTTTTGTGTTATTTTTTTGCCTTTTAATTAAATTGATTAATTAAAAAATGACATATAAACAAGTAAGTTATGGTTATTTCGAGCATGTGGTATTAATAAGCCATGGTATTAGCCCATAATATTGTAACAAATCCTATATACAAATTAAGAATCTCCATTGCAAACATCAACAACAAAGGAGGTACCTCTAGATATTGCTCTCGAGCAAAAATCCTCTTCCACTGATCTTTATTCTTTTTGTTAGTTGTATTTTTTTTTATCTTATTGTGTTCTATTGAGGAAGTGTGTTTGGATTATAGGCTATAAATTATTATAATATTATTTTGTACTTGTGAGTTTTACATCTCCTAAATAATTTATTAATAATAATCTAATTTTAATTTTGAATTAAAAGAAAAAAAAAACATTTCTCATATTGTAAGCCCCTTGTTACTATATATATTTTATATACGGTTCAAAATACAAAATATAAAATTAATAATAATGTAGTAGTATTAATTGATTTTTTAAATAAAAATATTATAAATTTATTTTGTTTCGATAATTTAAATTATCTTAATTATTGTCCTCATTTTTTTATATTTCGTTTCCATGAGTTATATTTAAATTCTTCACCTACCATTAATATTAAGGAAAAATATATTTTAATATTTTAATTTTCTATTTTTCATTCGCTTAAAATTAAAAAATAAATAATACTTAGTTTTTTAGTTATATAAAACATAATATTTATTTATTTAGTAATATATATATATATATATATATATATATATATATATATATATATATATATATATATATATATAGATATATATATATATATATATGAGGAATTTAAGACTTTCAAGAGAATATTGAGTATGACAAGAAAATAAAAGTTAGAAAGAGAATAATAATATTTATCCCAACTACCAAAAATACATCTAATTCTAATGTTGAATGGAGTATGATAACAAAGATAAAAACTAGGAAGATAATAATAACATTTACCCCAACTATCCAAAATACATCCAATTCCAATGTTGAATGGAAGAACAATCTACTCATAGCATCATAACATCCCACTAGTAGAGAGATTGTCCTTCCATCAAACATTGGGCTAACCCTGGCATAAGCTCAACCTTTTTCGAATATATACATATAAGAGATGATGTGTTTATTGCACTCACATATTTAATGTTAAATAACTTATCATACATATAAAGAACACGAAAATAGGATGTACTTTGGAAAAAATCCAATATAAAAAATCGAAGGAGAGTCATATGCTCTGCCCTTTTCACATGTGTATAAGTGCAAATATAAAGAAAATGCACTCACTATGGAGTTTCCATGGACAATGTATGTTTTAAATGGTTGTTACATTAAGATGATCTTCTACTTCTTTCTTATCCTTCAAAGTTGTTTCCCATAAACCTAGTGTTTAACCCAATTTTTATCATAATATGATAATAATTTAAGGTTAAGCTTAGAGTTTCTTCATGTCTCAATCCCTAATTAATGTTAAGGTTTTGGACTCTTTAATATCTTTTTGAAATTCCACATGTGAGTAACTTCACATTCTCTGTGATGTTAGTTAGCATGACATCTACTTAGTATCATGGTAGTCAAGGTGTGATTAGCTCCACATTGTGAGTAATGAGAATTGACCTAACATCTATTTAGTATCACTTTAGTCAATAATATAAATTAATTTTTTCATACAAACTTCTATTAAAATAATTTTTCAATTAGAAAGCTCTTGATATATTTAGTATCACTTTAGTGAATGATATAAATTAACTTTCTCATACAAACTTCTATTAAAATAATTTCTCAATTAGAAAGCTCTTAATGTATTATGAACTTTATTGACAAAATTTTAATTAAAACATAATTATTTGAAGCTTTAAATAAATTTCAAAAAAGTTTAAGCCGAAAACATCAAAATCAAATTTAAAAACCATACAACTTAATAACTCTAATTTCTAGGCCACAAAAAATTAAAATAAATAACAAATTATATCAAAATTTAGGCAAAATCCATATTTAAATATTTTGATTTTATAAAAATTAATTTATATTTTCCCAAAACATTGAATTATAATTGAAATGGATGTATTCATTTAAATATAATATATTTGTTAATTCTTTTAAAAATGAAAAAGGTCGGATTTATGATGTTCCCTTGTACATTTTGATAAACATAAAATCAAAGCTGTCGGATTTATGATGATGGGTTGTACGTTTTCATTCACAACCCAAACTCTCTAGATACACTGCCACTCAAATCAAGTCACGAATTTCAAAACATTTAAAGAAATACTAATATTTCATGATGACCGCAAGATAAGTGTGTTATTTCTTTCAATTTTATTAGGGGAGAGATTCCTATTGGTGTGCAGGGACCAGTAATTGATATAGTACTGGTCCCACCAAACCAGTACTATATCAATTACTTAAAACGAAAATTTAAATAGAAATAAATAACATTATGTATAAATAAGTATTAAATTATGTCCAAAAATCACCCATACATTGACTGGGCCCACAACTGTCCATAAATAGTATTTTACTACTTAATACTGCAAAACATATTGACCCAAGTAGAAAACAGCTAGAGCCATAAAGGCTTCCAAACTGGTCTATTCCAGAAGTACAAAATAGCAGTCACTTCAACCGCCACTCATCAGAACTGCAACTTTGCATCCCAAATAAATATGCCTACCTGCACATAACAAAAGGAATGTATGTCAGCCATAACTGTTGTGTTGTTCAACAACTAAACACCCTATGTTCAATAAATGGCACCCAACCCAATAACAATTAAATCCACTTTGTTCAATAAATGACACCCAGACCCAATAATTGCAATAAATGACACCCAACTCACTCTATTTCTCATTAAAACAGATCAAAGCACAAGGATCAACAAATAAACAATTCCCAACCATTAGATCACATCAAATTAAATCCACACCACACATTCAAAATGAAGCCATTGCAATCCATGTGCATCCATGTCCACCAATTAAAATCAAGTCCCCAAAACTATAAAAGAAGTCCACCCACTGTTGAAGTTGCATCTTATGCTTTCAAACTATTCAGCAAACTTGAAGACAACATCACAAAACAGTGGTCAATATATTCAAGTTAGTTATATGAATTACAACTCATTCTTCTTACAGTTTTGTTTTCATTGTTTTCATTTATCAGATTTCTTACATTATAGTTCTGTCCATAGGGTTATGGTTAACCTATACAGTTACAGTTAACCTTTTTTATACAGAGTTTATGTATGTGTTCTAGCTTATTATATCATCAGCTTCATAGTGATTACAACTTACATATCATAGAGGTTACATATGTCGTGTTAGTACTGTAGTCACAACTTGTTTAGCTTACAGGAATTGAAGCTTAGCTTACAGGAATTGAACCTATTGAATACAGTCGTATCCATCTAATCAACGTCACAGGTTGTTTACCTTACAGGAATTGAACCTTAGCTTACAGGAATTATTCGATCATCAGCTTCATAGTGATTACAGCTTACATATCACAGAGGTTACGTATGTCGTGTTAGTACTGTAGTCATAGCTTGTTTAGCTTACAGGAATTGAACCTTAGCTTACAGGAATTGAGCGATTATTATGGCTTGGGTTCTATGCAGAATGAGTTAAAACATAGAACAAAAACGAATTGTAACTTTAATGACTCTGATAAACTTAGTAATTTTTCACATATTTTCATACCTTGACAATCATCATTGATACATCACATTGAAACATAATCGAAAGACATGTATTTTCAGAAGCATGAAGCTATTGAGAAAGCAAAAATTTTGATATTGAGTCGAAAGAATGCAAATAAGTGAATTTCTACTACTGATGAATGGACCATAGAACTGAGGAATGGTTTCTTAGAATGGAAGCCCGAGCAGATGACCATTTCTCTTTATTGGATTAGATGACTGTAAGATTTTAGATAATGAGAAAACACAATTAAAAGTAACATAGCAGATGACAGTCTTATTGGCCTTCATATCTTTTCACCTCGTTGAGCTCGAGACCTTAGGGTATGGAGAGCCAGAGCCATACGGAGTTGTAAAAGTTGGACCAAAGGAATGGGGATTTACATAATTCAGCACTGTACATTAAGTCACAGAAAATGGAGAGAAATCTTGGAGCAGAGATTGTTCTTCTCAATATTCAAAATAACTAAATAAATTCAAAATAACTAAATAAATTATATGGAAAATATAATAAATAAATGACTGCAACGAAACTCGATTAAACTGAAGTAAAACCAATTGTCTATGACACCTAGGATACCATAGAATCAAATGTGATAGTGATTACAACTTACATATGTCGTGTTAGTACTGTAGTCATAGCTTGTTTAGCTTATAGGAATTGAACCTATTGAATACATCTCATTCATCTTATCACTATTAAGCTCTATACACTAAAAAGCTCGTATTAGTATCTGAGCATGGTTTCAGTTCACCCTTATCTATGAGTGAGCTAGAACAAAGCTCTGTATAATTACATATGTTATATGTATATTGAAGCTGAATCCAGTCTATTAGGGAGATAACCAACCTGTGATACAGGTACTTTATCATATCTATACATGTATTTCTTAGGTTAGTACTGATAGGTCAACCTTTAGATGATGTTACTTATAAAATATCTGTGCTATTACTTATGCCGAGTGTTATGAGAACGAGACAAGCAAGTGATTAGGTAAACAAGCATGGTTAGAAAGAGTCATGTGTAAATACTGTGTTATAATTCCATAGCTTGTCATAAGCTTAGATAAGGTACAAAGGTGACAAGCTAATCAATATACGACATGATATCCCGGGGTTCTCACTCTTAGTCATTCCTATTATATAAATACCTTTTTTCTTATTGCTATATAGAGTACAGTTCTCTCCATAATCAATACATATGGATAGGCTGTAATCACTGTATACGCATATCCTACTGTAATACATAATCAATACATATGGATAGATTGTAATCACTGTATACGCATATCCTAATGTAATACATAATCAATACATATGGATACACTGTAATCACTGTATACGCATATCCTAATGTAATACATATGGATAGACTATAATCACTGTATACGCATATCCTAATGTAACAAGCTATGTTTCCTCATTACTTTGATTTCCATGGTTCTACTTATGGCATTGATTCAACCATTAGTAATGATTACACTCTACTCTATAGGGTAAGTACATATTGAATAGACCTACTTATTACCTGTATTTCCTAATCTTTAATAGATATAAGGAGAATGACGTAATTCATACATGTTTACATACCTCATTGGTTTAGTTGTATAAAGCTGTTGAAAGTAAATGGAAAATGATATATGAAAACAATGACATACATGTTGATAATTTCCTGTAGTAGAGGAAAAGTATTTTTGCAGAAGTAATAAAGCATAATTTGACATATATTCTAATGTCTAAATGCAACATACATGTTGATAATTTCTTGTAATAGAGGAAAAGTAATTTTTGCAGAAGTAATAAAGCATAATTTGACATATATTCTAATGTCTAAATGCATGCAATAATTTTACAGGTTGTTGCATCTATGGCAAAAGGAAGTTACTCTGCTCGTACAAGGAGAAGTGGCAGGAGAGTGACAAGGGGTGCGCAGCTGCGATGCACATTGTCTGATGATGATAGGCCAGCTGATGTCAATGCCGGAAATGCACCAGGGAACATTGTTGAAGATGACCATGTGACAGCCGCTGATGTTAACACACCATCAGCCACAGAACCACCATCAACAACACTCCAAGGGGCAAGCTCAACTAAAAATATCAGTGCTATAAGAGGATGGACAAAAGAACAAATGTTAGTTGCAATTGACGACATAGAGTTTAATGGATACTCAGTTCGGGCATCTGCAAAAAAACATGGTATTCCTCCCTCATCAATACATTATTGGATAAATGGACTGACTCATACAAAATGTAGAGGGCCTCTTACAGTTATGACTGAGGAGGAGGAGGCTGAGGTGGTTGAGTGGTGTAAAGAGATGGCCCAACTGAGACATGGGCTAGAGTTGATACAACTCAAATCAATAGTTGCTCAAATCTGTCAAGGGAGGCCAAACCCATTCAAAGATGGGTTTCCTGGTAAATCATGGTGGTTTGGGTTTAAAAAAAGGCATCCAGAACTTGTATTGCGTACTGCTGAGGGCCTTAACAGAGACAGAGCATTAAATTTGCGCCCTACAGTTGTGCAAAAATTCTATGACACACCTTCTAGTGCTTATGATAAACATTCTTATGGAGCAGACCATATATGGAACTGTGATGAAATAGGTTTACATGCAGGGAGGAATTGTGGCATGCGGGTAATTGCCAAGAGAGGGAGCCAAAATGTGTCAAAGATTTTGCCCAAGAGCAGGTAGTGGATAACTATTTTATGTTGTGTTAATGCAATTGGTACTTCAATCCCGGGATTTTATCTATTCAAAGGTAAAAATCAACTGAAAAACTATATACAGAACTGTGAACCAGGTGCATGCATGGCTGCACATCCCCATGCATGGATGACTAAAGAACTGTTTCTAAGTTGGCTTTTTCACTTTGCTGCATCGGTACCAGGTGGCGTCTCGCCTAATAACAGACACCTTCTGATATTAGATGGCCATGGGAGCCACATGGCTGTACAAACAATTGAGGAAGAAAACAATTTAGGCATCGACCTGTTGACATTGCCCGCTCATACCACTCATAGGCTGCAACCCCTTGATGTTAGTGTGTTTGGCCCTTTCAAGAACTATTTCAGGTCGGAGCGTGCTGCATGGATGGCAAAGAATCCAGGGGTTGAGGTGAAAAGGTTTGAGCTAGCAAAGCTTGCAAGTAAAGATTTTAAAATGGCTTTGACACCATCAAATATCAAGGCTGGCTTTAGGAGGACAGGAATCTGGCCACTGAACTATGATGCTCTTATGCATGATACTGGTTGTAGCCAAGCATTTCATGTGGATGGTCAGGAAGAAGGGAATGTCCAAACAGGTGTTGAAGTGCAAGAAGTAGATGACCAAGATGATGTTGTTGCAGCTGGTAATATGATTTCCCTGTCTCAAGGACACTTATATGCTGAAGATGATGAAACTGTATGTGAAACACAATATAACAATGAACAAATTCCTAGTAACATGGAGATTGTTCCACCAACTCAAGAACATGAAATTCCTGTTGCTGATATTGCTAATGATATTGTTGAACATGCAGTTGACAATGACCAATTGACATTGCCAAGCCAAGTAACCCCACCTTCATGGCTAGCAGAAGCAATGATCAATATGAATGCACATAGTGTCTCAGCAACCAATGAAGAAAGCATGAACATGCCCTCACAACCAGCAGAATTGAACAGTGAAATTGTTCATTTTCTTGTGGACAATAGATCAATGGAAGAAGATGAAGGACATAATGAGGCATCAAATGAAGATAATGATATGGTTCAATCAGTTCCAACAGATACTCGAAGGAAAGTACGAATCAATGACATGCAGGTGGGAGGGGTGGAGAAGACACTTGGACGGTTCCTAAAGCTACCAGTAGAGAGAGTATCAATGAGAAAAAAGCAAGGTGCACCGGGTAGTCTTCGTCTGGGCCGAAGCTCACAGTTACTCACCTCAGAGGACTATATAAACCTATTAGTTGAGTCAGAAAAAAAGAAATTTGAAATGCAAGAATTAAAACAGAAAAAGAAGGATATGGTCAAGGAGAAGAAGGCAGCAAGGATTGTTGTAGCACAACGTCGAGCAGAAGAAAGGATTGAAAGAGATAAAGCAAGGCAAGTTAAGGACCAACAAAAGCAAATGGCAAGACAGGAAAAGGAAAAATGAAAGGCACAACAAATGCTTGAAAAGGAACAAGGGATGATCAACGATACAAGAATAGCTGATGAAACTAGGATTATTTCAAACTCATTGGACTGCATTGCAGATAATACACCATTATTCCAAGATCTCATAAACATTCAAGTGCCCCACTATCAAATTGAGGGTTTACCCACTTTCCTTGTTCCTACCAGAGCTGGTGTCAATTCTATGTATGCTCATTACACACCTCCACTTAATGCAGGGGTCAGTAGTGCAAATGTGAGGTATGGGTACTCAGTACCTCCATGGTTGGAAGCTACAAATTGGAATCAATCATATGGCATCAATCAACCATTTCCTAATCAGCCCTTGACTGGTAGGCCAACCTACCTGGCTCAAGAAGGTAACTCGGGGAGTTTTGGCACTCAAGATTCTCAGGGCTATAAAGAATAGGGGTGTCATATGTTTTTGGTTCTAACCACATTATGATGTGGATTTTGGATGGATTGTATCTTTTTCTTGGCACATAAACATTTTGGCTTACAACCTAGTAGTGATTTCTTGTGGCAACCTAACTGTGTGTTGATAAGAAATTTTCAATGGAATATGTCTTTCTGTAAAATATTAATTATGATAAAACTATTTCTATAAGTTATTCTGTGCGCACTGTAAAAAGCTCTAAACTCACTTATGGCTCCAATAAGTGGACCGTTATCTAAAGGAACACCATTCAACTTATAAAAAATAAGTGCCATTGTAAATCTCTTCTAATGGGTCTGCATTCACTACACCACTATACTGTCCTGATTTAGATCGAACATATTGACCATATAAATTTTATTAGAAACAAAAGAAGTTATAATGTGATGACAGTGCTAGGCAAGTCCACAATCACTTAACACTGAATAGAAGTCTACACTTGCAATTAGAAACACCTCCTGCTCACTTCTAATGTACAAACCATAAAAACAAAAACGTTAACATGCAAGAATAACTCAGCATGATGCCACAAGAAGGCAGTTAAGGAGTTGACAATATTAAAGTTGCAATAGCTATTGTTCAAATGCGAAGTAGATTATCTTGCAGTTCTGTCTTGACTCTGTTTATGTTAGCAAAAGTTTCCTGGTCAGGTTATGATGCTAGAGCCAACCAAACCAGAGAAACAGTTCAAAAACTAAACTTGCTAAAATGAACAAAAGTAGTCATATCTACATGGAATGAAATCCTGAATTCAATGAAAAAAATACTATAGTAGGGACAATAAAAATGCAGCGTTTTTATCTATAAAGCAAACACAGTAACAAGGGGCTACTCTAACAGGCATGTCAAAGTGCCAAGCCAAGTCCACTCGAAATTTACATGAATTGTACAGAAAAATATGATGGTGAGATTTTTCCTAAGGATGCCTTCGATCTCAACATTGAAGGCATCAAATTTACAGCACTGTAGAAAGCTCTAAACTCACTTATGGCTCCAATAAGTGGACCGTTATCTAAAGGAACACCATTCAACTTATAAAAAATAAGTGCCATTGTAAATCTCTTCTAATGGGTCTGCATTCACTACACCACTATACTGTCCTGATTTAGATCAAACATATTTATCATATAAATTTTATTAGAAACAAAAACAGTTATAATGTGATGACACTGCTGGGCAAGTTTACAATCACTTAACACTGAATAGAAGTCTACACTCACAATTAGAAACACGTCCTGCTCGCTTCTAATGTACAAACCATAAAAACACAAATGTTAACATGCAAGAATAACTTATCATGTTGCCACAAGAAGGCAGTTAAGGAGTTGACAATATTAAAGTTGCAATAGCTATTGTCCAAATGCGTAGATTATCTTGCAGTTCTGCCTTGACTCTGTTTATGATAGCAAAAGTTTCTTGGTCAGGTTATGATGCTAGAGCCAACCAAACCAGAGAAACAGTTCAAAAACTAAACTTGCTAAAATGTACAAAAGTAGTCATATCTACATGGAATGAAATCCCAAATTCAATGAAAAAAATACTATAGCAGGGACAATAAAAATGCAGTGTTTTTATCTATAAAGCAAACACAGTAACAAGGGGCTACTCTAACAGGCATGTCAAAGTGCCAAGCCAAGTCCACTCGAAATTTACATGAATTGTACAGAAAAAGATGATGGTGAGATTTTTCCAAAGGATGCCTTCGATCTCAACATTGAAGGCATCAAATTTGCAGCACTGTACAAAGCTCTAAACTCACTTATGGCTCCAATAAGTGGACCGTTATCTAAAGGAACACCATTCAACTTATAAAAAATAAGTGCCATTGTAAATCTCTTCTAATGGGTCTGCATTCACCACACCGCTATACTGTCCTGATTTAGATCGAACATATTTAGGATATAAATTTTATTAGAAACAAAAACAGTTATCATGTGATGACAGTGCTGGGCAAGTCCACAATCACTTAACACTGAATAGAAGTCTACACTCGCAATTAGAAACACCTCCTGCTCGCTTCAAATGTACAAACCATAAAAACACAAACACATGCAAGAATAACTCAGCATGTTGCAACAAGAAGGCAATTAAGGAGTTGACAATATTAAAGTTGCAATAGCTATTGTTCAAATGCGTAGATTATCTTACAGTTCTGTCTTGACTCTGTTTATGTTAGCAAAAGTTTCCTGGTCAGGTTATGATGCTAGAGCCAACCAAACCAGAGAAACAGTTCAAAAACTAAACTTGCTAAAATGAACAAAAGTAGTCATATCTACATGGAATGAAATCCCGAATTCAATGAAAAAAATACTATAGCAGGGACAATAAAAATGCAGCGTTTTTATCTATAAAGCAAACACAGTAACAAGGGGCTACTCTGATAGGCATGTCAAAGTGCCAAGCCAAGTCCACCCGAAATTTACATGAATTGTACAGAAAAAGATGATGGTGAGATTTTTCCAAAGGATGCCTTCGATCTCAACATTGAAGGCATCAAATTTGCAGCACTGTACAAAGCTCTAAACTCACTTATGGCTCCAATAAGTGGACCGTTATCTAAAGGAACACCATTCAACTTATAAAAAATAAGTGCCATTGTAAATCTCTTCTAATGGGTCTGCATTCACCACACCACTATACTGTCCTGATTTAGATCGAACATATTTAGCATATAAATTTTATTAGAAACAAAAACAGTTATCATGTGATGACAGTGCTGGGCAAGTCCACAATCACTTAACACTGAATATAAGTCTACACTCGCAATTAGAAACACCTCCTGCTCGCTTCAAATGTACAAACCATAAAAACACAAACGTTAACAATCAAGAATAACTTAGCATGTTGCGACAAGAAGGCAGTTAAGGAGTTGACAGTATTAAAGTTGCAATAGCTATTGTTCAAATGCGTAGATTATGTTGCAGTTCTGTCTTGACTCTATTTATGTTAGCAAAAGTTTCCTGGTCAGGTTATGATGATAGAGCCAACCAAACCAGAGAAACAGTTCAAAAACTAAACTTGCTCAAATGTACAAAAGTAGTCATATCTACATGGAATGAAATCCCGAATTCAATTAAAAAAATGCTATAGCAGGGACAATAAAAATGTAGCGCTTTTATCTATAAAGCAAACACAGTAACAAGGGGCTACTCTGACAGGCATGTCAAAGTGTCAAGCCAAGTCCACTCGAAATTTACATGAATTTACAAGTTATGCAAGTCAATTGAGAGCAGCGACAGAGAGTTTCGAGGGTTTGTTTGGGGTCATTGCTGCGATGTTCCATTTTCCCTTTGTCTTTCTGCTTGGGGTCGGCTGTGGGGCGAAGCCCTCCGCCGAGGATGGCACGGGACGGCCGAGGGCACGGGATGGCTGAGGGCACGGGACGGCAAAAATAACCGCTTAAGTGGGTTCTAATTGGTATTGGTGCTTTTGTCCATCTGAGAGCGCGCTCATAACTCACACAACACATATGTAGCAGGCAGAGTGCACACAGAGTGCACGAATAGGTCACACCGCCGAGGATGGCACGGGACGGCCGAGTGCACGGGATGGCCGAGGTCACGGGACGGCAAAAATAACAACGAATACAGCAAAAATAACATAGAAAACAATGAAATTTCCACAAAACCCTAAACCTTCAATAACAAACAGCATCAAAATATCCAAAAACCCTAAAAAAAATCCTAAAAAAAATCCTAAAAAAATGCCATAAAATGCCATAGAAAGTATACAAATTTCCAAATAGAGTTGCTTGTGTTGAAAAACACAGAGAAATTGCTGGTAGGATTAAAATCCTACCGGATACAGGCCATGGATGGTCACCGACCTCCCCCACCTTCCCCGGAGCTCGCCAGACCTTCTCCACACCTACAACGACCTTTTCCACACCTGCAATGAGAATAAAAAGCCATTAGGGAACAGAAAACCACCAAAAACACCAGCACAAAACAACAAAATCTTGTTTTACCTCGAGCTCAGTAAAATTGCAACCGACTCCTCCCCAAACAACAAAATCGCTGAATAAGACCACCACCAGAGAAATGCTAAACAACCGGCATTCCATGCTAAACAACCGGCATTCCAGAATGACCAAGAAATCTAGGCGGAAAAGCACAAGAAAAGCAGAACCGATGTCCCAACCACAAACCCTGAAACTCCAGCAAACATTCGCACCAACACCTGCATACCAGGCGAAGCGCACAGGTACACAAACCCTGTCAACCGAACAAACAATTCCAACAGCACACGAATAAACGACTCTGCACGCAGGTTCTGGGGCCGTCCCGCGCCATCTTCGGCAGGGGGCTTCGCCCAACAACCGGCCCCGAGCAGAAAGACAAAGGGAAAACGGAACATCGCAGCAATGAACCCAAACAAACCGGTGAAATGGCGCGAACCCGAAATTTTATGCAGTGATATGATAGCCAACACATGGAGCTCCACAGTGGACAGGTGTCGTACCGGCTCCATGTGGTTTAACGCGTGGTAATGTGATGTGGCGGGGAGGGCGCACATGTAATGGCGACCCTCCCCTATTTCTTTCGATTAAAGTCCTTCAACGAGTGTCATTCTTCTCACGGGTTATATTTGGGGTCATCCATCAAGTCTACATTTCCTTAATGAAAAATATACATTCCGGAAGCGTATGCATCACTCTCAATGTGATATATTTAAAGTTGGGTCTTTAATTTTGATAGGTGATTTCAATGCAGTTTTATCTTGAGATGAATGTCAGGGTGTAGGGCAGATCCCTTCATTGACCATCTTTGCTAATGCTTTGAGTGCAATCATTTATGGGATATTAGACCTCTTACTCTAATTCTTACCTTGCACAGCCGGTGTTAATCACATTGGTAAAAGACTAAATCGGCTCTTAGTACATGAAAATCTGCTTGAGAGTCTGGGATGTATGTGATCATGGGTAGAAAAATATCTGACCTTTGACCACATGCATTATAGTGGACACTGGAGCACCTTGGTTTGGGCATTCCATTCAAATCTATAGAATATGGATGGAGGACATGGACTTCATTTCACTGGTCTACAATTTTTGGAGGGCACAAAACCAAGAGGTTGGGAAATCCTTGATGTTGTACACACATTTCATTATCTACAAAGTCATTCTTAGTTTGCATGATGTCAGAGTTCCCATTCGCATAATAAAGGATCGATCTCATAGATTTGCTCCAAATGCAATACATTTTTCCGGCAGGTTTCTTTGATGGTGTTGCCCGGAATTCCAAATGTGGCTGCAGTGTTTGGCTTCAGGTGGACCAAGTATGACATTACAGGTTTCATTGGAATGGTGGACCAAGTACCAACATTAGGGTAGAAACATTTGCTCTCTGGGGCCTCTTGTGGATCTCCAGGCAACTGTGTATTGATACTTTATTTGTATATGGAGACTCACAAGTCCTCATCAATGGTCTATTGTCAAACCTAGATTTCACCTCCCACATCCCCACATCTTTCTTCTTGGATCGCCCAGATCAAATTTCTCCGAGGTACCTTCATAATGATCACCTTTCGGCACATATTTGGTGAGAATAATCATGTTGCAAACTCACTGTCAAAGCTTGGGATTGTTGATTATTATGGTATCATACATTATACATCTTTAGAGGGAGAGACAATATGGGTTGAGGGCTCTTTTTTCTTCCCATAGTTTGTGGTTATTGACTTTTCATATTTAATTCATGTTGGTTATTGACTATTTAGATAGAATGTCACTATTTCAATTGTGACAGTTTGACAACGTAAATAGTATTTTTTTGAATATGGAAAGATATGTATAGATCATTTTTCTCAATCTGCTAGTAGAATATATGAAATATAAAAGCTAGATGTAGTTATGACTCATTAAATATATGCATTGTTACATAATATATATAAGCCTCCTTCAACCAATATAAATAATAAAATTTCAATATTACCTTAATAAGTGTGGTTTATTTCAAAATAGGTTTCTAGAATTTCTGTTTACAAAAAAAAACAGTTAAATGATAGCTCCCCTAATTAAATGATACTGTAATTTGTTCAATTGATGTCACCGAGTTAGATGAATGAATGCGAGTAACCTGAATGAATGCAGAGTGCTTCGGCAACCTACAGTAAGGAAACAAGGATACATACTTTTCTGGATGTTACTCTAAGGCAACTCCTAAGCAACTCAAGAAGTTGCAGTGGATCCAATTTACTTCACCGAAATACAAGGCCACTCTTGGGCGAGGTACCCACCCAAGAGTAAGAGCAACTTAATACATATTTTATTCATGTAACAGCAACTTAATATAATTAAGCTTAGAGATTGCTATTTTAGAAAGCAATAAGAGAAGAACGCCAATCCCTCAACCACCTCGGAGCGATTCAGGGATACATTAACAATCGAAAAAGAAGTCGTTTTGGGAGCAGGAAGGCATGCCTGAGGCCTTGCAGCAGTTAACAGGAAAGCAAACAACCGGGAAACCCACAACAAATAGGAGCAGCATTTCCTTGCACTAGGAAGCGCAAGCCCCTCCGGGACCTTCTCCCTCAACATGAATTCGAGGCATAGAGAGACACTGGTGGGTTGGCATAAACTTGTGTGGTTCAAAAACTTAATCCCCGTCATGCTATCATTCTTTGGATGGCTATCCGGGGGAAGCTATACACACAGGACAAACTAGTCAGCATGGGTATTGGTATTATTCAGATTAACCGATGTGTATTATGCAAGGAAGAAGAGGAAACTCTTGACCATCTGTTCTCTTCTTGCCCATTTACAAGTGCTTCAGTTCCATAACCAACCTGCAAATAATAACAAAGTGGCAAATCAATATCCGAAAAAATCTGTAACTCTTTTTATGAAAACCACTTTAAGCTTTCTAATAAATGGGGGCGAACCAGATTTGGATCCCCTACCTATAGCCGGCATGACCCGGAAGCCTCCAAGGGAGAGAGATATGCTCGTGTTGTGTAGACCCGGAAGAGATAAGGGAAGAGGGAAATCTCTCTATCTATTTCTATATTGATCTAGCGGGGGTTCGCATTGCCCTTTCTATCTAATAATTTGCCAACAGTAGTCATAATAGGGGTTTGGAAAGCACAATAGCAATGACCAGTTGGTACAGCAGCACCAGTTTATGAATAATCACTTTTGACCTTTCTATATAATAACCCCGGCCGATATAAAGTGCAGTTTCCCCCCACGACCAAAAGCCTGAACTCCTTTAGGAGCAGTATCTTTAGATCCTGAAAGGTGTATACTGGATTTTTGAGACCAATGATGTATGTCAATAGGGCCGGGCAATCTGGGATGCTCAACTTCGGATCCTTTGATTCCGACACTAAGATGCTTTCCACGCCCCAGTAGAAAATCTTTCATTGCTGATGGTATTCGTTATACTGGTCAAGTGAACATCACTTGAGAAAGGCCGGCTTCAATTTATATATGTCACACCAAACGCAGGCTTCGGCGTCTCCTCCATCTCGGAAGATCTTTGCCTCTGCAACGCAGTGTATCCTGCTCTGCTCATCTTCGATTGCGTGCTCGCTTCATAGCCTTTCATTGATTCTCCACAGCTTTGTTTTCATGGCACCTCTGCAAATGAAAATCACCAGAAAGCCGTGGGGGAAAAAAGGATGGAGCCATAGGGTGGAAAGAAAGAATGTTAGGTAGGTACCTTCCGGATAGAAACTTGATTTCCTCCGGTCCGGTAGAATTCAATTACTGAACTGTACAACTACCCTACCTCTGCATAGTTAGATTACTGAACTAGGGAACTGTAGGGTAGTTGTACAGTTCAGTAATTGAATTCTACCGGACCGGAGGAAATCAAGTTTCTATCCGGAAGGTACCTACCTAACATTCTTTCTTTCCACCCTATGGCTTCATCCTTTTTTCCCCCACGGCTTTCTGGTGATTTTCATTTGCAGAGGTGCCATGAAAACAAAGCTGTGGAGAATCAATGAAAGGCTATGAAGCGAGCACGCAATCGAAGATGAGCAGAGCAAAGATCTTTCGAGATGGAGGAGACACCGAAGCCTGCGTTTGGTGTGACATATATAAATTGAAGCCGGCCTTTCTCAAGTGATGTGACCAGTATAACGAATACCATCAGCAATGAAAGATGGACCATGAAAGATCTACAACAAAGGCCACTTCATATTGGATGTTTAAATTTTAAATTTAATTATTAATAAGTATGTTGAATAAGTTGGTTTACTTTTACAATAGCTTTTTTTAAAATTTAAAGTAAGTGGTATGGATTTAATCCCTATCTTTTCTAAAATATTAGCATATATGTTAAATTTTCTATAGAATATTGGTATGTATGTTTCTACAGTGATATACCTTAGTTAAAAGTTAAAATTTATGAACAAAATAATTATTTTTTTGTTTTTTAATTAAATTCATTAATTAATTAAAAAAATTTATGTGAAAGAATATTATATAAAGTCAATTATTATTTCTTTTAGGTAGGGGTATTGATAAGTTATAACATTTGCTAATAATATTATATGTATTTCAATTTTTTTAAAATATTTATAATGATATACGTAAGTCAAAAGTTGAAATTTATTTTCAAAGTAATTATTTATTTTTTGTATTTTTAATTAAATTTATTAATTAAAAAATTCTTATGTGAAAGAGTATCATATAAAGTTAATAATGGTTTTTTTAGATATGTGGTATTTATAATCTATAGTATTAGCCCATGGTATTGTAACAAAGACTATTTTGAAAGTTGAAATTTATGAACAAAGTAATTATTTCTTTTTTGTTTTTTTAATTAAATTCGTTAACTAAAAACATTTCATGTGAAAGAATATTATATAAAGTCAATTTTAGTTTTTTCAAGTATGTACTATTGATAAGCCATAGTATTAGCTAATAATATTGTATATATGTCAAATTTCTAGAATATTTAGAGTGATATACATAAGTCAATAGTTGAAATTTACCTTCAAAGTAATTATTTCTTTTTTTTTAATTAAATTTATTAATTAAAAAATCCGCATGTGAAATAGTATCATATAAAGTCAATTATGCTTTTTTCAAGTATGTGGTATTGATAAGTCATAGTATTAGCCCATGGTATTGTAGAAAAGACTATTTAGAAATTAAGAATCTTCATGATAAAGTGAGGGTAAACTGTGTTTTATATGGTTGTGCAAGCGATTAGGTGGATGGTAGAGATTTAATTTACATAATATTTTAAAATAGATGAAAACCTGAGATTGATTTAGAAAGTAGGTATACTCCTTCAACATTTTTAATTAAATTGATTAATTAAAAAATGTCATATTCATATAAATATGAGTTGTGTTTTTTTTGGCATGTGGTATTACTAAGTCATGAGATTGGATTAGGTGGATGGTAGAGATTTAATTTACATAATATTTTAAAATAGATGAAAACTTGAGATTGATTTAGAAAGTAGGTATACTCCTTCAACATTTTTAATTAAATTGATTAATTAAAAAATGTCATATTCATATAATATGAGTTGTGCTTTTTTTGGCATGTGGTATTACTAAGTCATGAGATTGGGCTTTGATATTGCGACAAAGTCTATTTACCATGAGAATTTTTATGATTATATATATCTGTTTTTTCAAATTAATAACACAAATCATTTAAAATAAATTTATAATTTATTTAAGTTTTATGACTTTTCAAAATTTGGGCAATGAGAAATGTATCATGAGCTAAATGTTTTCATGCTTATGGATATTTATCAACAATTCAATTTATATGGTTGTCTTAGTTTATCAAGAATATAAAATCATATATTTGAAATATAAATACTAATTTAGGGAGAGCCTCATTCTACAACTCAAAGAGATGTGTAAGTATGCCCATGTTCAACTTGGAGTTAACATGTGTTATATATTTATATATATATATATATATATATATATATATATATATATATATATATATATAGAATGTTAGATATAATAAAAAACAAAAATGAATATAAGTGTTTAGTTTGTTTAATTAAAAGTATTATAAAACATCAATAATCTCATTCTATGTCCATACTAAGAAGAAGTTGTGAAAATATTTCACTCGCTCTCCACCATAAATAAAATGTATAATCAAAAAACAAAAATGAATATATGTGTTTGGTTTGTTTAATTAAAATTATAACAAAACATCAATGATTTCACTTTATGACCATACTAAGAAGTGGTAAAAATATTTCACTCTCACGCTCAACCATAAATAAAATATTTTGAAGTCCATATTAAACAACATAACCTTATATCAACTTTATAGAGAAATAAAGTAGTTAAAAGTTAAAAAAGAACTATATGTACATTATATAAACTAATTTTTTTTTTAGTTTATATTTTTATAATGATGATGATGATGGATCAAAGTGTAGACATTTTATTCAAATTTTGCACTCTAAAAGAAGTTTTCATCTCAAGAGATTTGATCCTTCTGGGTTCTTGCTAGATCCGTGATTAAGATAGATCTTGTCAATAACAACTTATGTTAACCACTTTTAATGATAATCTAGTAAGAGCTAAGCGGGATCAAATCTTCACAAAATTTGAATGAAAGAGAGAGACCACTTGTAATTTTTCATTATTTATGTTGCATTTTTTAATCTATAAAATAAAACAAAATTTACAGGGGCATAGTAGTGAGATTGCTTAAAATGTTTCACCTACTAGTATATAAAATAGATCAAATTTTACATGAGCATAGTAGCGAGATTGCTTAAAATGTTTCACCGACCAGTATATATCCATTTCCATTTTAAGCATAGATTTAAAATGAGTAGAGAGTGCAAAAAATAATGTGTAGCTTTTCATTATTTAAATTGTATTTTTTAATGTTATAAATATTACAAAATATGTACATTGAAATGGCTTTTTATTATTATTAAATTTTTAAGTATATGTCAATATTAATTTATATTAAAATATTTTATTCATAACCGGCATTGCATATTTTATTCTATACAATTTTAAATATTTTCTTTTAACATTTTTTTCTATATATATAGATATATAGAAAGTTGTTATAAGGTTTAAAAATCTTATTCACATATTTTTTTTTCCTTTTAATTACTTTACATGAAATTATATTAGGTCATATGGACAACTATTAAACATGCATAGCATATTTTTTTTCTTTTTTATTATAAAAGACATTGTTTTTCTATTTAGAGAATATTTTATTCTTATTTTAAGAGGGACATGTGTCAACTCCAAGTTGAGCACTGGGATACTTACACATCATCATATTGGGTTGTAGAATGACCCTCTCGACTCAATAAAGAAATATTTTTTTTCCAGTTGCTTTATATATATATATATATATATATATATATATATATATATATATATATATATATATATATATATATATATATATATTAAACTACTTCAGTTTGAGAGTGAGAGTGAAATGTTTTTACAGCACCTTCATAGCATGGACATAGAGTGAGATTATTGACGTTTATTATACTTTTAATTAAACAAATCAAACATTTTTATCATATCTATTTTTTTCAATATATATATTTTAAAACGACACATGTCAACTCTAAGTTAAACACAGACATATCATACTAGGTTATAGAATAATGAGAATCTCGGCTCAATATATATATTTCATCATTAATTTGAAAATATGGAAAATAAATAATTTAAAATAAAAACTAGTACACCCACATTATTAAAAATACTAAATGTAGGTGTTTTACATTGAAAAATAATAAAATAATACTTACATTAACAATAACAAATAGCCATACAAAAATTGTATATCTTTCACAAATAAAATACCTCCAGAGATAATGTAATTAATGCACAATTTCCTCATTATTTAATATAGAGTGGACAAGTGGTATTTAAAAGATTATGCTAAGAAGCTAATAGACAAAATGACCTTTGCGGTGGAATCCGGTGATACAAGTTTAGGTGAGATTGTGAATTTTTGTTGTTCAAAATATTCTTTTGAATATATAAATAGATTCAAAAAACCATGTGACACTCAAATTTTGTAGATTAAACAACTTAATCTTGTGATTCTTAAAAATATCAACTTAATAATTAGTAAAATTAATCGTAAAAAATACAAAAAATGACTCTGTAATTTAACTTTCTTTTTTGAGGTGTTCCAGAGCAAGATGCATGTATGAGTGTCATTTGTTCACCGAGCTTGCTCCCAGGCTCCGCAATACCCTCTGCAATGTCCAGGAACCAGGAATTGTTCTGACGTTATTCTCACCTCTTAAATTGAAGTAAGTTCGATCGAGGTGGTTTGCTCATGGGTGCACAGGAAGGAGTGGGGAGCATTGCTACTGCACTTTGATGGGTTATGCCTACTCTATCCACCATCAGACTGTGCTAAATTGATTCTGGTATTATCTTACCTTTTCCTTATGGTTTGTATCTCCTCCTCTTTATCTCTTTTTGTGAACCCCGGTCCACTTCACTTTCTCTCCTATTTGCGTATTCTGGATGTTTGCGTAATCTAGATATTTCCTACTATAATCCCTAGAAGGGTGAGTTTTTCCCTTATACTACTAGCTCCATTTCTTCTCATATCATGACATTTTCGCCTCTCCATTCACATTCTTCATTCCTCCACTCAGGAGTCCTCCACATTGTGGTGTTCCTCTGTATCACTTCATACCTTCTTATCTGCATATTTCATTCTCACATACTTACTCCCCCGAGACATCCATATGCCCCACTGGACTAAGCTCCTTAATCTCTTTTGTCCACAGTTTTCACTGGGGGACGGATCTTGTTTTCGCACTACAAATTATAAAATTCTCTGTACTTGGTGGTATAACTCTTTTATCATTTCATGTCCCTGTAATGCTTTCGGTATCCGGATTTGTAATCGATGGTGGACATGCCCAGGATGTTGTTGTTGTTGCTGTTGTGAAGGCTTATAACTCTTTTTCTTTCTCAGTTGTTCTTGTTTGGAATCTCTCTCCATGAATTCTGCTCGGCTCTGGTTTAGTTCTGGACTGGTTTGATTTTCCGACACCAACGTCTACATCATTTTCTGGCATAATTTGAATTTCCGGTTGGGGTTGTTTGGTTACTTCTGTTGCGAGGTGATTGGGGTCTACATCACACATACCACTCTGTCATTCGCCATCTGACAATCTGGATTGGGATCCCCACCCCACCGTCCTTTATCATATCCTTATTCTCTCTTTTCCTAACCTTCATTACTTACTTCTTTTGGATTTATTTTCGGCATCATCCCTCCACATTTGGCGTTATGTGGGCGACATCCCTCATGGACTCAGTTCATCATGATTAGGACTTTGCTGATTTCAAGAAATTCTTGTCAATGATCCTCTGCTGCTTCACTTTATTTTTCGACCTACCATCTGATCGACCATTAAAATCACATTCCTTTCCCACACTTTCGCCCGGTTGTATTTGGGTCTTTTTTCCTGCATATGTGGATATGGACATTCTGGAATCATACACCTCAACACAGGAGGCATTCATCCATGCCACGATGGATGTAGAGTCTAAATTCGGGAGGAGGGTCCCATCTATCCATGACACTTGGCACTTGTCTCAACCATCGATGCATCCTCCAGATGGCCAACATGAGGACCCGATTTTGCATGGACTTTCCCATGCGGTTCATGAACAACGATCCCGCCACCCCAATAGATATATTAAAATCACTACTTTGGCTCTTGCTCTGGTTTTCAACTATGACGTGTTGATCGATTGAGTGACCAGTCTTCAGAAGCGTGCTCTCGTGGGTAAGTGGCATTTTGCATAATTGAGTGAAGTTGATATCTAGGTTTGGGTAGATACCAAATGGAAAACACTGTTAGACTATATGCCTACAGTGGTTCACCTCCTAAACGAGTGGTATAGTTTCCACTTCCTCTGTCAAGAAGACCTCATGAAAATCAAATCCATTCCTTGGATTAATGGGCAAATTTTTATGGCATTGCATTCATGGTACATTAGCTTCAACCCTCTGAAGGAGACTCCCCAAAATAAGCTGATATGGTTTAAGCTGCTTGGCTTACCCATCGAATTCTGTACATGGTAAGTTTTTGTGGATATTGGCAATGTCATTGGAAAATCCGTGTATGTAGATCCTTAGTGTTTGGGTGCACTTGATAAGCAGGTGGCATAGATTCTTATTGAGAAGGAGTATAGGGGAGGGTTTCTGGATCATATTGAATTGAACTGGGGCGACACACATTTTGTCCAAATACTGGATTTCTAGGGTGTTCCATTTTGATGTCTAAACTGTCACCACACTGGACATCTGCTGGCTCATTTTCCACATAGGTTGGGTGGCAGATCACATTGGCATCACGATTGGTATAAAAACAAAGAGGCACCAGCTGATGCTTCTCCACGTAGTTGGCTTGAAACTCCATCTCTCAGACATGGCTCTCCTCAACATGCAGGCGATTCGAATATTGCCGCATCTAGACATCACTATTCTCAATTATCTTCTAATCCTTTTGATTCTGTCCCTATTCCTATTCTATCATCTCCTCGTACTTTTTATGGGCTTGATGTTTCCTCCACCGAAGCCACCTCACAACATCTGACTGAATAGAACATCTCTTCTCCTCGTGACTGTCTGCCACCTCCACCTAATGTTCCATGCCATCCAACGTCATGAGACCTGTTATCTTCCACCCACATCATGTATGTCGCTGTGCCATCATCCTCTCGTGTCACTCCACATTCCTCGACGTCAGGATCTGGCCCTGCATCGCCACACTCTCCTCTAAACTCCCCCACAAATTTCATGGACAGTGACCTTGATTTTCTCCTACAAAAAAAGACAATAGATCTCCGGTCACTCACTATTCATAAGCCTGTTGGCCACTCATCCCCTCGCATCATCCCCTCATCTGCTGGGAATATTATTTTTCATCGAAAACAAAACCGTGGCAACAGGCACTTTCGAGGCCGTCCCCTACCTCTCCCTTTTAGTCCCACTGATGCAAATTCTCTCATTGATGTCCCCATTACCGGTACTTCCTCCCCTCGGGCCCTTGGAGCACAGATGCACACACATAGTCAAACATGACATTCATCCTCTCACTTAATATGTGGGGGCTAGGGGCTGCCCCAAAATTCCTGGTCCTCAGAGAACTTTTCTCTTCTCTCCATCCCTATATTCTTCTTCTTTAGGAAACGATGCATGTAGTTCCTCGGGTGGTTGAGTACTTTCTAAAGATGATTCCAGACTGGTATATGGTGGCCACTGATGCACATGGCCTCTCGAGTGGGCTAGTTGCTATCTAAGATCCTTGGTGGGTCAATGTCAAGGCTTTTTGATGTTTTTCTGGCATCCTCCTTACTGGTCACATTCTCAGGCTCAAGGGTAGAATCCACATTATTAATCTCTCTGCACCATACCGTGATCGAGCCATTTTTTGGGATAATCTGATCGAGTCGGAGTTACTGGAACTTACTTCACTCATCATTGCGGGGGATCTAAATTACACTATTTGCTTGAATGAGATTTGGGGATGTTCCAAAAAGGTAGATGTCATGGTTGATCGTATTAAGAATTTCATCCTAGAGTACAATCTGGTGGACATTTGCCCCTCCATGCTTATCGCCACCTGGGACAATCGGAGGTCAGGTGTGGGATATATTACAAAGTGACTAGATTTTTGTCTCCTACATGATCAGACCATTGAGAGGCTTGCGATGGTATATTCTGAAGTGCTTATTTGCTATATATATGATCACGGACCCATTGCACTTCACTGGAGAAGGGATGACTACAGAGGTGGCATGCCCTTTGAATTCAATAGGGTATGGATTGAGGATCCATATTTTAACTTTCTCGTGTCCGATCTCTGGAACATAGGTGGGGTTCGGTGCTCCTCTCCCATGCAGCACATTCAGGACAAGTGCGGATCCTGCAGCGGGAGGTTGAGGCATGGGAGAAAATGAAAATATGGCATATGAACAAAGAGCTTGCTGCTATTACTAAAGAACTTCTGGATATCCGCCCACATTTAATTGGACATTATCTACCTGATGTCATTCGAAGCCACATACAAGTTCTGGAACTCCAAAGGAAAAAACTGCTCCATATAAAAGAGACTACTTGGCATTTAAAAAGTAGAGGAATTTGGATTCGGGAAGGGGATCGAAATACCAAATTTTTTCATAGATATGCAAACTATAGGCACAAGATAAATTCCATTTGGGAGATTTCTGATTCAAATGGTAACAAGCTTCAGTCGCAGCAAGACATTAGTCACGCTGTCATTTTCCACTTTCAGCAAGCTTAGAACCAAAGGGATTTGTTTTACCCGGAGGACCAAATCTGGGGGGTTGAACATTTTCCTACCATGTTTGATGAGGATGCTAATCATGCGCTCTATCATCCTGTTTCGGCTAAGGATCCTGGGGGTACTGAAATCGTTCAAGGGGGATAAGAGTCTTGGCCCCGACGGATGGACAGTGGAGCTCTTCACACCTTTTTTTTTATCTCTTTAAACAACACCTTGTTGATATGGTCGAGGAATCAAGGGTTCAGGGATTTATACATCCTCACATAAACTCCACTTACATTGCACTAATCCCGAAGAAGACACATTCTCTCACCTTTTCAAATTTCCGTCCTATATCTCTTTGTAATATGGTTTACAAGATTATGTCTAAATCTATTGCAAATCGGATGAGGCACACCCTCTCCATGTATATTTTCCCACAACAGTTTGGGTTTCTACAAAATAGATAGATTCATGATGCTGCAACGATTGCCCAGGAATGTATGCACTCAATTCACACAAAAAAATTAAATGCGGCTATCATGAAAGTGGATTTAAAAAAAGCATTTGACTGTTTGGATTGGGGCTATCTGAGGCTGGTTCTCCACAAAATTGGTATACAAGCCAATGTTGTAGAGTGGATTATGGTCTGTGTTTCAAATGTACAATATGTTCTGGTTATTAATGGATACCCTACGACATTCTTCAAGGCTAGGAGGGGTCTTCAGTAGGGCTGCTCTCCAACCCCACTTTTATTCATTCTGGCTATGGACGGGTTGAGTCTCCACATTAAAAATGCTATGGCCGAGGGACATTTCCTTGCCCTTCACCTTGGTAGGAACATCCATATATCACACAGCTTCTTCGTGGATGACGTGCTCATCATAGGGATGCTCAATAGGTTTGCTTGGCTTCATCTTTTTCATATTTTCACTAAGTTTAGGAAGGCATCTGGTTTAATAATGAATCATTTGAAATATACTATTGTACATGACCAAAGTGATATGGAGTTTATTGCTTACATTCAAAGGTTGTTCGAAGTGGCTTTGAGATATTGTGATGTATGAGCATTCAACCCAAGGAAAATCATTGTAAATAGTAGACATAGGGGGTCATGTGTTTTAGGGAAATTAGTTTCCTAAGTCTCAAGTCAATGAAATATTTAGGCTTTTAAGTGATTTAATTAGATAATGGGAGAATACGTAAATGCTGTCAAAATAAATAAACGAGAACATGAGTAGTTCCATGATCCTAGAAGCAAGAGAGAGATTTTAGGAATTAATTAGAGTAGAAGTGGACCATTAAGCTGATAACGGGACTTTTTTGTTTTAAAATAGAGAAAAAGATGGAGTGGATAAAGTCTGCCACATATGTATGCATGTAGCGAGCTTTAGGGCTTTTTTTAAAGGATGGGATTAGGTCCTTCATAGTAATCCAATCCAAAGTTTCCATATAAATATATGTAAGCCTATGGGCAGAAGGAAGAGGCCACTAATTTTGAGAATCAGGCCTATGCAAGACGAGGAGTCTCAAATGTAATCTGTGTTTTTACATTAATATATATACAGAGTTATTTTTGAATGTCTCAAAAGAGTTGAATGCGTGTTTTAAGTGTTGATTTGTATGTGAACTTGTAGGCTCTGTGAGAGGGGATTATAGACAAAGTTCTGCAGAACACGCAGAGGAGACATTGAGGATTGTTTGAGTAGAACAACGAAGTGAAATTGGGTGAGACAGAACCCAAGTGGAACGCAGAGAGGAGAATGATTCAGAAGAATCATAAGGGATCTTTGAATCTAGCTGAAGGAACAGAGGGAAGCTCTGAAGAAGTAGCGAAGTGAAGGTTCGCTGAGGAGTCAAGCTCAGAGAAGTTGAGCAACAGACGTGGAAGAATGAAACCCTGAGGAAACAACTCAAACCCATAGAGAAACACTGAGAAGATAGCGAAAACATAAGCAAAGAGAAGAGTGGAGAAGTGAAGAGGAGTCGCGCAGTGGAAACAACAAGGACGGGAGCTTTTGAAGAAACTCAAGCATAGAGAGAAATTGAAGAAAACGCGAAGAAATTCCAAGTAAAAGGAATAAATGGAGAAGTGTAAAGTGATGCTCAGCAGCCGTTAGATCTCATAGATCAACGACTGTGATTTAATCGCATCGGCGGAAACCATTGGGTCGAAATGGGTCTTTGAATAGAGCGATTGCGACAATGTGATATCGCCGATAGCAATAAATCGGCGATCAAAGCTCAGGTGGATCAGAGGTCTGAAGAATAGCACTTAAAGAGATGGACCCAACGTTTTATAGATGCGGTCCTAAAGAATTTGAAGTCCGGTGTATGCGGTTCGGAGCGGATTCCTCCGTGTATTTCCTGTGTATTCTTTGTAATTGCAATAAAGTGTTGCGAGCCTTTTAAGGTTTAAACTATCTGATAGTCATATCAGAGTCAGAGGAGGGGTGATGGTACATATATGTATGACCCATTGGACTTGCGATGGCTAATTGCGATAAGGTGCAGCATTGAAATGTGTGCACAGGCCGTAGTAAGGCAAAAAGGTATGTTTGCAGAGTTTTTCCTTTATAAACGTATGTTTTCCTTTATAAAGGATTATAAGGAGAAAAGCGCCAATAGTTTTTTCGTGTGTTAATCCACACGTAACCAAGGGTTTCAAAGGGAAGGTTATATATATGTGGGGCCTTGACCATGTATGGTCTGAAGATTTAGCTCCATTGTAGAGTTAAATACCTGGGACAGTTGTGGATGCATTGTTGAGAATGCATACTGTGGGTATATGCTGGGTAACCCTAGCATCAGTTTGCTAAGTATGGTTATATGCTGGGGGACCCCTGCATCATTAGTGGTATCAGAGTAGATTTGTAATCTATAAGAGGAAACTTTGAAGTTCTTGGAAGACTGTAGCAGTTCCAGTAGAGGCTTGAAGTAAACAAGAATAGAGGATTCCTTGAAGGAAAGAGAAAGAAAGATTGCTTAATGAAAGTTCTGAAGGAAAGAGGACTTGGAAACCAACCAGAGGACAATCCATTCAAAGTGTAGAAGAATGGGTGAAACAATATCATGCTGAGGTCTTGAAGGAGAGGTAATATGTTATGTTCTATTTTAAATCGAGAATGTGTGTTTTTATACTAATGCACAGGTGACAGCAAGAGAAGTTGTGAGAGAAGAACCAGATGTGTTCTTGAAGACAGAGTAAGGAGAATACTCTAAAAGAGAAGTGGCAGTGAACTTGAAGAATCCAATAAGAGATTGGACAGAGAGGACAACTGAAGTGTTCTCAAGAGAGAATGAGAGATTGCAGAAGCCTAGAAGGAGCAAAGGTGTTGCTCAAGAAGAGGTTCCAGACAGAGGACCTATGCTTACCAAAAGACTGAGTGAGGAGAGCTTACTGAGGTAAGATTATAGTGAGGAGGACTAGTTGTTGCAAAGGCTTGGAGCTCATGAAGAAAGAAGAGAAGAATATGACTATTGATAGTCATAGCAGAGGTTCAGAGAGAAGCCAGAGCAGAGGATATAAGAAAGAGGATTCCAAGGCAAATGGCAAGAGGATGAGTCAAGAAGAAATTGACAAAGAGGTTACTGAATTAAAAGAACAACTCAATGAATTAAGGAGAATGCTTGAGGAAAGCCAGAGACTAGGTTGGGTCTTGAGGAAGAAGCCAGTGGAATGGCATGAGATGCAGAAAAGGCTACAACAAATGCAAGTGAAGTGGCTGATGGAAAAACTCAAGGAAGCTGAGTTGGAAATGGAAATGGAAGAGTACATTTGTAAACCAGAACAAGGAGAATTTCTGGGAGAAAGTGAAGATGAAGACTTGAAGACTGAAACTTCAAGTGAGGCCAAAGGGTCACATGGTTTCAAATCTGACAATTTGTGTATGATTGTAGGTGAAACAGGTGAAGGACAATTGGCTGATATTGTCATGAAGAAGGAAGAAGACCAGCCTAATTTAAATTCTGTTATGGAAGGAGATGAGATAGATAGATCTCATATACAACTGGAGGAAGATATCAAGCAACCAAGTGAAGGGCTTGAAGAGATTGAAGAAGAGACTATCAAAGAATTTCTGAATCATATGAATGATTTAGAACAGAAAGAAGATATGATGGTTGAACCATCAAGTGAGACCATAAGGTCTTACATTTTTAAAAATGATAGTTTGTGTATGATGGCAGATATTGTAGGAGAAAAGCAGCCATTTGAAGATATCTTTAGAGGAGATAAACAGCAAGGGACTGAAGGCAAACTTGAGGAAGAGACTATGTTAGCTGAAAACATAGTAAAAGATCATCAATTCACTATGATGATAGGCACAGTGGAGATAGCCATGGAAACTGTTGAGACAGACAGTAGGGAAGAAGGACATCTACTGAAAGATGTTAAGAAGGAGGAACCCTATGCAAAGGATTTAACCTTGGGAAAAGGAACACTAACAAAGGAGTGTTTTGAAGAGGATGGACAGTCTTTTGAAGATGTCGAAAGTCTGGAAGAGTACTCTAGGAGAACAGAGTATGATGGAGAATACCTTTTGAATGAGGGAAGTAGTGATTTGCTACAGCAAACAGGCCTTGAGATTAAAAAGGCCAAAGGAAGACAATGTTTTAATACTGTAACACAGCATGTGAAGGATGAAGCTGGAAGAGAGAATTGGGATGAAGTGCTTGCTAAGTGTGAAGAGGAAATGAAACTGTTGGAGAAACTGATGAGAGAACCTGAAGGTAGAACAGAAGTTGCAGTTACAGTTTCTGAAGATGAAGATGTGTCTCAAGTAGCCATGGAGACAGAAAGATGTAATAATTTTAACAAGTGTTTTATGAATGCAGGTTTCGTTGCGGATGCTGGAGGAGATTTGGCACAAGTGAACAACCAAATAAAAGTGAAAGAAGAGAGTTCTATGGAAGAACCCAATCCATGGAATAGAGAAATTAATTTGTTGGAAAGAGTGTTGAACAGTCATGATTCAATCATGAATGAGGGTAAGGATGATAGGGAGGCAACAAGTAAACCAAAGGATGAAGCAAGTAAAAGAGAAGTCAGCATAGGAGTCACAACAAGCGTTGAAGCAAGCGAAGCAAGAGTCATCATATGAATCAGCATAAAAGATAGCAACAGTAACCTGAAACAAAAAGGAAGAGGAAGAAGTAAGGAGCAGAATATGGACCAGCCCAAAGATATGCTGGACATAGAAATTGAAGAAATGTGGGAGCTGATGATGAAGCAGTCCAAATGGAGGAAAATGGTAGTAGAAGCAAGCAAGATCAATCAGAAGTTGAACCTGATTAACAAGAAGAAGAAGACAACAGACATACAGCAGCAGCAACAAAGGTATAAGGCATCTGGACAGTTATAGAACAAAGTGTGGGATCCAGGAAGACCAAGATCAAAAGGCACATGATCAGGAGATCATGAATATTTTCTAGTTTGGGAGTCTGATGCAGGAGCATTCAACCCAAGGAAAATCATTGTAAATAGTAGACATAGGGGGTCATGTGTTTTAGGGAAACTAGTTTCCTCCGTCTCAAGTCAATGAAATATTTAGGCTTTTAAGTGATTTAATTAGATAATGGGAGAATATGTAAATGCTCTCAAAATAAATAAATGAGAACATGAGTAGTTCCATGATCCTAGGAGAAAGAGAGATATTTTAGGAATTAATTAGAGTAGAAGTGGACCATTGAGCTGATAAGGGGACTTTTCTATTTTAAAACAGAGAATAAGATGGAGAGGATAAAGTCTGCCACATATGTATGCATGTAGTGAGCTTTAGGGATTTTGTTAAAGGATGGGATTAAGTCCTTCATAGTAATCCAATCCAAAGTTTCCATATAAATATATGTAAGCCTACAGGCAGAAGGAAAAGGCCACTAATGTTAAGAATTAGTCCTGTGCAAGACGAGGAGTCTCAAATGTAATTTGTGTTTTTACATTAATATATATACAGAGTTATTTCTTAATGTCTCAAAATGAGTTGAATGCGTGTTTTAAGTGTTGATTTTTATGTGAACTCATAGGCTCTATGACAGGGGGTTACAGACATAGTTTTGCAGAACACGTTGAGGAGACATTGAGGACTGTTCGAGCAGAACAGCGAAGTGAAATTGGGCGAGACAGAACCCAAGTGGAACACAAAGAGGATAATGATTTAGAAGAATCATAAGGGATCTTTGAATCTAGCTGAAGGAACAGAGGGAAGCTCTGAAGAAGTAGCGAAGTGAAGGTTCTCTGAGGGGTCAAGCTCAGAGAAGTTGAGTAGTAGACGTGGAAGAATGAAATCTTGAGGAAACTACTCAAACCCATAGACAAACGCTGAGAAGATAGCGAAAACATAAGCAAAGAGAAGAGTGGAGTAGTGAAGAGTCATGCAATGGAAACAGCAAGGATGGAAGCTTTTAAAAAAACGTAAGCATAGAGAGAAATTGAAGAAAACGCGAAGAAATTCCAAGTAAAAAGAATAAACGGAGAAGTGTAAAGTGATGCTCAGTAGCCGTTAGATCTCATAGATCAACGGCTGTGATTTAATCGCATCGGCGGAAACCATTGGGTCGAAATGGGTCTTTGAATAAAGCGATTGCAATAATGCAATATCGTCGATAGCAATAAATCGGCGATCGGAGCTTGAGTGGTTCGAAGGTTTGAAGAATAGCACTTAAAGAGACAGACCCGATGTTTTATAGATGCGGTCCTAAAGAATTTGAAGTCCAGTGTATGCAGTTCAGAGCAGAGTCCTCCGTGTATTTCCTGTGTATTCTTTGTAATTGCGATAAAGTGTTGCGAGCCTTTTAAGGCTTAAAATATCCGATAGTTATATCGGAGTCAGAGGAGGGGTGATGGTACATATGTGTATGACCCGTTGGACATGCGATGGCTGATTGCAATAAGGTGTAGCATTGAAATATGTGCAAAGGCCGTAGTAAGGCAAAAAGGTATGTTTGTAGAGTTTTTCCTTTGTAAACGTATGTTTTCCTTTATAAAGGATTATAAGGAGAAAATCGCTGATAGTGTTTTTGTGTGTTAATCCACACGTAACCAAGGGTTTCAAAGGGAAGGTTATATATATGAGGGGCCTTGACCATGTATGGTCTGAAGATTTAATTCCATTGTAGAGTTAAATACCTGGGACAATTGTGGATGCATTGTTGAAAATGCATACTGTGGGTATATGCTGGGTAACCCTGGCATCAGTTTGCTAAGTATGGTTATATGCTAGGGGACCCCTGCATCATATTGTCAGGGGGTATGAAATACCTCGGATTCCATATTAAACCATGCAGTTACAAGGTCAATGACTAGATGTGGCTAGTGGACAGATTCTACAAAAAAATATCTGGCTGGGAATACAGATGCCTATCCATGGGGGGTCACATCACATTGACACAAGCAGTGGCCATGCAGATGGGAGTGTACTGGGAACACTTATTCCATCTGCCACTCACCATCATCAAAAAAATCAATGGGATCATAGCCATATTCATCTGGTCTGGTATGAAGAACAAGAACAAATTCCATCTTTCCAAACTAGATCATATTACCATGCCGAAGCGTCTGGGTGGCTGGGGCATATTGAATCTGAGGAGCTTTGGTTGTGAGTTACTACTTAAATCATTATGGAGAGGGATATTTGGCGTAGGCACATGGGGTATGATCATTAGACATAAATACTTGAAGGACCTTGATTTTCTTATTTGGCTGCATAGGGGAAGTATCGATAACAAATCAGGTTTAGCTATATGGCTCAGTTTTACATAAGTTTGTCACTACTTTCTTATGCTACTCACCTGGAAATTGGGCATTGGTCATCGAATTTTCATCGGCCAAGACAAAATTCTGGGTATTGAAGCTGCTGACAGGCTACCTGATAGTCTCATATATGGATTAAATTGTCGCAGCATATTCTTCTAGTAGCAGGTTATATCGGCATGGCATGACATATGCCCCATCTGGAAGCGAGCCAAGGATTTTGGATTGAATGGATAGACAACGCAGGAATGGGATAGGCTTCAAACGCACTTGCAACTTGCTAGAATTAGTAGCAATGTGGATAGAGACAATATCACCTAGACCAGTAAAATAAAGGGAGAGAATGTCATGGTGGCGGATACATATCTTACACTATGTCATCAGGAGTCTCAACACCCAAAGGTATGTTGGTTCTTTAAATATTGGAAAGCAAAAATCCCTATTAAGATCACTCTTTTCCTTTGGCTGGTCTAGAAAAATAAAAATCTAACGTGGGAAAACCTCCAAAAGAGAAATTAGTATGGTCTGGGGATATGTGTGCTTTGCAGGAATGCAGAGGAAAACAATATCCACTTATTCTTAACATGTCTTGTGGCTACTTTGATTTGGAAAAATCTTTTTGGAGATATTGGCTTCCAATACACTTAGTTCACCTATATTTCTGACTGCCTCCAATGGTGGAGCCAACAAAATATCACTTGGCGCAATATTCCTCCTATTCTCTTTTGGGAGATCTGGAGGTGGAGGAATAACATCATCTTTAAAAATTTCAAAGAAAGTGTTGCACAAGTGCTGGAGCGCATTAGAGAAATACACTACATTGGACTACAATCTGGTATGGGATCTAAAAAAACTAAACAAAATCCATCTTGTCCGAAGATTGATTATCCTGCTGGTTTCTTTGACGGAGCATCACAAAGAAGTCGATGTGGATGTGGGTTCTTCATCTTTCATTCACCAGATCAGGCTTTTTGGGTCCACTGGGGTGCTGGAAACGACACAAACATTAGGGCAGAAGCCATGGTATTATGGTGATTACTCTGGTTCTCTAAATTTTTTAACATTCCTAAAAAGATTCCAAAATTATCATTGATTATGTCAAGGGACATGCAAAAATATACCAACCTATTCTACAAGTTTGGCTACAACAAATCACATATCTCTGGAATTCTCATAATAACTCTACGATTCAACATATTGGTAGAGATTTGAATAAAGTTGCTGATGGACTTTCAAAGTAAGGGCTACTAGACAAGCTGGATGGGATGCATATCGAGATCAAGATCATGGGGGACCTTTGCATGGATCTCGGGGTGCTGCCACTGCCAAGATAATTCCACTTCTTCCTGAATCCATTTTTGCTTCTACTGATGGAAAATATCAGCCTTTTTTGTCTATGTCTCTAAATCACTATAGTGTCTTACACATAATATCTTGTGTTTTACAGGACTTGCATATTGAACAGGGAAATATTAGACTATTTCTGCACTTTGAATATTATGTATATATGTTTAGAAATGTGCATATAGACATGATAACTGAAAATGATGGCAATATTTGATCTCCGAGTCGGATGGACTCATATCAGTTCTGAACTGTTGATATATGTCGTAGCATTATGATGTTTATGTACTCATTTGGAATGAATATATCGCTTTTTTCATACTAAAAAAAAATAACTTTCTTTTTTAAACTAACAATTGGACGTAAAAAATGCATAGAAAAGAACCATATATAATTCATTTTGTCTTCAATTAACGTGCAATATTTAATATCTATGCATATATATATATATATATATATATATATATATATATATATATATATATATATATATATATATATATATATATATAATAAAAATATATTTAATATCAATCCTAAATAAAAATATTTCTAAAAAATATTCTAATATTAATCATAAATTGGGATGGAGAATTCCCATATAAAAGACACTGAGGGTTGCATTTACTGAAACGATTTATAAGCGTCATAGAGTTAAAACTAGCAATTTCACTGAGAGATGCAAAGGAACTCAGATAAGTGGACTCAGGGAATGTGGAAGGCAATAGACAAGTGAAATATATTGACAATGAAATACAATCAAAATCTGAGTTTCTCATATTTTTTACAATGGTATGAAATAAATTCCGTGAAAAAAAAACGCATAGTAGAACCGCACCTTATAGCTAGGTATTCCCTCTTAAGGGTTTCTTAGTAAAATTTTGTGTCTACTGTGGATGGTGTGTGTGTTTTTTTTCTATTTTTTGTTTCTCTCAATTAATTAAGTAGAAAATCAACTAACTAAAGAATCTGCAATATGAAAATTTAACAATTACAGACCTTTCTTCATTTTGCAAGCAAGTAGGGAGTATCCATATTAGAGGTCACGAATGACTCTAAATTGGTGATAGATTGGACACGAAAAAATGTTGTGCTAGACAATGTATGTCTTCCCCCCCTGCATTAGGAAATTCAAAATATTCTTTTATAGTTTTCAATGGTACTCTTTCAAGCATAACAACAAAGATTGAATCAAAAGGTAGATGAATTATTAGATGAAGCTTTAGAATTATAGCCTAGCCTTTTTGGTTTCTATGAGTATTGGGATCACTAAGAACTCATCATTTTTTGTATCCCTTTGATGCACAAAATTTTCAGAGATTTTCTTGAAACAAGTGGTTAAGCATCAACTTTTGTTATCATTATGGAAATGTTTTTTGTTTTGTTAATAAAAATGGTGAATTTAATGTCATAATTATAGTGGTTATTTGGACTTTTAGGAAGTGACTCTTTATATATTGAATTTTGATAAGTCATTCTGATAGTAACATGTATATTATCCAGATATATATTCTTTGTATTCAACATTCAAGTCGAGAAAGATTAATTTCTACATTATCATCTTCCCAAACTAAATTTTTCCATCACTCTAAATCTTCAATATTAAACACTATTTATTGATATATAAAATTCTTATATTTGATGTAACATCCTCCGCTCATTGTTATCATTATTCTTGATGACTCCAAAAAATGTTACCTCTACTGAAAATTTTGTTTCTATAGTAAAATAATTTGCAAGAACGATTACTGAGTCCCATTTTTATTATCTGATGATCTCTGTGATTTGGTTGAATCTTTCACTATTCCATTTTTGCAAACAAATTTCATTGGGAATTTGGTATTTGGATTAATTAGTCATTGTTGTAGGCTTGTAAGCAATGTCATTAGGATAGGGTTATCATTCTCAATGACCTCTGATGAAATAAGTAAACAAGAAATGGAAGATTGGGAGTAGTGCATGCCTGCAAAAAGTGAGGAACTCGATGCTTTCGTGACATTATGACAAGGAGGGCATTATGGCAAGAAAGAGAATTTGGATATGTTATGAGGGGTGGGTTGGGTATATGAAATTTTGAACCCTAGACCAACTAAGGATGTAATTTTGCTTCCAAACTAGTTATCTTGTTAATAACACATAAATAGGGGGTACCCTCACAACCCGTTGACAAGTTAAAAGTTTGATGAGTTTGTTGAGATTAGAATGGTAGTTTTCAAAGTCTCAAATTATTTTAAGCGATAAGAATTTATGAAGACATTATGAAAATTGATCGATTTAATCTTTATATAATATTTATTCTATATATGGACAATGAAATACAAGGGAAATTTGAGTTTCTATATATGTTCTAAAGAATGTAGCAGGAGTTTAAATTTAAGAAGAAAGTTACACTAACATAAACGTCCTAGAGCAATGAAAATCCTTGCAGGTAGAAGGTACATATTAGAGGAGTTCAATTTCTTTGGGGTTTTTCAAAATGACATGAAATAAATTTTGAACATGAAAATTATGAGGTATCTAACAGCTAAAGATATCACCAACACTAGGGAGAAATGAATTTTATCATTAAGTTATTGTAAAGATGAGAAAAAATCATTTCACAGATAGAATTTTTGTATCAATGAATGTTGTGAAAGTACTTGTGAAAAACTCTATGATCAAGACAATTGACTTGGACGCCCCTTTTAAGAAAGCTTAGCATCTCCGTGAAAAGGTTGTTGGATGAATATGTCATTTATATACAACAGTCGTTTAAAAAAGGATTGACATATGAGTTAAGATGGCTCTCTTGACAAATGGTTCATCATTTTTGAATTTTTTTATTAACATTTTTGTTAAAATGTATTTGTTTCAATATTCTTAATCATAGGGAGTGTTTGGCATGGACCAATAAAACAACACGCGATGAATTTTTTAATATGAAACCAATAACTTAGGAGTTTATACTGTAACAACAAAACAAAGTGGTTAATGGTCCTTTCCATATATAATAGTCAATATCAACATTTTATAGTACGGAACGTTTCTTATGTTGCATTCCAATGTTGCCACAATTTAGGATCTACTCATAATACATGGATATTTATGTTGTTAAAATTAAGGAATGTGACAATAAAAATCCCCAAGTCTTGAACATGATGAGGAAGGTATTTAAAGACAAAAGAAATGTCTTACGCGAAGGCACTTGTATGGTGGCTATATATTTAGTAGCCACCACATGCATGGGTAATCTAAAGTATTAGGTTTTCACATGCATGTTAGGCGTAAGGTTTGATAGGATAGAAGGTTTCTCTCAAGGATAAAGGTTGCTACATATCGAGTAATGATTACCATGTTTCTTCACAAGGCATCTACGTCAAGAATGGAGTCCATATGAAGCTTCACCTAGATGCTTGGATATGATTCTTTATGGATTGAGTAGGTGTGGATGCAATAGGGTTTGATCTATCCTAGTTTGAAATTCGAAATGTGCATGTGAAATGATTTTGCTAATATGCATATGTCTTGAAGTGTAAGGGAGAAATGTAGGGTAGTTATACACCTAGGAGTAAGGGTAAAGGAAATGCTTGCATTTTCTCTGGCAGAGGAATGCTTATAGATTCATTGAATTTTGATTGCCTCTTTACTTGTATAGTGGAAAAGGCCTTGTAAAAATATGATGTAGAACTGCAAATTCTCAAAATGTTTGATCTAAAATCAAGAGACATAATCCTACTCTACTGGTTTTTGGATTTCGATTCACAATTTAGAACAACAATCACACATATGCAATATGAAATAACACACATGCACATTATTTTTCCTAGGGAAAACAACTTCTAAAAACCACTTAGGTATGCTTGCATTAATAAGATGAATAGAGATGTATTACAAGTGAATAACCCATCTCTCTTCTAAATGAGAAGCTTTGACCCAGACTCAGTCAAATTCTGCCTCAGCTTCAACCCCTATTTCCTTGCGCAATTCATGAGGAATTAGGCCCCTATTATTTAGGAAATTTCCTCCAATTGACTGCACAATTCCCAAGGTTGATCATTTGGTTACATGCAACACTTGTACATTCAAGACTAGTATACAATTGATGTTACACTGCCTTGGAATCTCCACCACAACTGGGGAACTCGAATTCTCTTCATGCACTTGCTATTTTGGGCTAATTGAACAATTAACTGGATTATCACTAAGTGAGACTATTGTCTGACTACACAACTAACCTTCCACTAGTTCTATCAACTTTGAGAACTAGTTTAACTAAAAGCAACTTGAAATAACTGACCAGAGCTTAATTAATGTAACACTTTTTAAATTTTTTGTGAGTAAATAGAGATGCAAGAAAAAACAGTTATTTGTGAGTAAATAGAAATGCAAGAATCAGAATGCCAAGATATCCTCTGCTTATCCTTTTTCAAATTAGAAATTCGAACTGATTAACCACTCATGTGAATACACTCACGGGTACTGTTGATCCAAATAATGACTTCAAAGTAAGTGGGTTTGCTTTTGTCTTTGTTTTCAATGCTAGAAAAGAAGAAACTCTAAGTTCTTGTCGTCTTCTCTTAATTTATTCAATTGTTTCATTACTTGATAATTATAGATAGTTTTCATTTACAGTGGCTCACTTTTGGAGTGGTTATCAGGAAACCCTACTCAAGTTCCTCAGCCTCAATATGTCTAAGTCGCTATCAAAATGCAGACGAGAGAAGAGAAATGATTCATTGAAGGATGGTATGAATTCAATTCATATTCTCACTTATTTATATGCTTGGTTTGTTGAACTCACATGTATGTTCAATGATTTTTATAATATTGATTGTTTTCTTATTTAATGGATTTGCAAATTTTCTGCTTTGTGATTTTTATAATATTTGATTTTTTTTCTAACATTCTACGTGAGGCACATAACCTTTATTTAACTTATTTAACTTTCATTATCTGTGTTTCTTTAACCAATTTGTTTCTCTAACTCTGCAGCTCAAACAACAACCATATAAAATTGTTGTTGTTACTAAGATGAAAATGCCACTATTTTATGGAAAGTATATTTATAATTTCGGCTCAAATGGGTTTTAATTTAAGAATCTAAAACTTTGTAGAAAACAAATTATAGCGAAAATGCCACGATGACCTGCTTGAGATGGAATTATGGAGCTTGCGAAAACCCTAACTTCCTCAGGTCATATCTTCGAAAATATAGCGAGACAAGATTTGAAATTTGGATTCGAGGTTCAAAACGACTTCGTATCAAATGGGTTTCTTTTTAATCTTATGAAACGTCACAGAAAAAAAGTTATAGAGAAAGTTCCAAGAAGACCTATTTGGAGCAGTGAAACCCTAGAATCCAAATCTCTGATACGAAATGTTATGAAACCAACTCACAAAAAGATAGAAAGGATAGATCAACGCCTTAGAAAATAAGCCTCTTCGAGGAGGAAACCTCCTTTACATTACAAAAATAAACAATTCTTGGATGATACAAATGACAAGGCCTCCTTTCTATATATAGGAGTCTAAGGGGTCATAATATAATCAAAGCCGACATAACAATAATAATGTAAGGGCACAACAATAACAATAGTGGGCTTCTATGGGGCACAATAATAACAATATGGGGAGTACATGGGCATAAAAATATAATAAAAGGGTTGCACTAATAATAATAAGGGGTTACACTAGTAGTATAGGGACCTAACAAATCTTTCATTGAGAAAATTCCAATCAATTTCATCTTCTGGAATTCGAAAAGCGAGATTACAAAAACTAGTCCAAAGTTGCATACAGGGTTCATCAGGTGCTTTATGTAATTCTAGAATTTAGATACAAGTCTTTCGAATTAATCACATCATTCAGATTTGGTCGACATTTCGAACCAACTAATGTGGTTCATCCTCAGGACAAGGTGAGAAATCAATCAATCTAAAGGAATAAATAGCATGGATGCATCATTGCCCAAAGTTAGCCGTTGAAAAATAGTTGTTGGTAATTTCGTTACTGAGGAGAGTAAAATATTATTTAAGAATAAGAGATAAGGAGATGTCTCTTAAATTATTTAATATTTAGTTAGAAACTAACTGTTAGGGTAATAAAAATATTTTATTTCATTATATATTAATAATAAATAATATTATCAATTTATATGATAAGAATATTTATTAATATTCTTATTTAAGAATAAGAGATAAGGAGATTTATGTTAAATTATTTAATATTTAGTTAGAAATTAGCTGTAATGTAATAATTAAATATTTAATTTTGATATTATAAATTAATTATTCAATGATATTAATTAATATAATAATATTATCTAAAATAATTAATTTCTATAATATTATTTGTGAGGGTTGACTTATTCCCATTAAATAAAATATAATATATTGTGAGGGATAATAAAAATATTTTATTTCATTATATGATAATTTATTAATATTATCAATTTCTATAATAAGAATATTTATTAATACTATCACTTTAATATGACCATTATTTGTTAGAGGATAGCATTTCTCCCCTGAATAGGAGGATATCAAGGAATAATTATAAAGGTTTATCAGAAAAATATTAAAAGTCAAGTTGAATTATTAAGTGCAAACAAATTTTAGTTTGTTAGCCATTTTGCTCAGAAATAGACTTACCAAGCTAAACATATGAAGTTAAAGAAAATTAATAAGGATACAAGGGGATAAAACTAGAAGAAGATAAAAAAGAATCAGAAAGAATAAAGAGGAAAGAGGAGAGGAGAGGGAGGAAGAGCCATGAAGAGAGAGACGGAATCCAACTCTTACTCAATTTCCAACCATCATCCCTATTAAGGTTTCTGGAATGCCTTTCAATCTCAATCGCTTCCCTAAGTTTCTTGTTCTTCAATGCAGACATAGTGTCCAGAATTGTTTTATTGAGTGATTTTCGATTATAACGATAGAAATCACGGGTAAATTCTCTGATCATTTGATCAAAAGAGTGAATAGATGTTGTGGGCACACACCATTGCAGTGCGTGTTCTCAAAACGTGAATGCGAACAACGAGTAGTCAATATGATCCTCATGGATTTCATTTCTTTCACAGAAACCCATGAAGGCAACATTGTGTCTAAGCAAGGCTACTCTGCCTTCACCATGATACAAGTTACGTGAAAAGTCATTGAAGACATCCTCCGACACTTCAAAATCATGTTCGTGAGACAAACATGTCGGAGGTTGCATTGTAATGTAAGTCATGAAAGATGTGCAGAGATTTAAAATAGACTTTGAGGACTCAACTTGTCATCTGGCATCCTCCTAACACCAGAAATGTTGACGATGATGGACCCACCAACATGTTAGGGGATCTGCCCGGTCAGAAGTCCTAACTAGACCTCAGACTGTTTAGAGTAGGATTCCTAGCAGTGGGTAGTAAAGTTATGCCTTGACTGCGATAGCACGTAGAGGTAAGTGTGATATCTTTGTCAGAATCAAGTGTGTGACCTTGTAGCAAGTCAAGTGAGATGCATGGGGTTTCTACGACATGGAGGGGGAAAAGGAAGTGTGTCCCTTAGAAGCCTGTAATAGTATGCAACCTCAAAGGAAAACACAAGATGAATGACATCACATGCTGGAAACCATAATAGTCCACAATCCAAAGTGATGGGTTAAACCAACAACATGACTTCAACAAGATTCATAAAATCGTATACAAAATAGTTCATACACAAATGCATAAGTTAAACAACATATATTGCTAAAGTAGCGAGAATAGTCGAACTACAATAACAACATATGCATGAAGACGTATTGGATATGTTATATATATAAAGTGAAAGTTCGATCCATACATACACCATTGATAGCCACTAGCCCCAATAGTGGAACATTATAGTCAACACCACCTACTCCTCCAAAGAGATGTACTCACTCTATGCTGTGGAGAAGCCAAGGCTCGTCAAAATACTCTCTAAGCCTTCTCTCAGCAATTCCTAGCCAAAATCTTGGCTCCCAAAATCCCGTTCTATGAGTTATGAGGTTCTATATATAACAAAGGGTGGGGTGACCCTTGACATTCCCCTTTGTGACTCTTGGACTACCCTCGTGACTTTTCAACTTTATTACATATAACTCTTTACATTACATATGATTGTTTGCATTCCACTAATGGCACTTGGAATTTCACATTACATTACATTTGATTACAACAGATACGGCTCATACTAGTGAGGTGGCCAAGACAACTCATAACACAACTCGACATGACACTATTGACATGTATTGGCTGACTATGGTGTCCATGTCAAGTTGTTGTGCTGCTAAGTGATGGATGTGTCCTTAGATGTACTTTGTATTCACCTCCACATAGCTTGGTGCTATTGAGTCTTCAATGGTCTTGGTCTTTGCAAGATGGTTCTATGCATGTGTTTCTTTTTATTGCTTCTTGATGTGCTTCATTCGTTCATCCAGCTGCAAGTACGTCTTCTAGCATGTGCGCTCCTTCTTCATCCTATTCATCATCTCGCCGTGATTCATTAATGTACCTGTTCCTGGAATTCACTCATGATGGGATGACATCAAATCCAAAGCCTCCTAGTCTAGCATCATGCATTTCTTTCCGTGTTTGAGTCTAGGTGACTAGGAGGTAGAACAAGACACTGAAACTGAACAGATCATAGCTCAAGTTGGGATGAGGAATTTTGGAGCTTGGTCTGCACTGTCGTGAAAAATTGCGCAGTGATCATTAGGAGGTAAAATCAAGCAGTTACAGTCACCAGTGTCGGCTGCAAAACAAGAACTTGAAAGGGATAGGTTCTGCGCATTTTCAACAATGAGGACAAAGTGGGGCTGCAGAGGCACTGTTGGGTAGTTTTGTGTAGTTTCCAGGGGGAAGACAAAGCAAGGTTGATGAGCATTTCTACGCAATTTCTAAAGGGAAGACTAAACAAGCCTGCAGAGGGATTGTTGTTTAGCTCTGCGCAGTTCCTGGGAGGCAGACATGTTTCTCACTTCAGGGATTGCGCAGTGCAATTGACTTGAAGTACGTCTTCAAGCATTGCGCAGTTCTGGGTAGCAGAGCAGGATCACTGGGGGTTGAAACTGCGCAGTGTAGCTCAATCAGGGTCCAACTGAAGGAGGTTGTCTAGTCGAACATATTTTCAGGAAAATGGTTGTGTCGAAAGCAAGTGAATTTGTGCAGACTGACAATGTGAGCATACACTTAGCATATATTGATGATAAGACAACACATCCCAATAAGACAAAACATGTGATAAGTGAGATTGTCTTAAAGCTAAGAGCGACAAGTTCAACACTTAAGATAAACCTTTGGATGAATGTGAGGACACTTGTGCGACAGTGATTACAACTTTGTGTGTGATTAGGATTGATGTTCAAAGAGCTAAGACAACCCAAACACATAAAGACAAACCTTCGAAATCACCAGAACCAGTTCGCAAGCACGACTCAACAATCAACATGTCAAAAGACGACAACTGGTCCAACAAGCGAAAAATAAGCAAGACATGTAGAGGAAACACATCGAATGACTTGTAGTGCTTGTAAACATGCATGTTATTGAAGAAAAAATGATATGGCGTTGATCAATAGTACTTCAAGCTACACTAAGAGATGCACTTCAAAAATATGTACTTTACTTACCATACTTACCCTCTAAATGGTTATGCATCCGTCAGAGTTTGCATGCAGTCTTGATCTCTTATCATAACTTGGTTCCTTGTTCTTTCTCATCAACTCCTTGAGAGTCATCTAGCATGTCATATTTCCTTATGATCACTGAGAGATACATCTGTGTAGTTTCATCGAGCAGTGACTGTTGTCAGGATGAGGTCCAGTGAGGACACCTCTGCACAATTTTTGAATGCAAGGAAGACTAGACATCTAGGACAACGCTGCGTAGTTTTGAGAGGCAAGACACTATTGTGGGATGGGTCTTGGGAGGACACATCTGCACAGTTTCAGGTTGCAAGACAGACTGGGTAGTTGGAGGGCAACACTGCACATATTCTGAAGACAATGGGTTCCAGATGGGGGCAGGACACTGGAGGAAACCACTACATAGTTTTGGATGCCAAGGGAGGCTGGGGTCTCTATGTATTGCACAGTTCCAGTAGGCAAGGAAAAAATCTTGAGGGTTGCAGAAGCGAAGTGTGCAGTTTCGGAAAGCTGGATGAGACTGGGTTACTCGAGAAACTGGCTAAGTATGAGATCAGTGAAACTGATGGTAATAGTGATAGAACTTGACTATGATCACACACTTGAACACTTAGTGATACAACATAGACCATCCAGAACATATAAAACATACCCTGCTTGATTCAAAAACCTTCGCGACAAGAGTGTGTGAAGTGAGTGTGAAATGTGTTTATGTAATGAGAACAACTCATACGAACAAAGATTTCCCCTTGAAGCATAACAAGCTTCCCTTTGGACGATAAACGGTAATCCCCATGCCCAAGGATGACACACGTTGCGTAAAGATGAGAACATGAACAACTCTTAAGATCAAGGAGGGTGCTCAAGATCATTAGCTTACCAATAAGTGGCCAAGGAACGATCAATCACAAGATCCATGGTAGGCTCCGAAATTTGCATGCAAGCCAAACTTTTGGAGGGTGGTTCTAGCCACTACAATAGGTGGTAGTGAGACAAATGGAAGAAGCACTACAGAGAATGATTTAGTTTCGAATCTGCCATGATCTCATGGATGATTAGTAAGAAAGATCATGTTTCTTTGAGTAGTGTTGAAGCAGAGTACTTGGCTGCATGTGAAGTAGGAAAGGAGGATGTATGGTTGAGGAAGCTTCTAACAGATTTGTTCAAGAAGCCTCTGGATCCTACTGTGATTAATTGTGATAGTAAAAGTTGTATCAAGATGTTGGGATATCCTTTTTTTCATTCCAGGACGAAGCATATCAACAAGAAGTTCCATTATATTAGGAACTTGGTGTAGTATGGGATCGTGAAGCTACAGTATGTCTCGACAGATGATCAGGTAGTTGATATACTAACAAATTCTTTTCCTAATAAGAAGTTTGAACATATTATAAGCATGCTTGGTTTAGTTGATATTGTTGATTTCGTTGGTGATGATAAAAGTTTGGAAGAGATTTGTTAAGGCCTTGTGTGTGAGACACATTTCCTCGTAGGACATCTGGCTGACACTATGTGTTGATGTCTAGTTCCTGAAGTAGGGACAATGGCATTGTTCATGGAGCTCTGACCTCGAATACACACCTAGATCCTTGGGTTGATGGTTAGCATGTAATCTTGATGGTACCTAGAGAGGTTGAAAGCTTTAGTCCATCTTAGTCCCACCTAGATAGATTTCTCTGGTCAGGAATGTAGTCTGTGGCATTTTAGTGCCTAAACTATTGAGAGACATTGGATGGATTGCCCTGGTAAGGAATCTACTCCATGGCATTGGTATACGTAAAATATTCATATTTCATATAGTTTGAGATCCTCCATATGAATACCTCCCTAGTTAAGAGAGAGTGTTGAAAATTTAACTATGTTCGATCTTCATAAAATGTATTTGTCAAAGAATTTATATTATTTTTACAATGACTTATTAAAGCATGGGTTTCAAGCTTGTGTTATCATTTTATTAGTCAAAGTATCCATTATGGACTCCTAGAATTAATAAAGAGTCATTAGAGTCAATGTATATTTTATGAGACCCTTCTTGGGATTTCAAATGATGTAAAAATAATTATTTTTTAGTCAAAAATGAATTATGTAACCTCCACACCAAGTCGGCCTCAACAAGATCAAGGCAGCCTTAAGGAAGGCAATTAGACCTCATTGGAAGGTTATATATACAAGGCATTTCAACTTCATTTGGAGCATCTCTCTCTCACACATAGTTCGATATTTGAAAGTTGAAGATGGAAGCTCGAAAAAGTGCGAAGTTGAAGGAATAGTATAAAAGGAGTGCGAGTTTGGTCAAGGAGGAAGCAAAGAAGAAAATAAAAGTTTCGGTGTGTGTGTCTCTCTCTCGTGTGGGCTGGTTTAGGAGATAGAAGTCTCCTAGTCAAGGTCAAAGTTGTTGCTGATGTCGGAACCTTCCAAGTTGAAGTTGCTAGGGTCGAAGTGTTGTTGTTGCTAGGTGGAAGTTTAGATCGAAGAAGGAGAGGTTGGCTTGGTGTGGAGGAGGTCTTTGTCTAGGTTGAAGAGCCTCAAGGAAAACTATTGAAGGAAGAGGTTTTTGACTAGGTTTTCCCCCATATAGGGGTTTTGCCCTGGAAAAGTGCCTACATCTTGTGTCTTGTGTTTTTATGATCTTCATGCACACATAATTTGGTAATTTCTTGATGAAAGATAATATAACAAATAAGTAAAAGAAGCCAACATAATTCATAATTAATTATCAAGAAAGAGAAATCTAACTCTAATCCTACTAGCATTGATTTCTCAACAATAAGAACATTGGGTTCTTATAGGTTTATAACTTTTTCTCTGTTAAGACTAGAATATTTCCATTTATTATACTATGTTGCAATTTTTGAGCAACAAAAAAGAATTAATATCGTTCTAAGTCCAACGAAACTTAGGAGGTCTTATTTATTTTCATAGAATGAACGACTATATGTTGCAAGTTATGGTGCTAAAGTTTAAGATATCTACATATTTCCAAGAACCAGATGAATTCATGTACTATAAGGGTTTTTACAGGACTTGGAATCTATATTTTTGTATGGAATAAATTTAGCCCAACTCTTGAAAATAATATAAAAGGTCCCGTGCAAATATTTTCTGGGTGAGGGCGAATAGTTATGTTTTTATTCCCTCAGTCTAGCATTCAAAAGCTTAATCAAACTTATGTGTGAAATGTTAGGGAGAAGTTAACCTTGATTAGGAGTTTAAAACGTGACTAGGTCATTGGACTGGTTTAAAATGGAGGTTCCTCTTTGTAGTGATATGACTAAACTGGAGCATGAAATGAAAAAAAGAAAGAGGGATAACAAAAATTCCTCAGATTAACAAGCAAGAAACAATTCGCAAACAATTCCTCAAACAAAACTTATTGTTACTCTCTCGTGTGTCGACCTCTACTCATCTGGCTACATGCCCATTGAGCTGTAGCTGCTTCAAAATTAGACTTTGATAGAGGTGTAGGGGTGTTGAGCAAGTTGGAAATTGATAAGGGGGATGAGAAATGGCTCCAAACATGGGAAGATCTACTCAAATTCCCTCTGTTTGTAATTGTAAGCTTTAATTCATGTGGCAGGTGGCAGGGAAACATTGTCGCATACTCAACATGAGGAAAATGGAGCTATAGATAGAGACATAGATGGAAATGTATAGGGCCCATGGCGAGTCAACCGAGGGTAGCTGGAGGATGGTCATTGACAAGGGGAGGGATCTAAAAACAAAGTTAAAATTGTCGACTTGTTAGACTATGCCTATGTTTTTTACTTCTCAATATAAAAGATATATATTTAAAAATATACTAATAAAAAAATAATTAATTTGAAGAATGCCAATCATATATAAAAATATTTAAATGTCAATTATGTATATTTAAACATTTTATTAGTGTTTCTCAAACAAAGGAGATTCCATATATATATATATATATATATATATATATATATATATATATATATATATATATATATATATATATATATATATATATATATATATATATATATAGCTAGCCTAAATTCATATTAACCCTTGATTTATCAATTGTCAAGAGGAATAAAATCTTTCAAGGTGCACTTCAAATTCTATAAACTTGATAAATCCAAATTTAACATAGATCTATGCTAATCATAAATCTTTACATTTTCCAAAAAACAAAAGATCAAATAAAAAATTTCCTCAATGATAAGTGAATGGTTTGAGTTCCACCTTGGTAGTCATGAAGATGTAATTTGGTTACTGGGGCTCTTTATTTCAACTATGTAGATGGCCCAACATTTGAACTATTAATATCCATCTAATGTCAAATCTATACAACAGTATCAATAGCCTTCCTTACAACCATCCCCTTAAATCACTCGTTGCTCCACTTAGGCTTATATTATACACATACTGATTCAATGTGGCATACAATTGATAGTGTTAATCTCCCTGTTGTATCTTATTTAGGCCCTTTGTAGGAGACTAGTAGATAGAATCACATAGATTTTGAGTTTTTCTCTAACTCTAAAATTGACACTTGACAAGGAACCAAGGAATAAATGAATGATTTTTAGTAGGAAATTCCTATAGACATACAAAAGCAGGAGCAATGGAAGCATCTAGCAAGGCACCTCTAGAAGTACCAGTGTTAGTGTTAGTATGTTATTAGGCGGTGTTTATAGACATGAAGAAGAGGGAGCATCTAGCAGCGACATTGCCAGAAGAACTGTTAGTATGTTATTAGGCAGTGTTTATCGACATTCATAAGTAGGAGAAACAAGAGCATCTAGCAAGGCATAGCCAGAAGCACCAGTGTTATTAAATGTGCCTCTATCAATTTTGAAATTTTCAAAAAAAAATTAAACTTTAATTATTTATTAAAAAATTATTTTATAAATTTTATATTCTTAAAATATTGTATAAACTAAACCAATAAATAAATATTGAATTGGTAGACGCTATGAATATTTCTAGTGTAACTTGGACATGGAGTATGCCCTAAAACTTCTTTTGCATGGCTAAGAGCTCGTCTTCCTTGGACTTAAGGAAACACGTTAATGGCCTAAGACCCAGAGACATTTGAGTCAAAGTTTTCCCCATTAAAGGCCATTGACGGGTAGTTCCAGGTTGTGTGGTTTTCCTAGAATAATGGTGATGATTAAGTCTGCATCAACTGATAGCAGCGAGTGATGGTTGTCCCCACTACTTGTTTAACAACTGAGTTATGATGGGTTTATCCACTATGTAAGAAATATTTCTACTGTAACTTTCTATCTTTTGAAATCATTTTTTTTTTATTTAAAATGTATCTTTTAATCCTCATAAATATAGAGTACTCAGATTGTGTAAATAATAAAATTCAAGCCTAAAACTTACTATTCCAAAAAATCCCTACAAAATTTCAAATAAAATCATTAAAAAAATTATGAAGTAAATAAAAACTATCTATATGACATCAAAAGAACATTATTAAGTAATAAATCTATCATTTAATAAGAAGCTCATGGATTCAAATATTACCATAAAAATATGGGCCCATAAAGGTCAACGATTTCTTTTTTATGTCAATTGTGACATGAAAGTTAAATTTTTGAAGTCTTAATATTAAATAATTCAAATTTAAAACATGCCAAAATAATCTGCAACTTTATTATGAGTGATATAAATCAGGAAGGTAAGTGTTTTATGTGTTATACAATGTCCAAAATTAATAATGTTATGAATCGAGATTCCAAACCTTTCAAAATGTGTAAATAAAATTGGTCAAAAATAGATACTTGTGTACCACATGATATGTGAAAGTGCATAATTAATGCTACTGAATTAAGAAATTTCTCAATAGCTTCATCTTCAATATTTCCCTATTTTTTAAGGAAATTTCATTGTTCTCGTCCTATTATACGGATCCACATTGTTAATTCTCACCCAAATGCATCATTGGTTTAACACAAATTTTTCTATTTAATTATATATTTATATTTAAAATTATATATTCCTTTCCATGGGATATTTTCACAAGCAGATCTATCTGAAAGAATCACTTCCTCTCAGTTCAACCATAAAGCCTAACTTCGAGAGTGTCAATACCTCTCAATAACAAATACACTTAAATGATGGTGACTCAACCAACTGAGCTAACCCTAAGGGTTTATGTTTAAAACCAACCTAAATCCTTCTTAACCCCAGATCTATTAAGCGTCGAGAGGGATCAAATCTCTCGAGGTGTAAACCTCTTTTTTGAGTGAAAAACTTGAGGAAAGGTTTGCACCTCGAGAGATTTGATCCCTCTCGGCGCTTGAGGTGTAAACCTCTTTTTTGAGTGAAAAACTTGAGGAAAGGTTTGCACCTCGAGAGATTTGATCTCTCTTGGCACTTTATAGAGATGGGGTTAAGATGGTTCTAGGTTGGTTTCAGTTGTGTGCAACCATAAAAAATTTGTTTAACATCTAATTATTCTATCATTTTAAACATGATAATTATGTCTAATATTAATTTGGTCATTTAAATTTTAAATTTGCTCTCGTTAAGATTATAGAGACTATTGATAAGTTGAATGATGAAATAAAAATTTTGAATGCAAAGTGAAAATGTCACAATGTTGAATCATAGAAAACATAAATAATAAGAATGTAATCAATTAGAAATAGTCTTCATTGTGATCAAACTCAAACTATTTTCTTCTATTATTCTTATTGTCACACCTCTCAATTTTTCCATATCTTCATATGGGGCATAAGAAAATGGTGGTTGAAATCATAGGCCATCCAAATCTTTAACTCGAGCTATTGTAGTAAATGCCATTCCTTCTTTCTTTCTCCCCAACATTAATATTATCTTTTTCCAATTTAATCCTTATGACTTAAGAAGTATTAAACCCCAAGTAAGTTTCAATGATAGTTGTTTTCTATTACTTTGTTTGAATGCAAAGTGACTAACAATGTTGAATGATTGAAAATAAGAATAATGAGAATGTAGTCAATTTTAAATAATTTAGAATTTTAAGAAGCAAACATTTCATGTAAGTGAACATTTTATTTAAGATGAAAATTCAAGTATTTTATTTATCGTTAAATTATTGTAACACATAAATCAATGCACGTCATCAATAAAAAAATTTGTGCTTACATTGAAACCAATGCATCGAGTGCAAGTAATCAAATATGATTAGAAATTAATATCCACACTGAAATCAATGCATCCAGTGCAAGCAATAAAATAGGACTAGAAATCAACATATACACTGAAATCAATGCATGTGCAAGCAATCATATAAAATCAACAACTACAATAAAATCAATGCATCGAGACTTGTAATCAATCAATTAATATTAGGAATAAATATCTACATTGAAATCAATGCATCTATTTTAGTGAATAACATTGTATGTCACCCTCTTTGTTTCACCCATTTCTCTCTCTCTCTCTCTCTCTCTCTCTCTCTCTCTCTCTCTCTCTCGCTATGTCTCACTCTTCTTCCCTCTCTCTCTATCTGCCTCTCCCTCCCTCTCTATGTCTCTCTCTTCTTCCCTCTCTCTCCCTACCATCTATACATTTTCCTCCTTCCATCTCTCCTTTGTTTCTCTATCTCACCCCCCCAAACACATATGTTCTCTCTATGCATATCTATATATCTCTCCCTCACTCCCACTATGTCTCTCTCTTTTTTTCTCTCTCTCTCTCCCCACTCTATCTATATATCTACCTCCCCATGTCTCTCCTTCTTATCTTTCTATCTCACCCCCAAACATACACTCTCTATCTCTCCATCCCTCTTCCTCTCCCTCTCTCTCTCCCCCTTCTCTCTCTTCCCCTTCTCTCCATTTCTCTCTCCTCTCTCCCTTCCCTCCCACACTCTTCTCTCCCTCACTCTCTCTCCATATTTCCCTTGTCACTCCCTCTCTCTCTCTTTCCACTTTTCTCTCTCTATGTATTTCTTCTTCCCTCCCTCTCTACTCCTCTCTCTTCCTCTCTCTCTCCCTCCCTCCCTCTCTCTTTCTCTCTCTCTCTCTCTCTTCCCTTCGACTCTTTCACTATATTCCTCCCTCTCTCATCTCACCCCCCATCTTTGTGTCTCCCTCTGTCTCTCCTCTCCTCTCTCAACGCTTGGTAAATACAGACTTATGATGGATCTAGGCTTGGCAACATGAGATGTAGTATTAGATAGGTATTTTTTTGTTTATTAGGGCATTTAATTTATATAACTATGTTATTTTAATTTTAAATCTAACAATTTAGCATGAACATATCCCTATACTAAATTGTAAAAATCCTCTTAACACAACCAATTTTAAACAAAGAATTAAGACCCACTTAAAACCAAACCCTTCTTAAAAATAATAATTCCAAAGTAATTAAAATTTACATCTTAACTCTAATCTTACATCTTAATCTTAGCTCTAATCTTATTTCATACTCATGTAAATAACATATTTACCAATAGTTACTTCCCATAACAATTTAAGTGTGTCTTTGCATTAAAAAATGGATAGAAATAAGATGTAAATAAATATACTTATCATGAGTCACTTCCCACCATTATTTATGTTTTCCTCACTGCTTTTGTAGGACTAAAACTGTAAATGTGTAGACTAACTAGCTGTTACTACCCACCAAAATTTAAGCAAGTCCTTATGCCTCAATAATTAGTTGATTTATCCACTTCACATCTCAATTTATTAGCTCCTTCCAAAGAAAGACTATAGGATTCTATTTGCATGTTGACCACTATTAATTTAGCACCAAAATTTAAGCAAGTCCTTGTGCCTGAATAATTAATTGATTTATCCACTTCACATCTCAATTTATTAGCTCCTTCCAAAGCAAGACTATAGGATTCTATTTGCATGTTGACCACTATAGGATTCTATTTGCATGTTGACCACTATTAATTTAGCATTTACCAATTTCGGTTATAATTTTTTTATGTTGCTTTTCATAGAGTATATATTAATGTGATATGTATATTATGATTTTCTTTTATCTTAAAAATTATTTTTAATTTTGTTTATAAAAACAAAATTATAATATAACAAATTGAATTTTATTATTTTGATTATTTTTAACTTTTTTACTATTAATTGAGCTTATATGTAATTATTAAATGTTAAATGTTTACAAACATTCAGGCCTACACATCTCCCCCTCTACTTTATATTATGTTTAATTTTTTTAATTTTTTTTATAAAAACAAAATTATAGTATAACAAATTGAATCTTATTATTTCAATTATTTTTAACTTTTTTACTATTTAATTGAGCTTATATGTAATTATTAAATGTTAAATGTTTACAAACATTCACGCCTACACATCTCCCCCTCTCCTTTAAATTATGTTTTAATTTTTTGACTGAGCATAAATATAAATGTTTATGTTAAATGTCAAATTTTACAAACATTTATGCTTACACATCTCCCCCTATACATGTCCTCCCCATAAATTACATTTATAAGGATGTCTTTTTTGAAATAGAGATTTCAAAATTTTAATTTAATTATCAATAATTATTAGGTGGATGGTAGGAATTTAACCTCCACATAATATTCTAATATTCTAGAATATTCGTGTTATGTTATTTTCATCCTTTGAATTAAATTGATTAATGAAAAAAAATGCCATGTAAATAAGTGTGATATGAACCCCATGGTATCATAACAAAGCCTATTTACAAATTATGAATGCCCATGATAAAGTGGGGAAGAATGTTGTTACATGTTTTCTTAGGATGTTTTTAAGGTTGATAGGGTATCTATTTTGAAATAGGGCTTCCAAAATTTTATATACATGTTTATTTTGGAATTATGCTTCCATAATTTTAATTTAATTATCAATAACTATTAGGTGGATGGTAGAGATTCAATCTTCATATAAAATTTTAGAATATATAGAATATTCATAGTAGTATAAACAAATCAAAGGTTGAGATTCGTCTCTAAAGTAGTTATGTCATTTTTTCCATTTTAATTAAATTGATTAATTTTAAAAAATGTTATATGAACAAGTGCCATATGAAGTGAGGCATAGTTTTTTGGGCATGTGGTTTTGATAAGCCATGGTATTGACCCATGGTATTATAACAAAGCCTATTTACAAATTAAAAATCTACATGGTAAAGTGGGGTAAATATCCATCATATGAAGTGAGGTATAGTTTTTTGGGCATGTGGTTTTGATAAGCCATGGTATTGGCCCATGGTATTATAATAGAGCCTATTTACAAATTAAGAATCTACATGCTAAAGTGGGGTAAATCTCCATAGTTAAGAATGTTGTTTCATGTTTTTGAAATGTATGTATGTTTAACTTATATATTAATTCTTTAAATATATATATATATATATATATGTGTGTGTGTGTGTGTGTGTGTGTGTGTCTTAAGGTGTTCCCTCTGAGAAGAAATCCCTCTCATGCCATGACGATAGAAATAGCTTGGGCCATCGATTGATTCGACTGGTATTAGTCAGTTATGAAATTATCCCCTACACAACCCTTCTACTCGACATACACACATCAAGTAACCAAACACTCGGCTCCCATTCTGGGCCTGCAGAGCCTTTCTACTAAACATACAGACATCGAGGAACGAGATGCTTCGTTCTTTTTTTCGACATATGCACATGACTATCCATCCATATCCTTGGTTTGCAATTTGCAATTTTCAATTATTTGTTATTGAATCGGAAGGATGGTCACCAGGGTGAATTTGCCTTACGAAGCATTTATGGAGGGGAAGAACTACTATTCAATGTGACACGAAATCCAAGTAGAGGAAAGTGTAGATGGAAAAGCATAAGGAAACAAAAAAATGGGCAATTAATACTATTATGTTCTTTCACTCCGCTGAGCTTGAAAGTTGTGACAAGAAAGCTAGGTAAAGGAAAGTGCAGATCGAAAAGCATAAGGAAACAATAAAATGGGTAATTAATAATGTTCTTTTCTTTCACTCAGCTCAACTTGGAAGTTTTGAACTTTTAGTTTCCATGGGTGATATTGATAGAAGGAAAATTGCAAAAAAAATTCAGAAATGGATTCAATCTGCATCTTCAAAAAGAGTGAAACAAATCTCTCTCAGCAATATTTTGACTCGCAGTTTCGTGGATGTTCCAACTTCTCTTTTTTCTTGTGAATCTCTAACATCATTGAAGCTCCAGTGGTTTTTCTTCACATGAATGTCTCTCTACTTCAACGATTTTAGATGCCTTGTAACATGTTCTATGTCATTCATCTATAAAAATGATGATATACTTTAGCATCTTGTATAAAAATGCCCTCTTCTTGAAAATTTGATAGTTCAACATTGTATGGGGATGAGAAATGTGAAAATTTATACGGCCAATCTGAAGTGTATGGATTTCACTGGGGTTGAGTGTGAAAGCTTAGTGGCAGTGAACTACCTAAAGCTTGTAAGTGTCATAGTGCATAATTGTACTACTTTTAGTATCATGTTAACTTTGGAAATGGTGTTTATTTTGTTTTTTTGTTTTGAGCCTATTTAGCATGAGTATGGATAGAATTAGATGTATTCTCTTCTTTTATTATACCCAAATAATTACACCCCAATTCTATGAAAAGCATCTTGACCTGGTAAGGTTAGACGTGTGTATAAAGGCCTACAATTTGGTATTATTTGTTTTTAATAGTGTTAATGTTAGTTATAGAATCTAGTGACATAAATAACTACTCTCTCCCCGGCCATTGATCATAGCGAGGCTTGAAATTCCCCCAAAACAGAATTATCTTTCTTGTCTCCCTCCCTCCTGAGTTGATAAATAAACCATGCTTAATATTAATATATATTTTAATTAATTATCTCTAATGGCTAGATTCTACCTTTACGTGATTTCATGGTAGATAGCCATGTGGTGTGTATGGTGTTGTAGCATCTTTCTAGAGGCTTAGTAGGGTTCATGTTATTAGATAGTATACACTTGGTTGATTCAGTCTAGAGGCTTGTCCTAAAGGAAGGTGTATGGGACTTTACTCATCCTTGTGAGTGTATTAGACAATATCTTGTTCTCGGATATAGAAGAAAATTTCAGACAAAGAACTGGTATGGGTGTAATGCACAGAGAATGCAAGAATTTATCTTTCTAAGCCAATAAGGGCAGTAATCTAGAGGTACATTGAAGGTCTCAGGACTCTATCTTTGTTCAAGATGGATTATCAAAGATTGCATTCATGTAAAACTCTATTGTTTGTTGTCTATATTTTGGTTCTTTTGATTTCAACAGGTAAGAACTCGATCTAAGAACTTCATTATCCGTTGCATATACATAAAGACTCTTTGCTTTGAAGCATCAATCGTTGCATGTTGTGTTAATGTGGTTTTTTTTAATTTGAAGGGTTCCTACATCCATTAAGGCCACAAAATTGGGCTAATGTGTGTTATGGTTATATGTTGTTTGGTATTGCACATTGCTGGGGAAAATGAGTCAGAGGCATCACTGCAGCCAAACCTTGAAATTGGTGTAAACTTTGGAACATAAACTAACAATTTCCCATCACCGAAGCAGGTAGCCAAGATGCTTGGAAACACCATTATCAATAGAGTTAAGATCTACAACTCAAATTCCTCTATACTGTAAAAATTTTCCAACACAGGCATTACAATTGTTGTGGGTCTTGAGAATGAGGAATTCTAGAGGATAAGTGAAAGCCCAACGGTAGGCCAAGCTTTAGTGGCTCAGAGGATTCCTCCTTACTACCCTTCAACCTTAATAGTTATAATCATCATAGGGAATGAGGTCCTTAAAAATAGTGTTGGGTCATTAGACTCTTCTCTAGTGCTTGCAGTACTTAACATTCATTCTAGTTTGGTTGCTTTAGGCTTCGATGACAAGATTAAGGTATCTACTCCACACAATATGGCTATCCTTTCAAGTTCCTTTCCTCCTTCGACCTTCACATTTTCTACTAGTTTGCTACCAATTATGAAGCCTCTCCTCAAACACTTGGATGATACAGGTGCTCCATTTATGTTGAATGCATATCCTTATTTTTCATATAGAGACAATCCCAAAGAAGTTTCATTGGACTATGTGATGTTTGGCCAATCTCTAGGGATTTCAGATCCAAAAGGGTTGACCTATAAAAATATGCTAGATGCTAAAAATCATTATGTTTACTCTTCTATGGTTTCTTTGGGTCGTAATGAAACTATCCCTATGTTGTAGTGGCTACAACTCCCTCCAAAATTTTGGCATGCATTCAATTTAGTAGCCTTCCTTGGGTTTTTCCCTTAATGTTCGCAAGCAATCGAGCTCATTTTGTGAGCTCGTGTTTCCTTTGCACCGTCCTTGCTTGATAGTTCAATGGACAACTTTTTTCATGTTGGTCAAAATGTCACACTTGCATCCATGTTCTGGCCATACACAAGTTCTCACTTCGTGTGTATAAGTTGTATTCGATATTTAAACATCTGTCACACACACACACAAAGTTTGATGCACTGTCACGTAGGTATCGTCGCAGTTGATCAACGATCTATCACAAGTGGCACACTTGTCACTTGCACCATCGGTTAGTCACACTGAGTATATGTTGTCTTGATGGTCTTATGCATCTTATCCTCGAGTCATTTTGAGTGTGTGTTCGCAAGGTCGCATATGCACAAGTTCACTTGCTCACACACTTAGTCATTTTGCTGAAGTTATGACAACCGAATCACCCTCCAACAGCTGAACCCTTGCTAAGTTGCACTGCTTAGTTTCAGCCCTCACTGAACATGTACTACTGCCTAGAATTGCGCAGAGCTTGAGGTTGTCTCCCAAGCAACCTGCATTGTGCAATCCTAGAATTGACCATACCGACTGTCATCCAGAACATCGTAGAAGTTTCTCCCTAAACCATCTCAATCTATGTTGCCCGCAAGCGAATCAACCAACCCTCCAGCTGGTCAACCGAGAGTTTGACCGGGAAGTGACCCCGGGACTCACTCCCCCAAAAAATTGTGAAAAATATACAAAGCATGCCCGCTCCACTAACTGAAGAAATTGCACAGACATGCTAGACAAACACCAAGTGTCCGTCACTATCTCCCTCAAAAAATTGCGCAATTTTTCCAGCCAGTTACCTAGTTAGTCGGCTTGTTGCTCACCCAGGAAACTACGCAGATTTCATGAGCAGTCCTCTGCTGTCGAGCATCCTACTTAGCTCAAAAATTGCGCAAGGATGTTCAGCAAGCTAGCCTCCCAACAATTGCACAGTTTTTTCCAACAGCACTCCTGCAACCCACTGCCAGCTCCTCGGAGGAATTGCGTAGTTTTTGCTACCAAGCCCCTCTACTGCCTACATTGCTTCCCTCAAAAAATTGGGAATAACTTCCTGCCAGCTGAAGCAAATCCCGCAGACAGTCACTACTGATCGAGATTGTCCATCTCAATCTCCCAGTGACTTCTAGGTAATTTTCATCGGTAGTGTCAAGAGCCCGCATCCCAACTTGAGATCTAACCTGCAAAGTTTCATAACCTTGTCATCTCTCCAAGTCACCTACATTCGAAAGCGAACGACAATGCATCATGGTAGACTAGGAGATTTATGGATTTGATGTCATCTCATAATGAGTGATTGCAGATATAGGTACATGGATGAGACATGACGCGATGACGAATGAGATGAACAAGGAGAGCACATGCAAGGGGATTTGTTCGCGAATGGACGAACGAAAATGCATGTGAGGATATTTTTTCGAGAATAGACAATGCATGTGAGGAGGTTTTTTCGCGAATGGACAATGTATGCGAGGAGATTTTTTCGCGAAAGGGTTAATGTATGCGAGGAGATTTTTTTGCGAACAGATGAACACATGAAGCATGTGAAAGTAAAAGTGAAGGAGCGACATGCACATGCAACATCAAGTGAACACCAAGCCCATCGAAGACTCTGTACACCTTGCCATGTGGAGGTGAAGCTATGATACACCAAGAGGACCTCCATCACTCAGCAACACTTTAGCTCAACATGGACACCACCAACATCATGAACATATCAGCATTGTCGTGTTGAATCGAGTCATGATTCATCTCGTCCACATTACTTCTGTGAGCCACACTGTTGTAATCAATGTAATGTAACATGGAAGTCCAAGAGACCCACATGTAATCTAAAGAGTAATGTAAAGTTGAAGAATCAAACAAGTCAAACAGTCATGACGAAAGTCAAACAATCACAAGGGCCAGTTTTACCCTTGGATATAAATACCCCTCATTTGTACATGCAAAGGATTTTTTCACCTTGGCTCCTCCCACATAGCCTTGAGAGTCTGTAATATTTTCTTTGAGGAGCGAGCAGTGGCTCCAACGTCCCTCTTATGGGGTTAGTGATGTGTGGTGTACCAATGTGTCTTGGAACTTTCACTTAATTCAGAAGCCTGTTAACAAGCCAACACATTTTCACACATGTATTGTAATTGTTTGTAAGACTAATATTGGAACACTTGTAATGCATGTTGTTTTAACCTGTGTTAAAACAGTTAAACTATTTCGATTTCTCTAATACATATGTTTATGAAAATGTGTTGTATAAGTTGTTAACGATGTCTTGACCATGTGGGTTGCCTCGCCAGACACTAGATAAAACCTTTCCCATAAACTTGTTATAACCACCGCCGCACTCCCGCGGACTACTCCGTTGGGTGTTGTATGTGTTATTCCTTCATTGTGTGCTTGTGACTGCTGCATCTGTGTGGACTACTCTGCCAGAAGCTACGCATGTCTGTTAGGTGCAAGAATTGCACTTAAGCAAACTCCTCAACACTTAATTGTCAACCCAGGGGATTCGTAAACTTAGAGACGAAGCACAGGCAAGGCTAGAGATGGTATGAATTTTCCTGATAGAAATTCCTACTTTCTTAAAGAAAAGCTTGCAGAATCAAAAGAGTAAAAGATAACTGAATCATCAAAGTGCTGGAACAAGAAAGAATGCATTTGCAAAGGAATCAAAATAAAAAAGGCAATCCCTCCAATTGATCAATTTTTAATTACTGAGTATGCGTTATGTTTTTCTTTAGCAGAGACACTTGGAAGTCTCATAAAATGGGCCCTTAAACCTACTTCTTTAGAGATTTCCTTCTTGCACTAATCTGTCCTACACTATCGCAGTCTGCTTGCACTAGTGCAGGAATAGAGGTTTATGCAGGAGGTATAAATGGTGTCTTTACCAAAGGCTTTTTACTTCATGCAAGGGCTCGAACTTCCAGGGTTCGGAGCACTCAGATCCTATGACAAGAAACTAGTTCTTGCACCTGATCAGAGCTTCCTGCACTTAGCTATTAATTCTTAAAATGAGTGCTTAATTATTGCAAGTGTCAAATTAAATTGCACACATAAAAAGTGAATGTTCCTGATCTTAACAGAATGCAATAATGAAGAAACAATCAATATACATTTATCTTGTCATAAGCATTTAATGAAAGAAAAGAAGATTTTGGGAAGTAAGCTAAAAATTCTTGCTGCAACACACCAACGTGCACTGGTGTAGGTTCATTTCTCCTTCTTGGACCAGGCAGGGAAAACCAATCAAACGGAATTGCAAGAAAGGAATATCACACCAACGTGCACTGGTGCATGTTCATTTCTCCTGCTTGGACCAGGCGGGGAAAACCAATCAAACGGAATTGCAGGAAAGGAAATATCACACCAACGTGCACTGGTGGAGGTTCATTTCTCCTGCTTGGACCAGGCGGGGAAAAGCAATCTGAAATCAGGTGCAAGAAAAGGAATAGCACACCAACAGGTTTATTTCTCCTGCTTCGACTAGGTGGGAAAACCAATATGAAATTAGGTGTAGGAAAAGGAAATTTAACTACTTCACACAACAGATCTGCTTTCACTCAGACAAGAATACATGTGCTTGAAATTAAATCACACTTGACAATATAAACATAAATTACAAGAAACAGGAAATAGGGTAAACGTGTTGGGTTGGCTGGGCCCTAGCCAACTAGCGTGTTTCCCTTTTAAATAAAAACGTTGCTCAGTAACTCAGATCAGACTCATTTGTTTAAAGGAACAAATAAGATTCGAAAAGCATGAGGTGGAGCTCCTTATTCCTATTAATTCACAAAGGCAAAGTACATCATGAAATATAGAGTCCAGCCCAGATTTGGGTGATAAAAAAAGGTACAATCTCCCGTTTAGAAACACAGTCCTGTTACCACCCACCCCCCCCCCCCCCCCCCCCTACGTGCATAATTTCTCCTCCTTTTACAATATGTTTACATGATAATTAAATGTATCCTTTGTAAACAATCATGGGGATTTCATCCCAACTAATTCTAATTAAATAGAATATCAGTACAACTGTTCCCGTATTAAAAAAATAGTGATTTAATACGGATTTTCCAAATCTAGGCGTTTTCTAGATTTCTGGAAAAAATGGTATTTTTAGCAAACTGCGTCCAAAGACATCTTTGTATCTCCTCAACCATTACGCATTTTGGAAAATGGCCTGCGTCTTACTCAATTCATACTAGGAAAAAAACCCTTGTTTCAGATTTTGAGATTCGCAACGATTGGCGTGGAAATCGAGTAAATTGGCTGTCGAGAAACTGCTGTGAATTCGGGTGGAAGTTGTAAAATCTGAACTAGTGCAGGAATCCTACCAGTACTAGTGTAAGAATGTGTGGTGCAGGAACTTTGCCTCTATCAGAATAGGCATATAACCAACTTTGTAAACTGCAAACACACAAACTATTATTAAATATGCCTTTAATGTTTAAATCTCATTAAAACAAAGGAATAGCAAATACTTACTTATTATCTCCGAGAATGCACAAAACTATGACAATGACTAGTCAAGCTAAACAAAAGCATGACTGATTTTGAGTAAAAGGTGATATAAAACAAGGCAAAACAGAGGCCCAACATCCCCCCATGCTGACCTTCTTGCATGTCCTCATGCAAGGAAATCAATTGTCGCATTGTTGCTCCCTTGCAAAAAGCAAGATTAAAAACATTTATGGGCATTTGTAATGATGTTTCCTGCAATTCTATGTGATCACATTTCCTACGCTAGATAAAGCTTGTTTCAAGAACAGAGTGTTTGCTGGACTCTTTGATTATTTATACTAATTTCAAGAAAATCTATCACAAGGACTACAATAAAAATACCAAATTGCAAGGATGGTGCGTGCTTGCACTGATCTACTTACACTGCCTAAATTGCACTGCTTTGCTGGCACTTTTCTGCTTGCACTACTGTATATTACAACGTGATTGCACTAGTGCAAGCATAAAATCTGCTAAAAAAAAACAGGGAATTTTGGTAAAACGTGGGCTGGACTTTAACATGACTTCCTCAATCATACGGAAGGTTTTCTTTGCCATTTATTTGATGCTTCTGAGCATATCCTTTTGCTCTTTCTCCAATAGATCCTGCAATAAGTTCACGGGGGAACAAAGAAGTGGGAAAAGGGAAAAATTTAGAATGGTAAGGAGGTTTATTACAGGGATTCTAGGAACAGTACCATCAAGAAGGCATAAACAGAAGTGGGATAGGAAAAAAAAATCAAGGGGTAAAGTGGGATTTACGAAACAGATGGGAAGGTAATCATTCTGGGATTGAAGAAGAAAACGGATGGGGAATTACGAAAATGGGATATGAAGAAAGCAGAAAATTTTCTGGAAGGTCTGCCTGCTAACCATGTTATAGTTCTAATGAAAATATCAATTGTAAGAATGCAACAAAATTAGATACAAAAAGTACAAATTATAGACAAAAGAGTATGGTACATACCTATTACCATGTCCTAAATGAATTCCTTGTTTTGTTTCTGCCCAAAGTCTTATAATGAAAATCAAATTTTGTTGAAAAGGTGCAATCTCAAAATAACTACCACAAGTTCATGCACCTACTGTAGCAATCTTTAACCTAGATTATGCAGCGCATATTTAGAGGCAACCACCATCAATACACATTGTTGCCAACCAGCATCTTGTGAGCAGTCATCATTGAGTAATTCATCACTCTAAATACCATGAAAGTCAAAATGAGTTATGATACCAATTAGCAACCTTTTTATTGAACACTCTAAATTTCGTTGTCATCTAGATTCAAAATAAATTTCCTCTTAATATAGAACAAAGAATAACCTTTACTAAGGGTACCACATCCTTAAAGATTCTTGATCTTTTTAAAGATATAACTCAAAGCATCACGTTCAAATCGTCTTTAAATCCATTGTCCAAAAAAAAGGATAAGTTTAGGGGAAGAGAAAGATAGCCAAGCAAATCATAGGAAGCAATTAATTTTAATACCACAGACATAGCCCTGCTGCACACAAGTGTCCATAACCTTGGTAGGGGTGTCTTTTGACCCATCAAAATGTCTGTGTCCCACTTACTAGGCATGGATTCAGAGTTATCTTATTTTAATTTTAGATGAAGGCCACTGTTATAGCTTGGTAACCAACTAATGGCAGTGCCACTCACAAGAAGTAACATGGATGAACAAGTCGACTCGTGATGAGACCTCCTGTCTTCCAACTTTTCGGTTGAAAGCCATTACTCTAGCTTGGTGACCAGAAGCAGTAATGTCATGCATGCTAGGTCTCATGATCATGGTAGGTCGTCTCATGAAGATACCTCCTATCCTCCCCTAAATCTTTTGTATACTCTGATTATGATTAACCTAAAAGGTTACTTAATAAGTGGGGAGATAGATCTACTCCTTAAGAGTACGGGATGGCGTGAAAAGTTTTTAATGACTAATCATTACTGACTAGTTCCTCTGCCCCAAAGACTTATTAAAGATATCCCAAATAATGACTAAAAGACTCCTTGAATTAAGAATGCTAGTGTTCTCATGAATATCTTATTATGATCTTAACAAGAGTGGTCCTCCATAGGGGGTTTCCAATAGTACCTTCTAAGGGAAACTGAAATCATATATATCAGATGACAACTTCTTAGAGTGATTAGTCATGGTTACTTTGAAAAATCATGAGGTATTAGAGTGAATCATACTCAACAAGATGTGTCACAGATGTGTGTGTTAACAACCAATGTGGATCAAAAGTAGTTTTAGTGACTACACTTTAAAAATAAAAAACCCTAATAGCATTTTATTCACCTACCCTACTTTACCTAAGAGGTGGAAGACTTCCTTTTATGTATAGGAGTACTTCTAATGAAGCCATGTGCAGATCAGGTGAAAATATATATTCATGCTCAAATTTATCATACAAACTTGAAAGTGTGAATGAGCATGAAAAACCAACGAATGTAAATGATATGACAACAAGAGTTTTAGAAGAGGATAATGTTGCCTTGCTTGAGTAGTTGTTTGGAACTAATGTTCGATGTAATCATGGTAGCCTTGGTCCATTTCTTGATTTGGCCCATGCTGCACATCTTATTCTTCCTTGTCATGTCGATTGTCCTCCTTAGGGCAATTAGTCTCTTGATCACATTCTGGATCTGCTGATAGACATGTCAAGAACTTTTCGTTCTCAGGTTCCATGAATCCATTGGATATCCTTCGTTGATTATAGTGCATGATTCATTCGTCTCCTCAAAAGAGACTTCTAAATCCTCTTGTGATGGTGGAGAAATGGACAAGTCCTTGACTATTGCCAAGAAGTTTTCTTCCTGAGAGGTAGAGATCAAGATCCTAGTAGCTGCTAGGGCTTGAGAGAGAACCTTCATACTTGTTATCATCTTTAAGTCCATCTGGTTGATTGATAGTCCCTGTCTCCACACACATATTAGTAACGGGGGTTCTTACAACACCCCAAAAATGATATAACGTTAAAGATTAGGATCTGAAGATAATTGATTTTAAAAGTTATTGGCTGAAATAAAGCTCACCACACTTGCATAAAAAATACAAAAAGATAAAGGCAGACTTACCCCTATTGCATCAACAGAAAATTCTTACCAAATCAAATTGCCTCCCCAGCAATGGCGCCAAAATGTTGGGTGCAGGAATTGCACTTAAGCAAACTCCTCAACACTTAATTGTCAACCCGGGGGATTCATAAACTTAGAGACGAAGCACAGGCAATGCCAGAGATGGTATGAATTTTCCTGATAGAAATTCCTACTTTCTTAAAGAAAAGCTTGTAGAATCAAAAGAGTAAAAGTTAACTGAAGCATCAAAGTAATCTAGTGCTGGAACAAGAAAGAATGCATTTGCAAAGGAATGAAAATAAAAAAGGCAATCACTCCAACTGATCAATTTTTAATTACTGAGTATGTGATCCAAGTGGAAAATGGCATCAACCCATGGTATTCATCCACCCATGGAATTTACCCATGGTATTGTAAGTGGCATCCACCCATGGTATTGTAAGTGGCATCTAGCCATGGTATTCATTCACCCATGGTATTTTCCCATGGTATTGTGACATCCATCCATGGTATTGTGACATCCACCCATGCTATTCATTCACTCATGGAATTGACCCATGGTATTGTAACCAAAAAAGGCTATAAGTAACAAGTCGCATTTTGTAAAAGGAAAGTTTGTCGACCACAATGTAGTCCTTACAATTATTATCTGTTTTAATAAAAAGTTTCTTTGTGGTTTGGTTTATTGGGAATTCTCCTCTTTTTCTTCTGGCATTTCAATTTTTCAGATCTTGGGCACCTCCCCCCAAGATCCGAATCAGTGGTATCGGAGAAGGTTATGATTCCATGGGAATGAGGGTTTTATGCATATTTCAGTTTCAAATTTTTGCAGCAATATTCAACAAACTTCAGGCACGTGTTGCGACTTCCACAGAGCACTTTCTTTGGCCAAGTAGGAAGAATTTTTCTTCTTTTTTTTTCATTTTTTTGCAGGATTTTTTTTTTTTGCGCGGCAAGTTTGCAGATCAGATCTGAAACATTTGGTACAATATTTACAAAAAAAAATACCAAATCTGGATTCCTTGTGAAAAAATACCAAAATAAAAAAAAAAAAAAAACGACCGAATCGGAGTCCGGATGAGGGAGATATCGTTGATTCAAAATCAGCTCTGTTGTAGAAATGTTTTTGACGAAAATTCGTGGATGGAGGATCTCCTATATGTTTTTGGAATTTTTTTGTAGAATTTCAGAAAAGTGATTTTAGATCTGAGCGCCTCTCGAAAAATCGCTCAATTTAAAAAAAAATGGGTTGAATCGGAGTTCGGATGTGGGAGATATCGTTGATTTAAAATCAACTACTTTTTTCAAAACTTTTGTGACAACGGAAAAGTTGTAGCGCGAATATGAGATTCTAGAGTGTCCAGATAAGGATTTCCAATTCATGGGAAGATGCAAAATGGTCCTTCTGATTCCAAAAACAAGTTCTAATAAATATTATGAGTTATATTGACTGAGTTATGTCCATTTTAGTTCTGGAGCAGCATTCGAAGCAGGTTCCCTTTGGAGACGTGCCCTCCCACCCCGCTTTAGTAGGCACCTGCTTCACATTCATCAGTTTCAGCATAGCAGTATTCAGCTTGGGTTCTTTGGAGACGTGTCCTCCCACCCCAGGCTATGTAGGCACTTGCTACTTCATGAACAACCAACATCACGGTTATGGGTCAGCCACACAAAATCCTGGTCATCAAAGTCCATTTGCTAGGTTGCACACTGTTAGCATCACAGTTGGTCACAAGCATTACAGGGTATCTCTATCCTCAGTTCTTCGTTTTTCATGGTCATGGGTCATCCACAAACCCACACTTCATCTAAGTCCATTTTCTAGGCGACACACTGTCACAGTCACAGTTGGTCACAAGAATTACAGGGTATCTCTATCCTTGAATCTTCGTTCATCATGGTTATGGTTCATCCACAAACCCACAGTTCATCGAAGTCCATTTGCTAGGTCGTACATTGTTCGTATCACAGTTGGTCACAATCATTACAGGGTATCTCTATCCTCGGATCTTCGTTCATGATGGTTAACCACATAAAACCCTTCTCTTCAATGGCTCTTCATATTCAACAAGGGCTTCGCAAGAGGGAACTTCACGCAATGGGGACCATTGCTTCTTAAGGAGGGAGGAATGATCCGAGTGGAAAATGGCATCAACCCATGGTATTCACCCACACATGTTATTCATCCACCCATGGAATTTACCCATGGTATTGTAAGTGGCATCAACCCATGGTATTGTAAGTGGCATCCACCCATGGTATTGTGACATCCACCCATGGTATTCATTCACCCATGGAATTGACCTGTGGTATTGTAACCGAAAAAGGCTATAAGTAACAAGTTGCATATTGTAAAAGGACAGTTTGTTGACCACAATGTAGTCCTTACAGTTATTATTTGTTTTAATAAAAAGTTTCTTTGTGGTTTGGTTTATTGGGAATTCTCCTCTTTTTCCTTTGGCATTTCAATTTTTCAGATCTTGGGTGCCTCCCCCCAAGATCCAGATCAGTATGTGTTATGTTTTTCTTTAGCCACTTGGCAGTCTCATAGAATGGGCCCTTAAACCTACTTCTTTAGAGATTTCCTTCTTGCACTAATATGTCCTGCACTATCGCAGTCTGCTTGCACTAGTGCAGGGATAGAGGTTTATGCAAGAGGTATAAATGGTGTCTTTACCAAAGGCTTTTTACTTCATGCAAGGGCTCGAACTTCCATGGTTCAGAGCACTCAGATCCTATGACAAGAAACTAGTTCTTGCCCCTGATTAGAGCTTCTTGCACTTAGCTATTAATTCTTAAAATGAGTGCTTAATTATTGCAAGTGTCAAATTAAATTGCACACATAAAAAGTGAATGTTCCCAATCTTAACAGAATGAAATAATGAAGAAACAACATTAATCTTGTCATAAGAATTTAATGAAAGAAAAGAAGATTGCGGGAAGTAAGCTAAAAATTCTTGCTGCAACACACCAACGTGCACTGATGCAAGTTCATTTCTCTTGCTTGGACCAGGTGGGGAAAACTAATCAAACGGAATTGCAGGAAAGGAATATCACACCAACGTGCACTGGTGCAAGTTCATTTCTCCTGCTTGGACCAGGCGGGGAAAACCAATCAAACGGGATTGCAGGAAAGGAAATATCACATCAACATGCACTGGTGTAGGTTCATTTCTCCTGCTTGGACCGGGCAAGGAAAACCAATCCGAAATCAGGTGCAGGAAAAGGAATAGCACAACAACATGCACTGGTGTAGATTTATTTCTCCTGCTTGGACCAGGCGAGAAAACCAATCCGAAATCAGGTGCAGGAAAAGGAAATTTAACTACTTCACACAGCGGATCTGCTTTCACTTAGACAGGAATACATGTTCTTGAAAATAAATCACACTTGACAATATAAACATAGCTTACAAGAAACAGGAAATAGGGTAAACGTGTTGGGTTGGCTGGGCCCTAGCCAACCAGCGCGTTTCCTTTTTAAATAAAAATGCTGCTCAGTAACTCATATTAGACTCATTTGTTTAAAGGAACAAATAAGATTCGAAAAGCATGAGATGGAGCTCTTTATTCCTATTAATTCACAAAGGCAAAGTACATCATGAAATACAGAGTTCAGCCCAGATTTGGGCAATAACAAAAGGTACAATCTCTCGTTTAGAAACACAGTCCCGTTACCGCCTCCCCCTACTACGTGCATAATTGCTCCTCCTTTTACAATATGTTTACATGATAATTAATCGTATCATTTGTAAACAATCATGGGGATTTCATCCCAACTAATTCTAATTAAATATAATATCAGTACAACTGTTCCCCTATTAAAAAAATAGAGATTTAATACGAATTTTCCAAATCTGGGCGTTTTCTAGATTTCTAGAAAAATTGGTATTTTTAACAAACTGCCTCCAAAGACCTCTTCGTATCTCCTCAACCATTACGCATTTTGGAAAACGGTCCGCGTCTTACTCAATTTCCTATACTGGGAAAAAAACCCTTGTTTCATATTTTGAGATTCACAACGATTGGCGTGGAAGTCAAGGAGTAAATTGGTTGTCGGGAAACTACTGCGAATTCAGGTGGAAGTTGTAAAATCTGAACTGGTGCAAGAATGTGTGGTGTAGGAATCCTACCAGTACTAGTGCAAGAATGTGTGGTGTAGGAACTTCGCCTCTATCAAACTAGGCATATAACCAACTTTGTAAACCTCCAAACACACAAACCATTATTAAATATGCCTTTAATGTTTAAATCTCATTAAAACAAAGGAATAGCAAATACTTACTTATTATCTCCGAGAGTGCACAAAACTATGACAATGACTAGTCAAGCTAAACAAAAGCACAAGTGATTTCGAGTAAAAGCTGATATAAAGCAAGGCAAAACAGAGGCCCAACAATGTCTTTTTGTGTTGTGTGTCTCTGATAGAGTTGGGACTCCTCCCTTTCGACTAGAGACTCACTTCCACCCTCTCCCTTCGCAGTGAAAGAACCTTGACACAAGTAACAACAGCACTCACCAAGCACACGAACCTCGCTATTCAAAGACAAAGTAGACCACTCTCACGTTTTGAAAAGTAAGAGCTAAGGCATATCTTTAAGATAATTTCAACCCGACCATCATACCAGATGGGACTCCTACACCAAACGGTGTGAGGTCTAGTTGGGACTTCATACCGGGGAGATCCCCTAAATGTTGGCGGGTCCAGCGCCGTCAAACATTCTGGCACTAGAAGGAGGGGTAGATAACAAGCAGAGCCTATTACATCTAGCTTAAATCTCTTACCAAATGGATTATACACGATTCGTGCTCCCAGGGTGTTTCTCTCATTTCTCCCTTAATCAACTATAAACCCCGATGAGCTTCTCGATCACTTGTCCTTGTTAAAGTTTGACGGTGAGGATAGGACGTCCGTAACCAAGCACATTTATGATTTTCTTCATTTCTACGAATCTCATGAAATTGATAGTGATGAGCTTCTTTATGTACTTTTCTTCCTCACCATTGAAGGTCGTTTTAATTAGTGATGTCAAACCCTACCACCTGCTTCTTTCCATTCCCTTCTCACTCTCCTCACAGAGCTCCATCAAGCCTTTGATAAGTGTAACCACCAAGATGTCTCTGAAAGAATCTGTCATTTAAGAATGAAGCCTAGCGAATCAATTCAGGACTTTGTTATCCACTTCCTTCACCTCTGTCATGAAATTCCTAAATGGTTTGTGGACCTTAACTTCATGAACTAGGAGCTGAAACACCTGGTTCATGTTTCCCGAGACGGTGAACCTTTCGATTTCCCTTCTCCCTTGACTCTTGCGAACCGTGAGGCCCCTTAGTTTTCAGAGGAGGAGCCCAACACCCCGTTTGTTCCTTTTTCTCCTCCCTTTCCGGTCTCAAAGCAGGTGCCCCTTTGCAGTGGTCAGAAAGCTAAGAAATCTGTGCAACAGATACCCCCTCGAAACGGTCACAAAGTTGAGAAATCTATGTAGCATGTTCCCAACCCGTCTTCTCAGTCGTCTCCCACTCCAACGGAGGAAACTCCATAATGGCTCAAAAAGCCTATGGCGAAGACTCATTTCTCCATTCTGTAAGAGGACATCACAGTTCGTAACCCAAGTCTTTATTCTAATATGCATCTCTTCCATCCTCCACCATTTACAATCCATGACTCTTTGTACCATGACTCGCTTGAACCATCCACTTCACAAGCTAGTTGTGCGCACCCTTTTGATTCTCAAGCTGCTGGCTCAAATTGCAGTCATGTGAAAGGCAGTCTCATTATACAAGTGGAGGAGCACGAAGGTGAAGACACAATCAATTCCTCTTCTATGTTTCAAAATGGTTCATATCAACACATTGAGCTTCCATTCTTGATCAATTCTCAATCCATGAATCTTTGTGAAACATCATGCACAATTAATTCTTTCGATCCACCTCCAGTCTTGGGAAGTCATCACTCCCATGCTTCTGTATGTTGTGATGAATAGCCAAGCACATCATGTGATCTATTATTCTCTCATGTACACTCTAACTCAGATATGGAATGTGCCCTGGTCAAAGCAGATGTCCATATCGAAACTTCCTTTGCACCTCACTTGCCCGTGTGTTCTACCATTCACATCGCGATGGAGATACCCCTTGTTATCTTGCTTCTTCATCTGGTGATTTATCTCCTTGATCGATACAAGGAAGTGAGGTTGTTCATGATGAGAACAGTCTCAACGCACAGGACTCTTCCCACTCGTCATCATCTTGTGAGTTGCATGAAGACAGCTCGTTGAAGCTGAAAAAATTGATGAAGTGCGTGATAGAGATGGTTGTTATCCTAAGAGAAGTTTTGAAATCAACAACAAGAACCATCCTCAATCCATCCATGATCGAGTTCACATCTCAAAATGCAATTTTTCAATTCTGGAAAGTTTTGGGACGTGCCAGGGAATCGAGGCACTTCAATGTCTGTTGATGGTTATGTTAGGAATTTGCAACTCTGGTAAGCCCCTCGAACCAAATCGGATCTCTTTTCTCACGCACACTATGTTTATCTGCATGGTTTCACTTGACGTGGATCCCCCTGTAAAAAAATATTTACTATTTCAGGTCTGATATTTCAAAATTTCAAATTTTGACTAATGATTGAATCCATGAGTCTATTACAACATGTCCATCTTCATGTACCTCTCTTACATCCAATTCAGATTGGGAGTGTCTGTCCCTCATGCAATCATGCAACAACGAAGTGGATCATCTCAAAGACTATCTTTGCCCATAACCATACATATTGGGTGTTCTCTCTCGTAATCATCTCCTTGGTCTTCTTGCAAATTTTTCACAACAAATATTCCTACTCATCACACCAGCGATCTCCCTGTGTGATGACGAGCACACAACATTTCACGCGAATCAAGTTACTCTCATTTCACAACACCCCAACTAGTTTCACACATTCACAGTGCTGGCATCCTTTCTACATTTCTGTGATGACAATGATGCATGCGCAATTTTTCACCAGTTGTAGGTGGGTGTTTTTTCATATCTAGCACACAGTGAACTTGGTTCCCTCATTCAGAGTGTTCGCAAGATTGTTCAAAATTTTTCTTTGTTCATGTCGAACTCGGAATCTCGCATCTCAACCAACTGGTCTGATTTTTCCTCTATCTTGGGTTGTTGTCACGCAGTTTATCATTTTCCCAAGAGTACATCCAATGATAGCTGCTTCACACACTATCATCTTCACCGTGTAACATCTTTCTCCTCAGAGTTTTGTCAAGTAGGTGAGGTACTTCATCCTGCACTAATGGCTATGGAAGACCCTCATTGTCTTGACATGAATAACGAGGATGACCAGATTTATCTATCCGTACCAGGTTCCCATCGTGATCCATTCTCTCAAATCAGGAACCCATCTTCTCAAATATCACGAGTCTTTCAAAACAGCCATCATGAATTTTATGATCCAATCGTTGAATGGCTGGAACAATCTTACTTGGCAAGTCATGTTGCAGGTAACAAGCTTCAGTCCTTCCTCACACTCGCTAAGAAACTTGGTGCAGAAGAATACACACTCGTAAGAGGCCTTCGAGGTTTGTTGAAAAATGGTAGTCACCAAAGAGGTAAACATCTGTGTTGGCTGGTTGTGACACATCTTTCCGTCCAGAGGCAAGACCTTCTGCTCTATGTGTTCAAGCTCATCCAACTAGTAGAAACAAAGAAGGGGAAAATCTAAAAGAGGAAACCTATGTGAAAGGTCCTACATGCTTCTCTGAAGGAACAACCTCTTCTCCTCTCATAAGTCAAGATACCTCTTTTGCCCCAAAAATAAATTAGTGCCTATGTACAGTCCTCTTAATATATATATATATATATATATATATATATATATATATATATATATATATATATATATATATATATATATATATATATATATTGATATATATATATATACAAAGGCGAAAGAAGAGAAAGGCTTCATGTGCAAAGAGGTGAAGCATGCAACTCCACCGGGGTACTAACCAGTCTCGCTGGAAGTGGAGCAATGTGTGTGTTCCTGTGTGACTCCACCAGGGTACTGTCGAGGCCTACTGGTAGCAGAGCAACATCAGAGATGAAAACTTATACTGTGAAAATTTTTAACTTGCGAGCCAAACTACCTTTCCCAACTTCGAAACACTGTGATCAAGTTGAAACTTGTGTTGTGTTTGACTGAGTTGGATAAAGGTGAACCATGTCTGTCAATGGGGTAAGTGGGGAAGCCGAAGTAACCCAGACAATGATTCAATACTCCCTAAAAGACCAAGGCCCTGTGCTGTCAATGAACCAAAACAGAGAAGCTCGAATTCAAATAGTGTGTCGCTAAGTGTTGTAGCAACTGCAACACCCTCCAAAATTTTGGCCTGCATTCAATTTTGGAGCCTTACTTTGGTTTTTCCCTTGATTTTTACAAGCACTCGGGCTCATCCCATGAGCTCGTGTTGAGTCTTTGCACCCTCCTCACTTGACCATTCAACAAACAACTTTTTGCATGTTGGTCACAATTTCATGCTTGCAACCATGTTTTAGCCATGCACAAGGTCCCTCTTCATGTGTACAAGTTGTATTTGTATGTAAACATCCGTCACACTCTCACACAAAGTGGTATGCAGTGTCACGCAAGTGTCGTCACGGTCGCTCAATGATCTATCACAAGTGTTGTGGTTGTTGCTTGCACCATCGATCAGTCACACTGAGTATATGTTGTCTTGATGGTCTGAGGCATCTTGTCATCAAGTCATGTTGAGTGTGTGTTCGCAAGTTCGTGTATGCACAAGTTCACTCGCTCACAAGTTGTGCAATTTCAACCCTCAGTGAACATGTACTGCTGCCCAAAATTGTGGAGAGCTTGAGGTTGTCTCCCAGGCAGCCTGCACTTCGCAATCCTGGAATCGACTGGACCAACTATTATCCAGAATAGCACAGAAGTTTCTCAGTAACCCATCTCAATCTGTGTTTCCCACAAGCAAATCAACCAACCCTCCAGCTTTTCAACCAGAGAGTTTGACGGGGAAGTGACCCCGGGACTCACTCCCCCAAAAAATTGTGCAAAATCTACAAAGCATGCTTGCTTTGCTGAATGAAGAAATTGTGCAGACATGCCGGACATACACCTAGTGTCCGTCGATGTCTCCCTCAAAAATTGCACAATTTTTCCAGGCAGTCACCAAGTCAGCCAGCCTGCTGCTTTCCCAGAAAACTGTGCAGATTTCATGAGCAGTCCCCAGCTACCCAGCATCTCGCTCAACTCAGAAACTACTCAAGGATGTTCAACAGGCCAACCTCCCAGCAATTGCGCAGTTTTTTCCAGCAACACTCTTGCAACCCACTGCGAGTTCCCTGAAAAAATGCACATTTTTTCCCTGTAAGCCTCTTGCAGCCCACTACTAGCTCCCCGAAGGAATTGCGTAGTTTTTTTCTGCCAAGCCCCTCTACTTCCTACACCGCTTCCGTCAAAAAATTACACAGATCTTCTCGCCAGCCAAGCCAGATCCCGCGGATAGTCATTGCTGATCTGGATTTTCCATCTGTCTCCCAGTGAATTCTGTGCAATTTTTACTGGTAGTGCCCAGAGCTCGCATCCTGGGTTTAAATCTGCCTTGCGCAGTTTCATAACCTTGTCCTCTCTCCCGGTCACCTACATCCGAAAGCGAATGACAATGCATCATGGTAGACTAGGATATTTACGGATTTGATGTCGTCTCATCATGAGTGATGGAAGATACATGTACATGGATGAGACACGACACGAAGATGAACGGGATGAACAAGTAGAGCACACACAAGGGGATTTTTTTGCGAACGGATGAACGACAATGCATGAGAGGAGATTTTTTTGCGAACGGACAATGCATGCGAGGATATTTTTTCGCGAACGGACAATGTATGCGAGGAGATATTTTCACGAACGGATAATTTATGCGAGGAGATTTTTTGCAAAAGGACGAACACGTAAAGCGTGCCAAAGTAAAAGCGAAGGAGCAATGTGCACATGCAACATCAAGCGAACACCAACACCATTGAAGACTCTGCACACCTTTCCATGTGGAGGTGAAGCTATGATACACTTAAGCTTCTGTGGTAGTTTTTTGGAGTAGCATGATCCAGATTATCCACAGTATTATGTTCATTCTGTCAATGTTTCGTATCCCAAAGGGGGTCCATCATTAGGACCAAAATTGATAGAATATGAATGATAGTTCCTTGAGAGAAGAATCTTCCAACCAGAGTATATATAAACCTAGAAATTGATAAATTTTATAGAAGCCAACCCTTACATATATGAATTCTTTTATTTTTATTTTTAATTTATTATAATAATTTTAGTTTAATTGTTATTATAATTTTAGTTGTCATGTTGAGTCATGTCATGAGTCATCTCGGCCACATCACTACAGTGAGCCACACTGTTGTAATCAATGTAATGTAACGTGGAAATCCAAGGGACCCACATGTAATCTGAAGAGTCATGTAAATTTGAAGAGTCAAATAAGTCAAATAGTGATGAGGGAAGTCGAACAGTCACAAGGGTCAATTTTACCCTTGGCTATAAATACCCCTCATTTGTACATGCAAAGGAATTTTTCACCTTGGCTCCTCCAACATAGCCTTGAGAGTTTGTAATCTTTTCTTTGAGGAGCAAGCAATGGTTGCAACGCCCCTCTTACGGAGTTAGTGATGTATGGTGTACCAATGTGTCTTGGAAATTTCGCTTATTTCAGAAGCCTGTTAATAGGCCAACACATTTTCACACATGTATTGTAACTGTTTGTAAGACTAATCTTGGAACACTTGTAATGCATGTTCCTTTAACTTTTCTTAAAACAGTTGAACTATTTTGGTTGCTCTAATACATATGTTTATGAAAATGTGTTGTATAAGTAGTTAATGTTGTCTTGCCCTTGTGGGATGCCTCACTAGACACTAGACAAAACCTTTCCTATAAACTTGTTATAACGACCGCTGCACTCATGCAGACTGTTCCATTGGGTGTTGTACGTGTTATTCCTTCACTATGTGTTTCTGACTTCCGCATCCATGTGGACTACTCCACCAGAAGATCAACATGTCCTGTTGTGTTGCGTGTCTCTGAAAGAGTTGGGACTCTTCGCTTTCAACTAGAGACTCACTTCCACCCTCTCCCTCCAAAGTGAAAGAACCTTGACACAAGTAACACCAGCACTCACTAAGCACAGGAACCTCGTTGTTCAAAGACAAAGCAGACCACTCTCACGTGATGACAAGCAAGAGCTAAGGCATATATTTAAGATAATGGAAATCGGACCATCATACTAGATGGGACTCCTACACCAAACGGTGTGAGGTCTAGTTGGGACTTCATACTGGGGAGATCCTCTGAATGTTGGTGGGTTAAGCACCGTCAACACCTTGTAACTATCTCTGAGGCCGGTTCGCCTTCCAAAGGAGACCCAAATGATATAGGAGTCAATCCTATGAATGTTAGAAATTATAACACTGGATTCATCAAACATGTTATTGCCAATGCAAGAACTCCAATGAGGCCTAATAGAGTCATAGAGACCTTTATTTTTTCACTTTTTAATGAGAACCATAAACTAGGGCCAACCATTGAGAGGAACTTTGGGCTGCTAAACACGAATGATTCAAAAGTATATGATGTAGATTTGAGTTTTGGATGGTGTATATCTCCTCCTCCTCCATATTATCTCCTGCAAGCCCACCACCTAGCCAAATTTATTTATTATCAAGACAACCAAAAGTTTCAAGGGGAGGCCTTGGTAGTGTTGTTTATTACATTGCCAATCTAAGTTCTGGTCCATCTGTTCTTCAAGGGTCTTTGGATTTTTCTTGTGGGATGGGTGGTGTAGATTGTGCTTCAAATCGTCAAGGCGGACCTTCATATAATCCAAATAATGTTCATGCCCATGCTTCATATGCAATGAATAGTTACTATTAGATTCACCGTAGAAAGTACTAGAATTGTGATTTCAAAGGCACTGGGTTGGTCACATTTACTGATCCAAGTGAGGATTATTACACTCATTTTCTCTTCTAGGGAATGTATTCCTTTACTTTTTCCTTTTTTTTGTCTTCTTATATATTCCAATATATGCACTATAATCACTTTGATCATGTATAGTTCAATTTTTTATACCAAAATTCCCATGAAGATACCAGCTTGCAGGTCACTAAATTTTCAATATAAACTATTAAAATGAGGGTCTGCCTAGTTAGATCATGTGTTATTTTGGTTTCGGTTATGGATCTTGTCACTATCCTCGGGAATGAGCATCAAATAAAATTGGCACGGTGCTTTCAATAACTAAATCTTATCCCTTCCTCTTGGATATCATAGATTGTAAAAGCCAATCCTTTTGCCATAACATTGGACTGATTGAAATACTCATTATCTGAACCATTTGGTATTTGTGATGATGTGCTTACAAACAATTTTTTTAGCCTGAGGAATTTTAGCAAGTTGTCCAAAATGTGATTTAAACTTAATTGACACATGTATTAAGAGAACCACTGGGAGCTTATTTGGCATATGTATTTATAGTACCACTGCCTAGATATGAAATTTACGCAACTTATTCTGCTTCTCCAGTCAAGCTTTGTGTTTATGTTTTTCATACACTATAGGCTAAGAACATGTTATCACAACCTACTGGATTAGATAATTTGTATTGTTTTGAACGTATGGAGTAGAATTCTTATATTCAGTGAGGAATGAGAAGGAAATTTTGATGTGGTGTCAACTCTATATATTTTAGAGAATACATGAATTGGTATATACACAATGTTTGTAATTGCAAGATATCTTTACTATACTGGCTTATGTTTGACACATTATTCAAGGTAGTACTGCCTATATACAATTGTAACCTTAATACAGATTAGGACTTCCATTTTTCTGGGAAACTAACTATTTAGTTTCACTTTGTTAAACATGGATTATACTTGAACTTCTTGTGTATTATCCATGTTTTTTATCAAATGAGTGGATCTACCCTGAAAGAGTGTTTGAATTTTTCATTGTATTTGTTTTAGGCATGTTGATCAGCTGCTTCATTTATTTTTAATGTCACCCTATCTGCAGTAATCAAGTCCCATGAAGAAGATTGTTTAGTATGTTTTATTGAAATTTGTGGAGATTATTTTGCATGTAAATTCCAAACGGTTAGTTAAATTTGTTATCAAATTAAACCATCCAATTAAAATTAGTTCATACTAGCATGAGTTGACTAATATGAAGAAATTGAATCAAAACTAGGTTTTTGTGATATGACTTAACTCATATGAATCCAATTCAATGATGGGTGACTTGTTGGGTTGATGAAATCTGGCAGGGATCTCAAATTTAATAGGCCATTGTTGAATCACTGAACAAAAAATTCTTTCATCGGCTTTCAAACTAATTCTCAATGATCTAACAACATGCTTCTTCAATGGGTGGTTTCTTCAAAACTCTTGCTTTGAGTTTTCAATTTGGTTCCTTTGTTGGGGTTTTTCTCTTGAATTTAAGACTATAGTGGAAATTTTTAGGAAACTTACGGGTTTTATGCCCTTCCCTTACAACCACAAGAAAATATGTTTTAGTGATGCTTTATGTGTTCTACATGCGATCTGGGTTCTGAGGTATGCTACCCATGATGTAGAAATTCCCACTGTAGATCAACAGATTATGCAATATACTAAAGCAAAATACAAGATCTACTTCTACAACAAACTTTGCGGAAGCTTAATCAATTTGAGCACGATCAATTGAGAACACATATAACTAAGAATGAGAAATCAATCAAATATAACACAGAAGAAATAACCCGGGGAAAGCCTCAACCTAAAACCCCAATCTCTATATTATCATACAAGTGGAAATATGTTCAAGTTACAAAAAGAATCAGCTCTCAAGCTATCCTGCTCTCTCTGTAATCAAACAATACAACTCACAAACTGAGTAGACACAAGAAATGCCTTCACTCAGCCCTCCAAGCCTCCTATTTCCTTGCGCAATTTTTCTTGGGGTCCAATGATGTCACATGTGTGAATTGACCTCATCACACTCACTAAAATGAAGAAGTAATTGCGCAATCTCCAAGGAAAGAATTCCTTCTGCATGCAAGAGATATTCACAATGGAATATTCCTACAACTGATAGTACATTATCCCTCCATCTGATCTCAACTGGATCTCTATCTGAACTGACATGCATGAGCTATTTATGAGAGAATATTCAGTTATTTGAAGTGCAGCAATTACATGCATGCATGCATTAACTAATTGAATTCACAATTAATTCAACAAACTGTTTGAATTAATCTAACTGGACTTGACTCAGTTAATTGAGCCAACTAATTACAACTCATCCTTATCTCTTTAACTGGTGGACAAATTCCTCAATCATTGGAGCAACTGTTGCATGTCCCCACATAGACTTCATGTTTGATTTTCTACAACTAATTAACTCAAGATGAATTAATTAATTATTTTACAAACAACTGCTAAGATCAAATTCGAATTTTTACTTCTCTATTTTAGTTCAAGGACTAACTAAAATAGGAAGGTATGTTGAAATGCTATTTATAGCAGTGCTAAATTTAGCACTTTTATATTTATCATTTCTTGTTGCTATTTTCAACACTCCCTCTCAACAAGAAAGGGATTATCAGTAACCCCAATCATGTCTCTGTGGAACTCGAACTTGCATTTTGACAATGCATTAGTCAAAATATCTACATCGTGTTCCTCGGGCGAAACATACAGCAACAACATGATCCTCTTGGCCACATAGTCTCAAAGATGGTGATACCGGATATCAATGTGCTTGGACCTGTCATGAAAAACTGGATTCTCAGAGAGTTTGATACAACTCTGATTATCACAGTAGATCATGATTGGATCCATCCTATGACCAAACAATCCCATTATAATCTTCCGCATCCAAATGGCCTCACATGCAGCCTGACTAGCAGCCATGTATTCAGCCTCTGCTGAGCTAAGTGCAACTGACCTTTGTTTCCTACTGTACCAGGAAACTGTAGCTGAACCAAGGTTGAAGATTCCTCCAGAAGTGCTCTTCTGGTCTGATGGACTCCCTACCCAATCCGCATCTATGAAGCCCTGAAGCTTCACTCCCTCTGTCTGTCTATACCACAATCCAAACTGAGATGTGCCTCTGAGGTATCTCAGCACATGCTTCGTTGCCTTCCAAAACAGCTTGGTAGGTTGAACCATAGCTTGACTCAGCTGGTTCACGCAAAGCATAAGTCGGGTCGTGTGTTCACTAGATACATAAGTGAACCCACCAGCTGCTGATAAACAGTAGTGGCTACTACCTCACCTGAAGTAGCATCCTCCTTACTCCAATTCCCAGCTAGAGGAGTCTGCATGGGCTTGCACTTCTCCATGTGAAAGCGCCTGAGTGTCTCATTGGCATACTTGCCTTGAGACAGAAATACTTCACCATCTTTCTGCCACACCTCCATGCCTAGAAAGTAGTGCATAAGACCCATTTCTTTCATTTCGAACTCTCTTGCAAGGTCCTCCTTGCAAGGCTGGATCAACTGATCATCACCTGTCAAAATCAGATCATCGACATAAAGAACAATGATCAATGGTTTACCTTCTACCATGATGTGGTAAAGGTTTGCATCTTCTTCACTCTTGGTGAAGCCCAACCCGGTGAAATAGCTGTCGATCCTAGTGTACCAAGCATGGGGTGCTTGCTTCAGCCCATACAAAGCCCTCTTGAGTCGGCACACATGCGACTCACGATCGAAGGTCTTGAAACCCTCTAGCTGCTCAATGTACACCTCCTCCTTGATCTTCCCATTGAGGAATGTTGTATTCACATCCATCTGATGGATCTTCCAACCCATCTGAGCTGATAGTGCCAACATCAATATGATAGATGAGTACCTTGCTACAGGAGCAAAGGTCTCATCGTAGTCGATCCCCTCGACTTGTGAGAAACCTCGGGAAACAAACCTTGCCTTATGTTTCTCAACATTGCCATCAACTACCTACTTTACTTTGTAAAGCCATCTAGAACTCACCACTGACTTTCCCTGAGGTCTTGGGATGACATCCCACACATTGTTCTGAATGATACAGTCGTACTTCTCTACCATTGCATCAACCCATACTAGTTGCTGCATTGTCTCCTCGAATGAAGAAGGTTCGGTATATACACACTCCCCAACTAGGGCCATGTACCCAATGCACCGCTCGAGCAACCTCCTCTGTCTGCACTGAGAAGATGGTTGTCCCACATTATCCCACACATCTAGCATCAACCTCTCAACTTCCCTTGAAAATTTCCGCCCATCTCTGGAAGTCTTAGCATGAGTGGATGTCTCCACTTCCAGATCCTCTACATGCAGCTACTTTGCATCAATTTGAGGCTCCTCCTCCTTAGGAACTGAAAGTTCCTCCTATGCATGCAACTTGAGCTTCCTATCAAGTGATAATTGCATGACTTTCTTGTCGTCGAACTTCAGATCCCTGCATACCACTGTCCTCTGACTGGTAGGCAGGTACACCCGATAGTTGTGGGGTGTATCCGTGTACCCCACAAGTATTCCCAACTCAACTATTGGATCTAGCTTCTTCCGGGCATCTTTTGTCACATGACAGTAAACTGATGATCCAAAGATTTGGAAGTGACTCACATCTGGTCGCTTCCCAGAAAAGGCCTCCATAGGTGTCTTCATTCCCAATATACGGTGCGGGCTTATGTTCTACAAGTATATTGTTGTATTGCATGCCTCATCCCACAAATGTAGTGGTAGGCTTTGGTCATGCAACATCGCTCGAGCTTCTCCCACAATCGATCTGTTCTTCCTTTCGGCCACCCCATTCTGCTGTGGGTTATGGGGTGCCGTCAATTCCTGTTTAATTCCTTCTGCAGCGCAGAAGTCTTTAAACTGTTGGGAGACATACTCTCCACCATTGTCGCTACGCAAGGCTTTTATTTTCTTTCCAGATTCTTTCTCTGCCAAGGCTTTAAACTCACAAAACCTCAAGAATGTCTGATCCTTCTTTTGCATAAAGTAGATCCAGCATCTACGAGAAAAATCATCAATAAAAATAACATAGTACCTTTGTTTAGCAGTGGAGGCTGTAGAGAAAGGTCCAAAAACATCAGAGTGAACTTGCTCTAGGATTGTTCTAGCTCTACTATCTCGATCTGGAAAGGAAGATTTTGCATACTTACCCAAGTTACAACCTTTTCATGTATTCGTCTGCTCCAGTTTTCCCTTGGGTAGTCTGGTAGAAATCTGCTACATGATCTTCAAGGCTCCATGGTGCAAGTGTCCCAGTATTCTATGCCATAGCTCACCAACATCTTGGCTCTGCACCATCTCTTCTTTGGAACTCAATGTAGCATAGTCATCTACCTCAAGCTTGTAGAGATTCTTTACTCGAATCTTGATTCGCTTGGTCTGTCCAGTGCCGATATGCCTCAGGAATACCTTTCCTTTACTAAAGACTACATCATAGCCTTTATCTTCTAGCATAGCAATGGACACAAGATTCTTCTTCAAACCTGGTACATACTTTACATCAATTATGGTGAGAGGAGCTCCATGCTCCCTCTCAAACACAACCGTACATTCACTTGAAACACGGTACTTTCCATCATCGCCCATCTTGATCCGCATCAGGAGATCCTTCTCCTCCAAGATATTGAAAAGATTCTTGTCACCTAACATGTGGAATGAAGCTCCACTGTCCAGGTACCACACACATCCCACCATGGATGAAACCATGCATGTGATAAGAGAGAAATCCAACTCAAACTGTGAGGCCAGTGCCTCACCATTAGATCCCTTCGAGGATCCCTTCTTGGATTTCTTCTGTGGACAATTTGTAGCATAATGGCCCACTTCATGACAATGAAAGCATCACACTTTCGATTTGTCAAACTTCTTCCCACCATGGGAAGAACTGGATTTGGGATGGGATGCCTTCCCTTTCCATTTCCTCGCCTTACTCGCTAAGGCTAGATTTTCCTCATCATCTTGCTTCGATGAGGATCCATCTGTGGTGCTTCTTCTTATTTCCTCCTGCATCAAATCCGACCAAAGTCGTTCCAATATGGAAGTTTTTCTCTTCCATTAACCAAGTCTTGGTAGCTATGCCAGCTCTTAGGAAGACCGAGGAGTGCAAGACTCACCATGTCATCATCAGCAGTCATGATCCCTACACTTCCAAGCTCATCCCTGCAGGTGGTGAGCTTGTTCAGATATGTAGAGATCGTGTCACCCTTTTCACACTTGATTTTCCGAAGCTTGTCTTTCAGCGCCAGTGTCCTCTGATCGCTGCTATTCTGATATAGATCTTTCAATGTTTTCCACATTGAAAATGGTGTCTCCTTCCCATGGAGACTCGAGACTATGTGGTCTCGAACTCCCTCCAGAAGGATTCTCCTTGCTCTAGCCACACATTTCTTCCATTCCGCCAATTCTATAGCATCAGCCGGCTTGGGGACTTCTTGATCAATGAAGTCCTTTAGACCGTTATCCTCTAATATTTCTTCCATGCGATCCTTCCAGGCTATATAATTCGAGTTGCCATCAAGGGCATACTCGAGTCTTAAACTGTTGAACGCCATTGGTGAAATTGATATGTGATAAGAACTCGATTTCTATATTCAGGAACTTGAAACTTTGAACTTCCCCCTTCTTGTATATTGTTCTTCGCTTTGATCACCTTTGCTATGATACCATGTAGAAATTCCCATTGTAGATCAACAGATTATGCAATATACTAAAGCAAAATACAAGATCTACTTCTACAACAAACTTTGCGGAAGCTTAATCGATTTGAGCACGATCAATTGAGAACACATATAATTGAGAATGAGAAATCAATCACACATAACACAGAAGAAATAACCTGGGGAAAGCCTCAACCTAAAACCCCAATCTCTATATTATCATACAAGTGGAAATATGTTCAAGTTACAAAAAGAATCATCTCTCAAGCTATCCTACTCTCTCTGTAATCAAACAATACAGCTCACAGACTGAGTAGACACAATATATGCCTTCACTCAGCCCTCCAAGCCTCCTATTTCCTTGCACAATTTTTCTTGGGGTCCAATGATGTCACATGTGTGAATTGGCCTCATCACACTCACTAAACTGAAGAAGTAACTGCGCAATCTCCAAGGAATGAATTCCTTCTGCATGCAAGAGATATTCACAATGGAATATTCCTGCAACTGATAGTACACTGTCCCTCCATCTGATCTCAACTGGGTCTCTGTCTGAACTAACATGCATGAGTTATTTATGAGAGAATATTCAGTTATCTGAAGTGCAGTAGTTACATGCATGCATGCATTAACTAACTGAACTCACAATTATTTCAACAAACTATTTGAATTAATCTAACTGGACTTGACTCAATTAACTGAGCCAACTAATTACAACTCATCCTTATCTCTCTAACTGATGGATAAATTCCTCAATCAATGGATAAATTGTTGCATGTCCCCACATAAACTTCATGTTTGATTTTCTACAACTAATTAACTCAAGATAAATTAATTAATTATTTTACAAACAGCTGCTAAGATCAAATTCGAATTTTTACTTCTCTATTTTAGTTCATGGACTAACTAAAATAGGAAGGTATCCTGAAATGCTATTTATACCAGTGATAAATTTAGCATTTCTATATTTAGCATTTCTTGTTGCTATTTTCAACACATGATATTGTAATGAAACTAGTTCATTTCATTAACTCACAAAGATCACTGTAACATTCAGCAAACTTTTAGGGACACATGACAAGAATGGGACACGAAAAATATTTTGTACGTATATGAATTGGGTCATAGTAAAGCATTAATTATCTACTTGCTAACTTCCCCTTTTTGGTTCATCTTTACACCTCATGGATGCAACAAGTACATCCCAAAAATTTTATGACTACTTGTAAGCTACTGGTAGGGGAACAATGTATTTTTTTTTACTTTACAAAATGTTCAAACTTTATTTGATCGTAAATAATGATTGATACTAAGATGGAGTATGGAATCAAGTATTTGCATGTAGCATGTGAATGTTAAGCTACTATTTGTTTTGGTAATGGTCTAAGGCATTAGGATTTTATTTTGTATCTGATGGGCATTTGTACATATCATGTGAAGGATTGTGATAGATGATCAGTATTAACATAGAGTAATAATCATGATTAAACCATTATTTTTCCCTGCTGGGCAAAGGCATTTGTACTATTTAGTAGGATACATGCTAATATTGATAGCTTATTCTGTAGCATCAGATATATAAAAATGTTGGTATTTATTCACTGAATAGTCTTTTAAATAGGCATTTTGATGTAGGGAGCAACCATGAACATTGAAAACTCTAAGTATGGTCATAGGTGGCCTGTGACAAGAAAGTGAGATAGAGGAACGTTCAGATGGAAAAGTATAAGTACAATGGTATGGATCAACACGGACATCATATAGCGCAACATACAATTTTGAAACAAAGGAAATAAGTGCACAATAGTCAAATAACTAAATAACTATTTTATGAAAAGGATTGTTCATCACATAGAAGACATGTGTGCTCTATTTTTTCCATTCGTTTTCACCATAGCTCTTCACTTTTACATTGTACATTGGTCTACATGCATCTCTACACCTAGGTTTTCTTGACCTAGGAAAGAAACTATCGAGGGTTACCTTGTAAAGATTGTATCGAATGTAGTCATTACTATCCCTTATTATTTTAATGATGCTTAGCGCTAAGCAACACAAGATTTTAGTAAAATTACAGGATTGGATGTCAAAAGAATCATCAATACGCTTACTGCAACATCCCTTTCTTAGGGCATGAATGAGAAGGAGGGCCTAGTTATTGTGTTTAATCTTGGTGGGGGTAATTTCGATGTACCAGTGCTTGAAATATCCAATGGTGTATTCGAGGCATTTTCCTTCCCTTGAGATGTTAGGTTATTTTACATTCATTATTTATTTCTTCTCATTCTCTTCTTTACCACGCAAATTATTGTGACCTTGTTAGTTTTTTATTATAGGTAAAGGCCAAAAATGGTGATACTTTTTTGGGGTGAGGATTTTGATAATTCTCTGCTCCAGTATTTAGTTGTTGAGTTCAAAAAGACAAAAAATGACCTATCCTAGGATAAGATAGCCTTACAAAGGCTTCAAGAGGCTGTAGAGAAACCGAAGGTGGAGTTGTCATCTTCTCCTAAGACAGATTAACCTACCATTTATCATGGAAGATGCATCTGGTACAAAGCATTTGAATGTGACATTAACTTGTTTGAAGTTTGAAATGTTAGGAAATCACTTAATCGAGAGAACAAGAATCCCTTGCAAGAATTGTCCAAAAAAAGTAGGGATTACGACAATGGAAGTGGATGAAGTTATTCTTATGGGAAGAATGTATTGGGTGCCAAGGGTTCAAGAGATTTTTGTTAAGACTTTTGGAAAGACGCCAAGTAAACATGTTAATCCAGACGAGGCTATAACAATGGGTGCTGTCATCCAAAGTGGAATTTTGTGGGCTAATGTAAAGGAACTGCTTTTACTGGATGTGACTCCTCTTTCTCTTGGATTAGAAACACTTGGTAGGGTTTTCACTAGGTTAACAAGAAGAAATACAACAATCCCAATGAAGAAAAGTCATATATTCTCAATTGATGTAGATGGTCAAACTCGGTGGATAGACCATGATGTTGCAAGAATTAAATCCATTCAAGGAGGAGAGTCTTCATCCTTTGGAGGAGGCCCCAAACCTTCAGTTGTGGACTTAGTATCAACTATCCATAATTTTCATGTGTGGGTTCATCTTGATGGCCAGAGGAATTGTATGAAATTTTTCGAAGTGAGAGACCACTTTCGGGTTCTTGTTGCGGGTCAATGCCTTTGCTTCTCTTGACACTCTCTTACAACTTGACTTGTTGTATGTTAATTTTGTTGCTTGACATTTGAGAATGTGTAGTGTGCAAGAGAATATCCTTGAGGTGGTACTTTGTTCATTGTGCATTATCTAGTAGCCCGTTAACTCATGTAGGTGGATTATTTCCATCTCCCCCTCTACATTTTCACTTGGATATGTAGACTCAAATCTACACAAATGAGATACCCCTCTTGTTAAGTACATCGAAAGTACGCTGAAAACAAGTTGATACACATATCTTTGTTATGTTCCAAAGATATAAGATACCAATTCTAATATAGTACTGTGTTGTGTGAAAATCTATGTCCCAGGGGAGAGAATCTCCCAATACAAAAATCTTTGAGGGAATATTAGATGAGAGTAAGGAGGGTCTAACCTTAAAATGAGCATATTTTCAAAACTAGAACAAGTGCTTCAAGGTTTCATTCTTTCCACATAGTAGGAATTTAAGGTATAGAATCAGCAGGTGTTCAAGCTCATGTTATTCTTCTCGAATTTATGCCTTGCAGTGTTTCCTTTCCAACATTTGGTGCAATTGCTAGAAATAATATATTTGATTTTAAGGTCACGGCCAGAGACCAAATTGGTGTATGAGAGCCCCTTGTTTGTGGGACAAGGGACCCACCTCCCTTAACTGCTAAAGTCTGCGAAGGCATACATAATCTACCCCCCTCAGACTGTGACCCCTTACTAAGTAACACATGCTCTTAACCATTAGGCCACTCAAGCTGTATAATAATAAAGCTATAATCTAATTTGTTTTATCATTTTTTTTATTTTAGCAACATGAGATGTGTCATGTAATAAGTTTTTTGTTACCTATTATGGATTAATTCCTATGGGAATTTACCAACCACTTAATTTATATGGTTGTGTTAGGTGGAAGGATTTAATCTCCAAGGAACATTCTACAATATTTATAACAATATACCCAAATCATAGCTTGAGATTTATCTCCAAAATAGTTTTGTGTTATGTTTTTCCCTTTTAATTAAATTGATTAATTAAAAAATGACATATGAACAAATGAGTTATGGTTTTTTTGGGCAAGTGGTATTAATAAGCCATGGTATTAGCCCATAATATCGTAAAAAATCCTATATACAGATTAAGAATCTCCATTGCAAACATCAACAACAAAGGAAGTAACTCTAGATATTGCTCTCGGGCAAAAATCCTCTTCCACTGATCTTTATTCTTTTTGTTAGTTGTATTTTTTTTAATCTTATTGTGTTCTATTGAGGAAGTGTGTTTGGATTATAGACTATAAATTATTATAATATTGTTTTCTACTCGTGAATTTTACATCTCCTAAATAATTTATTAATAATAACCTAATTTTAATTTTGAATTAAAAGAAAAAAATTTGATTTCTCATATGGTAAGCCCCTTGTTACTATATATATATATTATACGGTTCAAAATACAAATTATAAAATTAATAATAATGTAGTAGTATTAATTGATTTTTTAAAATAAAAGTATTATAAATTTATTTTGTTTTGATAATTTAAATTATCTTAATCATTTTCTTACCTTTTTATATTTAATTTCCATGAGTTATATTTAAATTCCTCACCTACCATTAATATTAAGGAAAAACAATTTTTAATATTTTAATTTTCTATTTTTCATTCCCTTAAAATTAAAAAAATAATATTTAGTTATATATATATATATATATATATATATATATATAATTATAAAGATTTTTATTTTTATTTTTTATTTTTTATATGAGGAATTGAAGACTTTCAAGAGAATATTGAGTATGAAAAAAAATAAAAGTTAAGAAGAGAATAATAATATTTATCCCAACTACTCAAAACATCCAATTCTAATGTTGAATGGAGTATGATAACAAAGATAAAAACTAGGAAGATAATAATAACATTTACTCCAATTATCCAAAATACATCCAATTCCAATGTTGAATGAAAGAACAATCTACTCATAGCATCATAGCATCCCACGAGTGAGATTGTTCTTGCATCAAACATTGGGGCTAACCCTGGCCTAGGCTTAACCTAGTTTGAATATATAAGAGATGATGTGTTTATTGCATTCACATATTTAATGTTGCATAACTTATCATACATACAAAGAACACGAACATAAGATGTACTTTGAAAAAAATCCAATATAAAAAATCCAAGTTCGAGGAGAGGCATATGCTCTACCTTTTCCACATGTGTATAAGTGCAAATATAAAGAAAATGCACTCACTATGGAGTTTCCATGGACAATGTATGTTTTAAATGGTTGTTACATTAAGATGATCTTCTACTTCCTTCTTATTCTTCAAAGTTGTTTCCTATAAACCTAGTGTTTAACCCAATTTAACTCAATTATTATCATGATATGATAATAATTTAAGGTTAAGCTTAGAGTTTTTTCATGTCTGAATCCTTAATTAATGTTAAGGTTTTGGACTCTTTAATATCTTTTTGAAATTCTACATGTGAGTAACTCCACATTCTCTGTGATGTTAGTTAGCATAGCATCTACTTAGTAGTATAGTGGTCAAAGTGTGATTAGCTCCACATTGTGAGTAATGAAAATTGACCTAATATTTATTTAGTATCACTTTGGTCAATAATATAAGTTAACTTTTTCATACAAACTTCTATTAAAATAATTTTTTAGTTAAAAAACTATCTTAATGTATTATGAACTTTGTTAACTAAATATTTAAATTTTCAAATAATTATGGACCCCAAAACATCAAAATCAAATTTAAGAACCATATTTAACGTCAAAATGTTTTAAAATAAATAACAAATTATATCACAATTTACTAAAATTCCATATTTAAATATTTTGATTTTATAAAAATTAATTTATATTTTCCCAAAACACTGAATTATAATTGAAATCGATGTATTCATTTAAATATAATATATTTGTTAATTCTTTTAAAAATGAAAGAGGTCGGATTTATGATGTTCCCCTGTACTTTTTGATAAACATAAAATCAAAGCTGTCGGATTTATGATGATGGGTTGTACGTTTTCATTCACAACACAAACTCTCTACATACACTGCCACTCAAATCAAGTTGCAAATTTCAAAACATTTAAACAAATACTAATATTTCGTGATGACAGCTAGATAAGTGTGTTATTTCTTTCAATTGTATTATTTCTTTCGATTAAAGTCCTTCAATGAGTGTCATTATTTGACTTGTTATAATCGGGGGATTACATTTCCTCAATGAAAAATATACATTCTTGAAGCGCATGGATGACTCTGATTGTGATATATTTAAAATTGGGTCTTTAATTATGCTAGGTGGTTTCACTGCAGTTTTATCAAGAGATGAATGTCGGGGTTTCATATGTAGGACAGATCCTCTCACTTGACCATTTTTTCTCATGCTTTGAGTCTAATTATTTACTAGATATCAGACCTTTCACTCTAATTCGTGCAGGTGTCAATCACATTGGTAAAAGACAGGATCGGTTCTTAGTACATGAAAACCTAGTGGAGAGTCTGGGATGTATGTGATCATGGGTAGAAAAATATCAGATCTTTGACCACATGTCTATTGTATTATAGTGGAGACTGAAGCACCCTCGTTTGGGCATTCCATTCAAATTCAATAGAATCTCGCTGGAGGACGTGGACTTCATTTCATTGGTCTACAATTTTTGGAGGGCACACACTCGAGAAGTTGGGAAATCCCTAATGTTGTACATGTCTGGTTTACTACACGCATTAAAAAGTCATGTTAGGATGTGGGAAAGAGAGAAGAAAAAAACAATGTCTCGGGAGCTGAAGGATATAACGGTGGAAATTGAGAAACTTTACAATTTGGTGGAGAGGGGTAATTCATTTGGAAACATTTGGGACACACTCAAAACACTGGAGTGCAGGAAGCGACAAGTCCTTCACATACAAGAAGCGACATGACGGCTAAAGAGTAGAGCCCTTTGGTTGCGGGAAGGCGATAAAAACACTAAGTATTTTCATAGATATGCAAATCTGAGAAAAAATCAGAATACCATTTGGAAAATTCAGAGATTGGATGGGTCTGTAGCATATACAACTGAGGAGATTCAATGTGAAGTTGTACACCACTTCCAGACTTTCTTTCAAAAGCGGCCTAGAAATTATACTGAGGATCAGATTTGGGGTTCGAATGATTACCCACATATGTTCAATGAGGAGCTGAACGAGGAAATATACAGACTAGTCACATCATATGAAATTCTACAGGTACTGAAAACTTTTGTGAAGGATAAGAGTCCAGGTCGGATGGGTGGACAGTCGAATTCTTCCTTCATTTCTTTGATTTGGTCGGGGAGGACTTGTTAAACATGGTAGAAGAATCATGGTCTCTCGGGTGTGCACTGGAGCAATAAACTCCACTTTCCTTGCACAAATTCCTAAAGCATATGCCACCTCTACATTTCTTTACTACAAGCCCATTTCTCTATGCAACTTTACTTACAAACTCATCTCCAAAATAATTGTGGAACGCATCAACAGAACCCTCTCAATTCGCATTTCAAGGGAACAATCGGGTTTCCTCCATAACAGACTGATACATGATGTTGCCACCACTCACAGGAGGTAATCCATTTGATTCATACCAGAAAGATGAAGCCAATTTTGATATAAGTGGGTCTTTGGAAAGTGTATGACTTTGTTGATTGGACCTTCCTTTGCCTTATTCTTACTAAGATTGGCATATCTTTTGCTATAGTAGAATGAATAATGGCTTGTGTCTCATCAGCACATTTCGTGGAACTGATCCATGGCTACCCTTCTAATTTCTTCACTGCTGGCAGGGGACTTCGAAAGGGTTGTTCGCTTTCACCTTCATTATTCATATTGATGATGGATTTCCTTAGCCTTAAGATAAAGATGGCAATTTCGAGAGGTGTTTTAATGGCATAAGATTGGCGTCAAGTATCAAGGTCTCTCATAATTTCTTTGTGGAAGACATACTAGCTTTTGGAATGATTTCCTGCCCACAATGGAGGTTTTTTGTAACATTCTGGAGCGATTTAGGGATGCCTCTAGTATAAAGGCAAATGAAGGAAAATTGTTTATATTATATTCATCACGAAACCTCGGGGAGATTAATGAGATTCGGAGCATGTTAACTTCCAAACACAACCATTATGTGAAGGCTTCACATACTTGGGGTTTCGGATCAAGCCAAACAAGTATAAAGTATCAGATTGGTTGTGGCTAATAGACAAATACAAGAGGCAGATTAGTGGTTGGGCACATACGAGTTTGTCTTTGGGGGCAGATACATCTTGGGTCAAGTTGTACTACAACAACTAGCTGTATATTGGACACACTTGTACATTCTTCCCGCAACTATCATCAACAAGATCAAACAAATTATGGCACAGTTTATCTGGTCTGGAAGGGAGGACATCCACAAATACCACCTAACCAAATGGGATAATATAACTATTCCTAAGGATCATTGTGGTTGGGGCATCTTAGACAAGTTATTCGGGCGAGCTCTCATCATTAAATCAATGTGGCATGGGTTATTCAAGGAAGGTATATGGAGAGATATTGTTGCAACAAAGTACTTACAAAATAGGAGGATAGAAGATTGGATCAGATTGGGACTAATTGGAAGCAACACGGGTTCCTATATATGGAGATGTTTCCAAAAGGTGAGAGATATGTTTTTGCAGAGAGTTTGTTGGACTTTCGGAAGAGGGAACCATATTCTGATTGGGATGGATAACATCAAGGAAGTGGAGGCTACTCAGAATATGACAGGGGATTTGATTCAACGCCTTCACCTAAGAGGCATCTTCATGTTGGAACTGGTCATAGCCAGATGGAATAGATCCAATCTGGAAACGTGTGCAACTGTTGGGACTAACTGGCATTTATGTTGCTAAGTGGGAGGAATATATCCTAAATCTAAGGCTCGCGGGACTTTGTAGATCCGATGTTGGGGACTCTCTCACCTGGGAAGGAAAGCTACATTCAAATCTGGTCGATGTGGCAGAAAATTACAGGTATCTCATTCACTCTCACAATAATCTACACCAACCTTGCTAGTTTTCTCTGGTCTGGAAAAAATCTTCATCCCTATTAAAATCATACTTTTTAACCGGGTGACATGGAGAAATAAGAACCTTACATGGGAGAATTTATGTAAGCGGGGATTTATGGGACCCAGGAGATGCCCCCTGTGTTCTCCCATGTGAACAGAGATTGACAGGACTGGGGAGATGCCCCTTGTGTAGGACATCTATTGAAAATAACTTTCATTTATCCTTAGAATGTTTGATTGCATGCTGTGTGTGGAATGGCATATGTATTACTCTAAACCTTCCTTACAGGAACTTTGGAAACATTTTAGATTGTTATCTATTGTGGTTGTAGCGCGACACAAAGGTAAAGGTTGTTATTTTTCTCACCACCTGGGAAATATGGCATGCTAGAAATCGACTTATTTTTTAAGGGATTCGAGCTAACACACGTTTCATTATCCATAAAGTCATTCTTAGTTTGCATGATGTCAGAGTTCCCATTTGCACAATAAAGGATCGATCTCATAGATTTCCTCCAAATGCAATACATTTTCTGGTGGGTTTGTTTGATGATGTCGCCTAAAATTCCAAATGTGGCTGCGGTGTTTGGCTTTAGGTGGACCAAGTATGACATTACAAGTTTCATTGGAATGGTGGACCAAGTATCAACACTAGGGCGAAAACATTGGGTCTCTGGGGCCTCTTGTGGATCTCCAGGCAGTTGTGTATCGATACTTTATTTGTATATGGGGACTCACAAGTCCTCATCAATGGTCTATCGTCAAACCTGGATTTCTCCCCCCCACATCTTTCTACTTGGATCACCCAGATCAAATTTCTTCGAGGTACCTTCACAACGATCATGTTCTGGCACATATTCCGCGAGAAGAATCAGGTTGCGAACTCACTGTCAAAGCTTGGGATTGCTGATTATTATGGTATCATACATTATACATCTTTGGAGGGAGAGACAATATCAGTTGAGGGCTCTTTTCTCCTCCCATAATTTGTAGTTATTGACTTTTCATATTTGATTCATGCCAGTTATTGACTATTTAGATAGAATGTCACTATTTCAATTGTGACAGTTTGACAACGTAGATAGTACTTTTTTTTAATATGGAAAGATATGTATAAATCATTTTTCTCAATCGGTCCGTAGAATATATGAAATATGAAAGCTAGATGTAATTATGACTCATTGAATTTATGCATTGGTACATAATATAAATAAGCGTCCTTCAACCCATATAAATAATAAAATTTCAATTATTATGTTAATAAACGTGGTTTTTTTCAAAATAGGTTTCTAGAATTCTTGTTTAAAAAAAAACAGTGAAATGATAGTGCTCCTAGTTAAATGATATTGTAATTTGTTCAATTGATGTCACCGAGTTAGATGAATGAATGCGAGTTACATGAATGAATGTGGAGTGCTTCGGCAACATACGGTAAGGAATCAGGGATACATAAGCCGAGATGTTTATTTTTAAAAGAGTGTTTGTACATAATTTTCTGGATGTTACTCTAAGGAAACTCCTACGCAACTCAAGAAGTTGCAGTGTACCCAATTTACTTCACCGAAATACAAGGACACTCTTGCGCGAAGTACCCACCTCATTTTATTCACGTGAGAGCAACTTAATACTAGATTTTATTAAGCTTAGAAATTGCTATTTTATATCGAGGATCGTAGATATGGGGCTGCATTCTCAATAGCTTTATTGATTTCTACTTGAAATATTTGCATAGCAGCGGGTGACAAGCATACGGGAACCACTATGCCTTCCACCCCACTTATGTTACGATACGGGATGAGGAAGCTTGTCAACCCCACTACTGACGATGGTCCCACTCCACCGTGTGCTAGCCCGCCTTAGGTTGCTCTTCCCCACCCCAAATCCACATCTCCAAACCTGATCTTAGTAAAATCTGAGACCGCATAGGTGCCCACTACTGTGAAGAGAGGGTGCCCTCTCAACTCCATTAAATCTATCACCGATCACATGTACTCGCCATTCACGCTCATTTTTTCTTGGCGGATCAACTTCACAGCAAAGGACAACAGTTTGGTTGCCAGCTCTCCTGCAGTCATCTTCGCGCACGACAAAATGATCACATTGTTGTAGAAGTTTTTGAGAATCGGTAGGTCGAATCTCGCTCGGTCATTGAGGGTGAATATGAACCGAAATTCCTACTCAGCAGGAAGTTGGAGATCCCTTGTTCTCGAACGCCACAAACAGGGCGATAAAACTTCAAAGGTCGAGCACTTGCCTTGCCCTACTGCTTCAGCCCGAAAAAGAATGAACTCTGCCTCATCTCCTTCCGCCCGAAAAAGAATGAACTCTGCCTCATCTCCTTCATGTCTGCCATGTTCCCGTCTTTGTCTTTGATTTGATCATATTTGTAGTGGGGGGATTTAACTGTGGGACTCGTCCGGGGTCAGAGGATTTCTCTTTCCCAGACTGGACGAACCGAAGGCCTCGCTGCCCCCCACGCCATTTCGCCAAGAGCTGTCAAGAATTGAATGAGGCCAAGCCTGTCGCTCATGGTGTGATTTAAATGAAGGGCGAAAATGAACCCTCCGCATACCAACCGCGTTACCTGAAATATTGTGATAAGCAACACGTTAAGAAAACAGAATTTCCACTGGAATATAAATTGCGTTCATCAAAGCATGAGTGAATTAACCTAAATGAGAAGGAGGGGAGAATTGGTAATAGTTTCCGAGCCAGGCACATCATACAGCAGATCAGCCAAGTAGGGGAAGGGTGGCTACAAGTCTCTGAATTCCTCCATGGAAACGTCGGCATCAAATTCCACAAACAACATGCCTTCGCTCGTGCGGTCCATGAGGAGCTTACTGAAGGGCGATTCTCTCAATATTCCGGCAAAAGGATAGTAAAACACCAAAACCTTCGCCAGATAACTTTGGTGGGATCCTCACATTTTTTCGACAGATCGAACCGATAGAATTGAAGAACGAGAATATGAAATCTGAGAGACAGTTGATCATCTAGATTGGAAACGTATAGCAACCCTTTGGGAGTAGGCAGGAGCGGAGCGACAAGGATAGTTGGCTTTCTGGTGATTTTCATTTGTAGAGGTTCCATGAAAACAAAGGTGTGGAGAATCAATGAAAGGCTATGAAGCGAGCACGCAATCAAAGATGAGCAGAGCAGGATGCAGTGTGTTGCGGAAGCAAAGATCTTTCGAGATGGAAGAGACGTCGAAGCCTGCGTTTGGTGAGATGTATATAAATTGAAGCCCACGTTTCTCTACTAATGTGACCAGTATAATGAATACCATATGCAATGAAATACTAACCATAAAAGATCTACAACAAAGGTGACGTCATATGTTTTTATGGAATTGGATTCTTAAATTTTAATTTAATTAAATTAAAGTATTAATAAGCATGTTGATAGGGAAATGGTATGGATCTAATTTTTACTAAATTTTCTAGAATATTAGTATAATATTTAGAATGATATATATAAGTTAAAAGTTGAAAGTTGAAATTTATGAAATTTTTTTGTTTTTTTAATTAAATTTATTAATTAAAAAAACATGTGAAAGGCTATTATATAAAGTCAATTATAGTTGTTTTTTTTTTTAAGTATGTGGTATTATAAGCCATTGTATTAGCACATAGTATTGTATATATGTTGGATTTTATATAGAATATTTGCAGTTATATACATAAGTCAAAAATTGAAATTTATCTTCGAAGCAATTATTTTTTCTATCTTTTTAATTAATTTTATTTATTAAAAAATTCTCATGTGAAAGAGTATTATATAAAGTCAATTATGGTTTTTTCAGATATGTGGTATTGATAAGCCATAGTATTAGCCCATGGTATTGTACAAAGACTATTTAGAAAGTTGAAATTTATGAACAAAGTAATTATTGCTTTTTTGTTTTTTTGTTACGAAACCAGCTCACAGAAAGATAGAAAAGATAGATGAATGCCTTAGAAATAAGCCTCTTCGAGGGGGCAACCTCCTTTACATTACACAAATGAACAATTCTTGAATGATACAAAGGACAATACCTCATTTATATATAAAGGAGTCTAAGGGGTCATAATATAATCAGAGCTGACATAACAATAATAATGTAAGGCCATAATAATAACAATAGTGGGCTTCTATGGGGCACAATAATAACAATATGGGGACTACATGGGCACAACAATATAATAAGGGGGTGGTACTAATAAAAATAAGGGGTTACACTAGTAGTATAGGGACCTAACATGCCCCTCTCCTTCAAAAAGTGTTGTCCTCAACGCTTGAGTAGTTCTTGATGCTTCTATATAAATTCTTGTCCTCCCATGAGGAATCTTCAGCTGGTAAGTTCTTCCACTTGATGAGATACTCTGAAATTGATCTATTTCGTAGCTGTCGATTTCTTGTTTCTGTGACAGATTCCAATATGATTTTTCCTTCCTTGTCAAGTTCTCGCAATATTGTTTGAACTGGGATCTTCTGCAACGTTTGAATGAGTTCCCACTCCTTTGGGCATATGGATATTTGTAAGGCCTAATGTTTGGAGGAACACTTCCTGGAATCAAATGAATAGCATGATCATGATCATGAATAGGTGGGAGGCATTTGGGAGTCTCAAATAACTTGGAATGATTGTCCAAAACACTTTGGAGATCTGGAGAAATACATGATTTCGATGTGGTATCCTCTAGTGAACATAATTGTGCAATTACGCCTCATTGTTCTTTATTTAGAAGCTTTGTCATGCTGTTAGAGTTGATTATCTTTCCCGGTTTCCCTTCGATACCCCTTAATTCAAATTCCTTTCCTTCCCATAAAAATTTCAAGAAAAGTTCTTGGAAATTAAAATCTATCGTACCCAAAGATTATAGCCATTGGACTCCTAGTAAAGCATCAGCACCACCCATTGTAATGGAAAGAATTGGGCTATTCAATACATATCCTCCCATGGATAGCTTTGATACCAAATGTTATGAAACCAGCTCACAAAAAGATAGAAAAGATAGATCAACGCCTTAGAAATAAGCCTCTTCGAGGGGGCAAACTCCTTTACATGACACAAATGAACAATTCTTCCACGTCAAGCATCTTAGCTTCTACGTCTTTCTTTAAACCATCCATCTTAACTTCTATTACTTTTTGTGCGAGTGGAATTTGTTGCACTTGGTCTCGTAATTTTGATATAACATGTTGCATTTCTTCCTCTTCTTCATGAGTCATGCTAGAGCTTTCAAGTTGCTTACTAGGTGTTTCCATTTTCTTTCTTCGGGGCATCAATTACTAATAATAATTCTTCGTTATGCTCTTTGAATTCTTTCAAACTAATTTTTCAAACCAAGCTTATGCAAAAATTTAAAAAAAAACTACACAGCTTTTTTTCACTATGTAGGAGCTCAATATTTAATCTGATGTATCTCTGTAATTTTGGATCTCCAAGGTCTGAAATTTCTTCCTGCGGTAACCCTCTAAGTAATCTTTCTAACCTTGCAAGTCTGATCAATATTGGATTCTCCAATGAACAGTTATGTCAAATCTCCCACGATGGCCTGAGTATCGACTAGTTCAGTAGAGCGAACTTGTACGACGTGCCGCAGGTCACTGTTTCAACCTTAGGTTCTTAAAGGGATACCTAGAAAACTACAGTCCATCCTCTTTCTGTAACTTCTTACGAAAATTCAATCTGATGGTCAAAGAGAAAGTTATGACAATTTTTCCAAGGTCACCTGTTTGGAATGTAATTCGGGGGTCTGCAAAAACCCTAACTTCCTCACATTATATCTCCAAAAATAGAGCCAGACAAGATCTGGAATTCAGGCCCAAGATTCAGACTGATTCTGTCTCAAATGGGTTTTGTTTTTAGCTTCTGAAACTTTATAGCGAAAATTCCACGATGACCTGTTTGGAGCAGTGAAACCCTAGAATCCAAAGCTCTGATACCAAATGTTATGAAACCAACTCACAAAAAGATAGAAAAGATAGATGAATGCCTTAGAAATAAGCCTCTTTGAGGGGGCAACCTCCTTTACATTACACAAATGAACAATTCTTGGATGATACAAATTACAAGACCTCCTTTCAATATATAGGAGTCTAAGGGGTCATAATATAATCAGAGCCGACATAACAATAATAATGTAAGGGCACAATAATAACAATAGTGGGCTTCTATGGGGCACAATAATAAAAATATGGGGATTACATGGGCACAACAATATAATAAGGGGGTGGTAATAATAACAATAAGGGGTTACACTAGTAGTATAGGAACCTAACATTTTTTAATTAAATTTGTTAACTAAAAAAATTTCGTGTGAAAGAGTATTATATAAAGTCAATTAAGGTTTTTCGAGGTATGTAATATTGATAAGCCATAGTATTAGCCAATAGTATTGTAACTATGTCAAATTTTCTAGAATATTTAGAGTGATATACATAAGTCAAAAGTTGAAATTTATCTTCAAAGTAATCATTTATTTTTTATTTTTTTTAATTAAATTTATTAATTAAAAAAGTCTCATGTGAAATAATATCATATAAAATCAATTATGGTAAAAATAAATAAATTTAATTAATCTTATTAATTAAAATATTCTCGTGTGAAATAGTATCATATAAAGTCAATTATGGTTTTTTCAAGTATGTGGTATTGATAAGCCATAGTATTAGCCCATGGTATTGTAACAAAGACTATTTAGAAATTAAGAATCTTCATGATAAAGTGAGAGTAAGTGTTTTATATGGTTGTGCAAGTGATTAAGTAGATGGTAGAGATTTAATTTACATAATATTTTAAATAATTTTAATAATAAAAATTTTGGCAACGTGAAATGTATCATGAGCTAAATGTTTTCATGCTTATGGACATTTATCAACACTTTAATTTATATGGTTGTCTTAGTTTATCAAGAATATAAAATCATATATTTGAAATATAAATACTAATTGACATGTGTCCCTTGAATATAAGTATTTAATTTGTTTAATTAAAAGTATTATAAAACATTAATAATTTCACTCTATGGTTTGGTGAGATATATACAAATTGAAACCCGCTTTTCTCAAATGATGTGATCAGTATAATGAATACACTCATTCGACAACCCAAAGAGATGTGTAAGTATGCCCATATTCAACTTGGAATTGACATGTGTCCCTTGAATATAAGTATTTAATTTGTTTAGTTAAAATTATTATAAAACATCAATAATTTCACTCTATGGTTTGGTGAGATATATACAAATTGAAACCCGCGTTTCTCAAATGATGTGACCAGTATAATGAATACCATAGCAATGAAAGATTAACCATGAAAAATCTACAACAAAAGTGACTTCTGGAATTTTATTTTTAAAATTTTTAATTTAATTATTGATAAGTATGTTAGTAGGTAGGTGTTACACAGTAATTTGTCACCATTGGTCACCGTCCCTGTTAACCCTTTCCCGCACTTTGGAGGACTCATTCCGGGACTTGTGAGCAGTGACATAACTTGAAAACACTTGCATTATGTTCCCCTAAGTATGGACTTCATATGCCTTGAAGACATCTCCTGCAGAATATCCCTAAAAAGTCCCCTTTTTCCATTAGCGCGGATCCACAGTGTATCACCCGCGCCAATGAGGGAAATTCTCCAAAGAGGGCACGCCCATTGGCGCTCTGTCTCAGAGTCTTACCCGCACCAACCAAGTTTGGAAAAGTTTGTTAACAAACGCACGCCCAAGAGTTTTTTCCTTTCGACTCATGTGGCTTTTCAGGGATAATGCCAATCTCATGGATGTCGAGATTCATCATATCTCTATCCACAATAGCTTTTCGAGGATAATGCTTATCCCATGAATGTCTGGATTCATTGTATCTCTTCCTCCTCCTCCATCTATAAAAGCTTGCTCTGGTGCATTTGACAAGCTAGTTTTTGAGCATAGGGAGAATGATACTGTCAGAATTCTGAGAGATTGCTGTAAGAGTCTTCTTTTCATTCATAATCAAAGAGAGAGAGAGGCTTGTTCCCGATTCCGGTAAGTTTTGCAAGACATATGTAGCTGATCACCCAGCCAAAGGAGGATTTGACGTCAGAACTATGGTTGTATATTCCTTTGTTGATTATCAATAATAGATGACTATCATTATGGTTCCATTCTTGTTGTTCATTATGATGATGATTGAATTATATCTTTTCTGACCGATATATAATTGCATCTATTGGATTTTATGCTTGTATTCGTATCGTTCTTTGCATGTGCAGGTGTCCATTCACGGAGATCGTGAGGATCGTGACCGGCCGGAGCAAAGGAACGGGAGTGTCAACTCTTCTACAACACTAGCGTTGGAATCCAAGTAGGTTCTCATAATCCGCCTTTAATTTGCAATTAGGAACTTGCGTGATAGCATTGTTTGATTGTTGCTAGACCCATTTTGGGCTAGTGGGATCGCCTCTGTCCGCAAAGGGGATTTACCTCTCCAACAGTAGGTTTACTTTTACAATAGCCTTTTAAAATTTAAGGTAAATGGCATGGATTTAATCTCTCCTAAATTTTCTAGAATATTAGTCTATATGTCAAATTTTCTATAAAATATTAGTATATATGTTAATTTTTCTAGAATATTTATATTGATATACATAAGAAATTTATGAACAAAGTATTTTTTTGTTTTTTAAATTAAATTTATTAATTAGAAATTTTTATGTGAAAGAATATTAGATAAAGTCAATTATAGTATTTTTTATTTTTTATTTTTATTTAAATTTATTAATTAGAAATTTTTATGTGAAAGAGTATCATATAAAGTCAATTATAGTTTTTTTTAGGTATGTGGTATTGATAAGCCATTATTAGCCATTAGTATTGTATATATCTTAAATTTTCTAAAATATTTACAATTATATACATAAGTCAAAAGTTGAAATTTATCTTTAAAGTAATTATTTATCTTTTGTCTTTTTAATTAAATTTATTAATTAGAAATTTCTCATGTGAAAGAGTATCATATAAAGTTAATTATGGTTTTTTTAGGTATGTTGTATTGATAAGCCATAGTATTAACCCATGGTACTGTAAAAAATACTATTTAGAAAGTTGAAACTTATGAACAAAGTAATTATTTCTTTTTTGTTTTTTTAAACTAAATTTATTAATTAAAAAAAAATCATGTGAAAGAGTATTATATAAAGTCAAATATGGTTTTTTTCAGCTATGTAGTATTGATAAGCCATAGTATTAATCAATAGTATTGTATCTATGTCAATTTTTCTAGAATATTTAGAGTGATATACATAAGTCAAAAGTTGAAATTTATCTTCAAAGTAATTATTTATTTATTTATTTTTTAATTAACAAATTCTCACGTGAAATAGTATCATATAAGGTCAATTATGGTTTTTTCAGGTATGTGGTACTAATAAGCCAAAGCATTAGCCCATGGTATTGTAACAAAGGCTATTTAGAAATCAAGAATATTCATGATAAATTGAGGGTAGGTGTTTTATATGGTTGTGCAAGTGATTAAGTGGATGGTAGAGATTTAATTTATGTAATATTTTAAAATAGTTTTAATAATGGATATTTTGTTTTGGTAGGTAATCACCCACAGGGGATTTGAACCAGTGACCTATTGCAAGGAGTGCCTTAACAGTGCGCCCATTCACCATCAAAGTGCACCCATTCACCATCAATCCATGAACTAGTGACCTATTGCAAGGAGTGCCTGAACAGTGCGCCCATTCACCATCAAAGTGCACCCATTCACCATCAATCCAAAACCCCGTGGGCATTAATAATGGATATTTAATTTACAAAATATTTTAGAATATTTTTCATTGTAGTAATAGATGAAAACTTGAGATTTATTTCAAAAGTAGTTATCCTCCTTCAACATTTCTAATTAAATTGATTAATTAAAAAAATGTCATATTCATATGTGTCATATAAATATGAGTTGTGGTTTTTTTGGCATGTGGTGTTACTAAGTGATGTGATTGACTTTTCATATTTCCACAAAGTGTGTGTATATATATATATATATATATATAGATAGATATATATTATTTTTCTAATTAATCATGTAAATTATTTAAAATAAAATTATAATTTAGTTAAGTTTTATGACTTTTTAAAATTTTGGCAATGTGAAATGTATCATAAGCTAAATGTTTTCATGCTTATGGACATTTATCAACAATTTAATTTATATGGTTGTCTTAGTTTATCAGGAATATAAAATCATATATTTGAAATATAAATTCAAAATGATCCGAGAGGCTCATTCTACAACCCAAAGAGATGTGTAAGTATGCTCATATTCAACTTGGAATTGACATGTGTCCATTTAATATATATATATATATATATATATATATATATATAGATATATATATATATATATATATATATATATATATATATATATATATAATAAAAAACAAAAATGAATATAATTTTTTAATTTGTTTAATTAAAAGTATTATAAAACATCAATAATCCCACTCTATGTTCGTACTAAGAAGAAGTTATAAAAATATTTCACTCGCTCTCTCGACCATAAATAAAATATATAATAAAAAACAAAAGTGAATATAAGTGTTTGGTTTGTTTAATTAAAAGTATAATAAAACATCAATAATCTCATTTTATGACCATACTAAGAAGTGGTAAAAATATTTCACTCTCTCTCAATCATAAATAAAATATTTTGATGTCCATATTATACATTATATAAACTAATTGAATTTTTCTTTAGTTTATCTTTTTTTATATATATAGGATCAAAGTGTAGACATTTCATTCAAATTTTTCACTCTAAAAGAAGTTTTCATCTCAATAGATTTGATCCCTCTGTTCCGTGATTAAGATGGATCTTGTTAATAACAACTTATGTTAACCACTTTTAATGATATAACCTTAATCACGAAGAGGGATCAAATGATCTTCTGAGTATATATATATATATATATATAGAGAGAGAGAGAGAGAGAGAGATAGAGAGAGAGAGAGACCATTTGTAGTTTTTCATTGTTTATGTTGCATTTTTTAATGTATAAAATGGATCAAAATTTACATGGGCATAGTAGTGAGATTACTTAAAATGTTTCACCTACCATTATAGATCCATTTTAAGCACAAATTTAAAATGAGAGAGGGATCAAATTTCTTCAGGTTAAAACTTATTTTAAAGTGAAAAAAACAATGTGTAGTTTTTCATTGTTTTTCATTGTATTTTTGAATGCTATAGAGATTACAAAATATGTGCATTGAAATGATTTTTCATTATTAATATATTTTTAAGTCAATATTAATTCATATTAAAATGATCTTTTTAATAACAACTTATGTTAACTACTTTTAATGATATAACCTTAATCATGGATCTAGCAAGAAGCTCAGAGGGATCAAATCTTTTGTGGTGTAGAAAAATTCACAAAATTTGAAAAAAAATATTTTCATTTTGGTCTTCTGTGTGTGTGTGTGTGTGTGTGTGTGTGTGTGTGTGTGTGTATATATAAAGAGAGAGACCATTTGTAATTTTTCATTGTTTATGTTGCATTTTCGAATGTATAAAATGGATCAAAATTTACATGGGCATAGTAGTGAGATTGCTTAACATGTTTCACCTAACATTATAGATCCATTTTAAGCACAGATTTAAAATGAGAGAGGGATCAAATTTCTTCAGGCGAAAACTTATTTTAGAGTGCAAAAACAATGTGTCGTTTTTCATTGTTTAAATTGTATTTTTGAATGCTATAGAGATTACAAAATATGTGCATTGAAATGATTTTTTATTATCAATATATTTTTAAGTCAATATTAATTCATATTAAAATATTTTAATCTTAACCCACATTGCATATTTTATTCTATACAATTTTAAATATATATATATTTTTAGCATTTTTTCTATATATATATATATATATATATATAGAAAGTTGATATAAGGTTTTAAAAATCTTATTCACATCAATTTTTTTTCCTTTTAATTACTTTACATGAAATTATATTAGGTCATATGGACAACTAATTAAACATGCATAGCATAATTTTTTTTCTTTTTTATTATAACCCACATTGTTTTTCTATTTAGAGAATATTTTATTCTTATTTTAAGAGGCATTGACAGTTGGGCTATAAAATGACCCTGTAGACTCAATTATATATATATATATATATATGTATGTATATATATGTATACATACATACATACATATATATATATATATATATATATATATATATATATATATGTATGTATGTATGTATATATATATATATATATATATATATATATATATATATATATATATATATATATGTATGTATATGTATGTATGTATTAACTTTTAACTACTTTATTTTGAGAGTGAGATTGAAATGTTTTTACCGCTCCTTCATAGTATCGACATAGAGTGGGATTATTGATGTTTATTATACTTTTAATTAAACAAAACAAACACATTAATTCATTTTTATTTTTTTATCATATATTTTATTTATGGTTGAACATGAATGAAATATTTTTACTACTTGATGTTTTAAAATACTTTTAATTAAACAAATCAAATATTTTTATTTTTATCATATATATATTTTTTAATATATATATATATATATATATATAAAGGACACATGTCAACTCCAAATTACACACGGACATATCACACTAGGTTGTAGAATCATGATGCCAGCCTAAGCCGACTTTACCCACATTATGCAAATAAAATTGCATGTCACTAGTCCCGGGCCTTAATCACCTGACACATGGTGAAAACCTTCACAAATTAAGGTTTAGGCTCTTAATTACGTTTATGCGGAAACGTTAGTTTTTATCATCCAAGTCTGACCCTCAATTAACATTTGAGTGGTACTTTACACAACCTTCAATAAACTTTAGTTAATCTATACCCCGCGCATATTAACCAAACCCCATTCTTTAACTTTGGTTATATTAGAACTTAAGCCATAAAACCTTTATCCGCTTTATTTCTATTATAATTCTTATATAATAGAAATACTTCACAAACACATGTAAACCTTACATTTTCACCTTTCTTCGGTCTCTGCACATTTATCGATTCTCTCTCATCGCGTTCAACCTCCATCGTTGATTATTCTCCCTTAGATCAACGGTTGTTGCGTCGTATTTCCTTCACGCTCCGGAACTCAAATAAACTTCACTCCAGTCCATAAAATTCTTGGGTCTACTCTTTCCAAAGCTTTATCACACATCACAAATCGCATTTCCTTAAGGCCAAGGTTCATTCACTCATGAAATATTGCGATGCAAAACTAATCGGCGATCCTCCACCATTTGATCAAAGCCCATTTGATCCAACAGTTAACAACGATATCGGACGAACCACTTGCACGAGGATTACCACCTGATAAAGTGGTTTTCTCTCTCCACCCGAGTGCTACGTGTCAGTTGGTTAATGGAATCGGGTGACTACCCCGAATTACCACTTACCAGTTTTCTCTACCTGATAACCAGCTACACTGAATAAACCACTTTTCTTCCTTGACTATTGCACGAGCTAATTGGTGCACGATGACCGTTAGCTATAAGAGGCCATCAAATCCACGGTTTGTGGGATTTCAACTAGCACACGGTTTAAAAACGTCTCAACTCCTGCAGTTGATTATGACGTAATAGTTTGAAAATGAGATCGACGGCTAGGAGTGAGTGCGGGACTTTAGCCACGATCAAGGAAATCCGTACTCTCCTACCCTCGCAATTACTGATCACCGTCGATCTAACAGATCTGTCGATCTGACGATCCAAATCTATTCCTCCGCCATTTTTCTTCCACCATTAAAATCTGTCGATCTAAACGATCCGACAGCTCCTGTGCATCGACACCTCACTTCTTCGCCCTTCCCTTTACTTTGTTTCTATGTCGTTTCTTCGGTGTTCTTCTGTGGTTTCAAGTTTCTTCTAGGGTTCTGGTCTTTGGTTGTTCTGCAACACAACTCCCTCCCCTAGCTTAACTCTGCATACTCTTATTCACTGTCATCCTTGAACTTCACTTGGATCCTTTGATTGGATTCATTGATCAAACCGTGATCCTACATACTCCCCTTCTTCTCTATGTTCTGCTCAAACTTCACCTGCATATATATACTATGTAGAAACTTCTAATTCACATACAATTCATAACTCCATTAATCAATACAAACCACACAACTTAGAATCAAATTCTCTGTATTGATGAATAAATATTTACATAAGAGTATCTTTCTCTCTCTGGCATGATATTATAATTAGTGGCCTCTGTTTTCCTACCTTCCCTTAAGCTTACAGTCAAACCTCTCACTCACAACCTCTAACTAGCTAACCAACTAACTATCTAATTTGACTAACTCTTTTTATGCCTTTTAGGCTTACGTTTATACAAAAGGAGTCTATAACCAATTTCTGGTTAAGATCCTTAATAATTTCAACTAAAACCTAAGAATCCTCTCAATCCTATAAATCATGAACTAATTTTCAATTCAATATCTACAATTAATTTCCAAAGCTATCAATTCCTATGAACTCTCAACTATCATGATTCTATCATGTTCCCCTTCATTCGAGAGCATTTACAATATGCCTCACAATACTTAATTAATTCCTATTTTCATTAAAATCACTCAAAACCTAAGTAATTACATTAATTCAACACTTAGGAAACCAACTTCCTTAAAACACAAGGCCCCCCTATGTCTACTAAAATACAATGATTCTTTTGAGCTGGATGCTCCTGCATCAAACTCCCAAAGTAGAAAACATTCATGCTATCCTGATCATGTGCCTTCATATGTTGATAGAAAACCTCCAGTGTCCCAAAATTTAGTTTGTAACTGCCCAAATGCCTTGCACCTTTGCTGTTGTTGTATATTTGTCATCTTCTGATTCATTTTCCTCTCTTAAATCAGTTTCAAATTCTGATTGATGACTCCTCTTGCTGTCATTTTCCTCAACCTGGACTATTTCATCATCAACTGCCATAGTTCTTCAATCTCCATTTCCAGCACATCCTTGGGTTGGTCCATACTTTGCCATTTACTGCTATCTCTTCCTCTCTGCTTCAGGTCGTTGTTGTTGTCCACTAACTTTGGCACCTTCACATTCTACATCTCACTGCACATTATCCATTCATACTCAAACTGTTGATTACTTTCCTCAGCCTTTTCTACTTCAGCTTCTGCTATTACTCTTGATATTTCTCCAGGTGCTACTGTAGATATTTCTTCCACCCAAAATTCCTGAATATCCTTGAAGATATCTTCCTCTGCAACATCTAATTTCTGCTCCTTGTCTGCAACAAAACCTTTAATTATAAAACAATTTTTAAAATAAAAATCATAAGGCTTATGTGCCTTTTCTTCCTTGGCAACAATTCATCATGCTGCTCTAACTCTTCCTCCTTTGTCAGCACATTAGTATGTTGTTTTGAATTCTCAAAAGAATTCACGAGACTGTTAGCTAGTCTCTCCTCCACACCATCTGTTTCAATGATGTCTTCCTGTCCTTGTCCACTGTAGTGAACTTCTTCATTCTCATTCAGTTCTGATTTTACAACCTGAACACTTACTTTTTGGTTTTCTAGCCTTTTCTCCAAAAGATTTAATTCATGCCATAAATTTGCCATATTACTTGGAATTTCTCCTAAAATCTCTGTATAATCCTCACTATCTTCTTCTTTGTCACAAGTATAACTTCTTGTTAACACTACTTCTTCATTCTGATCCTCCATCTCTGTGATAGTTTTAGATGTCTGTCCATCACTCTCCATTTGGCCATTTAAGCAAATCGATTCCTCGTTGTTCTTACCAATAGCAAATTCTTTATCACAAGACATAACTGTCTCATCTCTACTGAAGATATTTCCTCCACTAAGCAAGGAATTTATGAACTCCTTTTGCTATAATAACTCAACTTGATCTTCATTTGAAAGACAATCATCATCATACTTTGCTTGGCAACTTTCAGCTTCATTCAAGACAATTCCATAAAATGGTTTGTCTTCCGCAATACCTGCATTCACGCACAACTTGTCAGTTGTAAAACCATAAGACCTCATGATCTCATTTAATGATTCAATCACCAAGTCCTCCTGTTGTTCCAAGTTCTTTACATGACTCAGAAATATTTCAATGGTCTTCTCTTCAATCTCATCAAGTCCTTCACTTGATTGCTTGATATCCTTCTCTACTTCTTCTTTCAGAACAAAATTTAGATTCTGCTTGTCTTCTTCCTCCTTTATGTCAATATCAACAAATTGTCCTTCTTCACATGTTTCACCTGCAAACATATGCAAATTATCAGATTTAAAATCATGTGACCCTTTGGTCTCACTTGAAGTTTCAGTCTTCAAGTCTTCATCTTCTCCCAAAACTTCACCCTGTTTTGCTTCACAAATGGACACTTCCATTTCCAACTTAGCGCCTCTGAGTTCTTCCACCAGGCTCTTCACTTGCCTCTGTTGTAGCCTTCTCTGTAACTTATGCCACTTCACTGGCTTTTTATTCAAGACCCAACCTAGTCTTTGGCTTTCCTCAAGTACCATCATTAATACATTGAGTTGTTGTTTCATCTCAGCAATATCTTTGTCAATTTCCTCTTGACTCATCCTCTTTCCATTTGCCTTGGCATCCTCCTTCTTCACTTTTCTTCTGCTGTGGTCTTCCTTAGAACCTCTGCTATGACTATCAGTAGTCATCTTATTCTCCATCGCTATGAGTTCTTCACTCACTCACTATGAGCTGCATTAAAGCCTCTGCAACAGCAAGTCCTCCCTACTGCCACTTACCTCACCAAGCTTTCCTCTGTACTTGGTATTTTGGAAAGCCCTTGGTTCTCTATCTCTGGAACCTTATTTGAGCACTTCTCTCTGTTCCTTCTAGGCTTCAACTCATCTACACCTTCTATGAACACAATTGTCCTCTTGTATTTCAATCACAATGAAATACTTGGTTTTGTGTTAGGTCCCTATAATACTAGTGATTACCCCATTACTATTGTAGTTGTATCCCTTATTAATATTGTTGTGCCATTATTGTCCCCAAATTTTGATTACTGTGCCCCATAGAATCCCTCTATTGTTATTTTTGTGCCTTTATATTATTATTGTTAGGTCGGCTGGGCTATATTGTGACTCCTTAGACTCCTATATATAGAAAAGAGGTTTTTTCATTTGAATCATCGAAGAATTGTTCATTTGTGTAATGTAAAGGAGGCTTCCCCCTCGAAGAGGCTTATTTCTAAGGCATTGATCTATCTTTTCTATCATTTTGTGAGTTGGTTTCATAAGATTTGGTATCAGAGCTTTGGATTCTAGGGTTTCGCTGCTCCACATAGGTCATCGTGGAATTTTCGCTATAACTTTTTTTCTGCGACGTTTCAGAATCGAAAAAAAAAACTCATTTGAGACGAAATCGCATTGAACCTCGGGTCTGTATTTCAGATCTTTTCACGCTATATTTGCGGAGATATGATCTAAGGAAGTTGGTCTTTTTGCAGACTCCTGAATTACATTCCAAATAGGTGACCTGGGGAAAATCACCATAACTTTCTCTCTGAGCATCGGATTGAAATTTTGTAAGAAGGTGCAGAAAGAGGACGGACTGTAGTTTCTTGTACATATTTTTCAGAGCCAAAGGTCGAAACAGGGACACGTGGCGTGTCGTACAAGTTTGCTCTATTGAACTAGTCTATAATCAGGTCACTGTGGGAGATTTGGCATAACTCTTCCTTGGAGAATCCAATTTGGATCAGACTGGTGGCATTGGAAAGAGGACATAGAGGGCTACTATAGGTTTAAATTTCAGAACTAGATGATCCAAAATTACAGAGATACATCAAAGGCAATATTGAGCTCCTACAAAGTGAAAAAAGGTGTGTAGATTTTTTAAATTTTTGCTTAAGCTTGGTTTGAAATATTATTTTGAATAAATTCAAAGGGAATAGTAGAGCATTATTATCGGTAACTGATGCCCCGAGGAAAGAAAATGCAAACACCTAGTAAACGACCTGAAATCTCTAGCATGACTTATGAAGAAGAGGAAGAAATGCAACATGATATATCAAAATTACGAGACCAAGTGCAACAAATGTCACTCGCACAAAAAGTAACAGAATCTAAGATGGATGGTTTAAAGAAAGATGTAGAAGCTAAGATGAATGACGTGGAAGCCAAGATGGACAATTTGAAGATAGATTTGAAGACAGATTTGAAGACAGGCATGGCGGATTTGAAGACAGATTTGACAAATTTTCTACAAGAAATACTTACTAATGGTGAAAGGGTAGTAAAGGAAACTCATACAAAAGAAATGTTAATCATGATTTCATAAACTCTAATGTTGGATTGAAGACCCACCATATTCCAAAAATTGATATGAGGAAGTTTGATGGCAAGGATCCTGCAACATGGATATTACAGATGGAGCAATTTTTCGATCTCAATAATGTGCAAAACACACAAAAGGTACGTATTGCAACTTTATATTTGGAACCAAATCAGTTTGTATGGTATCAATGGCTTTGCTCTCGTAAACAAATTATCACTTGGGCAATTTTTACGGAAGAATTGACAGCACATTATGAGGATACAAAAAGCAACACTTTTTTTAGCCAATTGATAAGTCTCAAACAAAAGGGTTCAATAATGGAGCACATTGAGGAGTTCCAAAAATTGAACATAAGGGTAAAAAATATTCCAGAGGAGCATAGGATTGATGTGTTCATAGGGACTTTAAAGGATAATATCCAACATGATGTTCGCCTTTGGGAACCTGATTCATTAGAGAAGGCATTCAGGTTAGCAAGAAAAATGGAAAGCAAAATTATGGCAACCAGGAAGCATACCACTCACAACTATAAAGATGGAAGTGTTGTTGCCCCTAGTCTTCCACAACCTATAAGGTTGACACCACAACAATTGGAAGAAAAAAGAGCAAAAGGGCTTTGTTACAGTTGTGATAGCAAATACACTAAAGGTCATAAGTGTGCTGAGAAGAAATTATTCTACATAGATTGTGAAGAGGAAGAAGAAAAGGAGCAAGAAAGGTCAAAAGAAGAGGATATACTTTAGGAACAAAGCCTAGATAAAGAAGAAATGAATCCGACCATATCTTGTAATGCATTGGCTGGAATTACCACTCCTCAAACCATCAAGATAGAAGGACAAATCAAGAAGAAAAAGGTAATAGTGTTGATTGATTCAGGAAGTACCCACAATTTTATTCATTGTAAGATAGCAAAAGAATTGAATTGCTTCCTATATCCAGCACCAGAGTGTCAAGTGATGGTTGCAAATGGAGGAACAATAAATTGCTCTGGAAAGTGCCATAATATCAAGCTATCCATGGGAGAATATGTATTGACTAGCCCAATGCTTTCCATTCCAATGGGAGGTGTTGATGTTGTACTAGGAGTCCAATGGCTACAATCCTTGGGTACAATAGCTTTTAATTTTCAAGAACTTTTCATGAAATTTTTTGCGGAAGGAAAGGAAGTTGAATTAAGGGGTATTGCAGGGAAACCGGGAAAGATAATCAGCTCTAACGGTATGAAAAGCTTCTAAAAAGGGAACAAAGAGGTGTAATTGCACAATTATGTTCGCTAGATGTTTCCACATCAATCATCTATTTCTCCAGATCTCCAAAAAGTCTTGGACAATCATTCCAAGGTATTTGAGACTCCCAAAGGTCTCCCACCTATTTGTGATCATGATCATGCTATTCATCTGATTCCAGGAAGTGTTCCTCCAAACATCAGGCCGTACAGATATCCCTATGCCCAAAAGAGTGAAATTGAACGTATGGTTGCAGAAATGCTAGAGGCTGGTATAATTCAACCTAGTCAAAGTTCTTTCTCTGCTCCAGTAGTATTGGTGCACAAGAAGGATGGATCATGGCGCATGTGTCCGGATTATAGGGAGCTCAACAAGCTCACTATTAAAGATAAGTTTCCCATTCCTGTCATTGATGAATTACTGGATGAATTGCATGGATCAATTTACTTCACCAAGTTGGATCTTCGTTCAGGATATCATCAAATCAGAATGAAGACTGAAGACATTTCGAAAACAACATTTAGAACTCATGAGGGTCATTATGAATTTTTGGTCATGCCTTTTGGCCTTACCAATGCACCTTCTACATTTCAAGGTTTGATGAATTCCATTTTCAAACCCTTCCTTAGAAAATTTGTGTTAGTATTTTTTGATGATATACTAATCTACAGCAAGTCTTGGAAGGATCATGTTGAACATGTTGACAGGGTGCTACAACTATTGGAGGAGAAACAATTATATGCAAAAAGATCCAAATGTTTCTTTGGAGTACAAGAGGTGGAATATCTGGGTCATATTGTATCTCATGAAGGAGTTAAGGTAGACCCTAGCAAAATTAAAGCCATTAAGGAATGGAAAATCCCCACATCCATAAAGCATCTGCGAGGATTTCTCAGGTTGACAGGGTATTATCGCAAGTTTGTTAAGAATTATGGGAGAATAGCAGCACCTCTAACAACATTATTGAAGAAAGATGCATTTTCATGGACTCCAGAAGCAACAAAGGCCTTCGAACATCTTAAAGAGGCAATGTGCCAAGCACCGGTCTTAGCTACACCGGACTTCACAAAAACCTTTATTGTGGAATGTGATGCTTCAGGAAATGGAATTGGTGTTGTTTTAATGCAAGATGAAAGACCCATTGCTTTTGAAAGTCGTCCAATCAAGGGAAAGTTTTTACACAAAGCTATTTATGAGAAGGAAATGTTGGCAATACTACATGCACTTAAGAAATGGCGACCCTACCTAATGGGAAGACACTTCAAGGTAAAAACGGATCATGATAGCCTTAAATACTTTTTAGAACAAAGATTATCCTCTGAAGAGCAACAAAAGTGGGTCACAAAGATGTTGGGTTATGACTTTGAAATCATCTACAAAAAAGGGAAGCAAAATGTGGTGGCAGATGCACTCTCAAGAAAGGATGAGGATGTGGAAGCATTGTTGTGCGCCATTTCTATTATCCAACCAGATTGGATAAACGAAGCAAGGGAGGAATGGAAGAATGATGAAGAAGTGTGGGCACTTATTCGAAAGTTACAACAAGATTCCAGTACATCTGATACATTTAGCTGGCAAAATGATTCGTTATGGTACAAAGATCGCTTATACCTCTGTAAGAATTCCCAACTCAAACAAAAGATTCTTATGGAATTGCACACTTCTCCCTTAGGAGGGCACTCAGGATTTTTAAAAACTTACCACAGGGTTAAGAAGGAATTTTTTGGGATGGCCTTAAATCGGATATTCAAAAGTTTGTGGTGGAATGTTTGGTTTGCCAACAAAATAAAGTTGAAACAATTAAGACCCGGGTCTATTACAACCTTTATCCATTCCAAGCCAACGTTGGGAGGAGGTTTCAATGGATTTTATCACAGGTTTACCCAAGTCTGAGGGAAAGAGTGTCATCATGGTGGTAGTTGACAGACTTACCAAGTATGCACACTTTTGTGCATTATCACATCCATTTAAAGCCAGTACAGTTTCTACTGCATTTATGGAAACAATTCAAAAGCTACATGGAAACCCAAAGATTATTGTAAGTGACAGAGATCCCATTTTCACTGGAAATTTTTGGACAGAATTATTTTCTTGTCTCGGTACTCAGTTAGCTCATAGCTCATCTTATCATCCTCAATCTGATGGGCAAACTGAGATAGTAAACAAATGTTTGGAAGGATATCTTCGTTGCTTTGTATCTGATAAACAGACACAATGGGTCAAATGGTTGCCTCTGGCTGAATGGTGGTATAACACTTCCTTCCATACAACAACAAAAATGACCCCATTTATGGCACTTTATGGATATCAGCCACCATCCATCACATCATATTTAAGAGAAAATTCTAAGGTTCAAGCAGTGGAACATCACATCGAGCATCAACAACAAGTCCTCCAACTCTTAAAGGATAACCTCGTGTTGGCACAGAATAGAATGAAACAACAGGCAAATCAACATCGCAGTGAAAGAAGTTTTGATGTAGGTGATTGGGTATTCCTACGGCTACAACCATATAAACAAATGTCCCTCAAGCAAGCTAAGAAGGATAATAAATTATCACCAAAGTATTATGGTCCGTACAAGGTGTTGCAAAAGATTGGTACTATGGCATACAAATTGGAGCTTCCTGCAGCTTCTCGGGTGCACCCAGTTTTCCATGTTTCATGTTTAAAGAAGGTTATAGGCAACAAGCTCCTAGTTCAAACAATATTGCCAGAACTTGACGAGGAAGGAAAAATTATATTGGAACCGGAAGCAGTCACAGAAACAAGAACTCGACAGCTGCAAAATCGATCAATTTCGGAGTATCTCATCAAGTGGAAGAACTTATCCACTAAAGATTCCACATGGTAGGATGAGAATTTTATACAGAAGCATCCAGAACTACTCAAGCGTTGAGGACAACACCTTTTTGAAGGAGAGGGGCATGTTAGGTCCCTATAATACTAGTGATTACCCCATTACTATTGTAGTTGTATCCCTTATTAATATTGTTGTGCCCCTATTGTCCCCATAATTGTGCCCCATAGAATCCATCTATTGTTATTTTTGTGCCTTTATATTATTATTGTTAGGTCAGTTGGGTTATATTGTGACTCCTTAGACTCCTATATATAGAAAGGAGGTTTTGTCATTTGAATCATCAAAGAATTGTTCATTTGTGTAATGTAAAGGAGGTTGCCCCCTCGAAGAGAATTATTTCTAAGGCATTGATCTATCTTTTCTATCTTTTTGTGAGTTGGTTTCATAACATTATGACCACCTCGTCTTTCACTTAGAAAGTTTTATCAGCTTCCTTCATTACTTATCAATTATACCCACATCCTCTGTGGAATTGCTTTTGTGAGCTGCAACAATACCTCTGCAGTAAGAAGTCTCCTTCTTGCTACATATGCCTCACTTAGCTTCTCTCCTATGAGCTCATTCTTTTAGCATTTCTCTCGTTCTTTCTTCTGGAACCAATTGAGCACTCCTTGCTCTAGGTTGTCGCATTCTTCTCACTTTCTTATGCTGCTACCTTCAAGATCTCTGCATGATCTTGTTCTACCATTCTCCTGCACTCTGAATGGATTGTTCTTTGTTTCTTGCATCTGTAAATTCTGCTACACTTTATCCCTGTGTGCCTACCTCTCGTCAGATTAAAATCTGATATCCTCTTGCCTGCCTCCACCACCATTCACTTGTATACACACCTTCAAAACATAACTTTGTTCTACATTTCTCAAATACCTTTTACACAGAATTTCTTTATGTTGCTTTGATATCAAACGTTTCAACCACAATTTTGCTCTGATACCAAATGATGCCAGACTAAGCCGAGTTTACCCGCATTATGCAAATAAAATTGCATGTCACTGGTCCTTGGCCTTAATCACCTGACACATGGTGAAAACCTTCACAAATTAAGGTTTAGGCTCTTAATTAAGTTTATGCGGAAACGTTACTTTTTACCATCCAAGTCTGACCCTCAATTAACCTTTGAGTGGTACTTTACTCAACCTTTAATAAACTTTAGTTAATCTATACCCCGTGCATATTAACCAAACCCCACTCTTTAACTTTGGTTATATTATAACTTAACCCATAAAACCTTTATCAGCTTTATTTCTATTATAATTCTTATATAATAGAAATACTCCACAAACACACGTAAACCTTACCTTTTCACCTTTCCTCTGTCTCTGCACATTTATCGATGCTCACTCATCGCGTTCAACCTCCACCGTAGATTTCTCTCCCTCAGATCAACGGTTGTCGCGTCGTATTTCCTTCACGCTCCAGAACTCAAATAAACTTCACTCTAGTCCATAAAATTCTCGGTTTCACTCTTTCCCAAGCTTTATCGCACATCGCAAATCACATTTCCTTAAGGCCAAGGTTCATTCACTCATGAAATATTACGATGTGAAACTAATCGATGATCCTCCACCATTTGATCAAAGCCCATTTGATCCAACGGTTAACAATGATATCGGACGGACCACTTGCATGAGGATTACCACCCGATAAAGTGGTTTTCACTCTCCACCCGAGTGCTACGTGTCGGTTGGTTAATGGAATCGGGTGACTACCCCGAATTACCACTGACCACTTTTCTCTACCCAATAACCAGCTACACTTAATAAACCATGTTTCTTCCTTGACTATTACACGAGTTGATTGACACACAACGACCGTTAGATATAAGAGGCCATCAAATCTATGGTTTGTGGGATTTCAACTAGCACATGGTTTAAAAATGGCTCAACTCCTGCAGTTGACTAAGACGTAATAGTTTTAAAATGATATCGACGGCTAGGAGTGAGTGCGGGACTTCAGCTACGATCAATGAAATTCGTGCTCTCCTACCCCCGCAGTTACTGATCACCGTCGATCTAACAGATTTGTCGATCTGACTATCTAGATCTATTCCTCTGCCATTAACATCCGTCGATCTAAACGATCTGACAGTTCCTGTGTATCGACACCTCACTTCTTCGTCCTTCCCTTTACTTTGTTTCTATGTTGTTTCTTTAGTGTTCTTCTGTGGTTTCAGGTTTCTTCCAGGGTTCTGGTCTTTGGTTGTTCTGCAACACAACTCCCTCCTGAGCTTAACTCTCTGTACTCTTATTCACTGTCATCCTTGAACTTCACTTGGATCCTTTGATCAGATTCATCAATCAAACCCTGATCCTACATACTCCCCTTCTTCTCTGTGTTCTGCTCGAACTTCACCTGCATATATATAATATGCAAAAACTTCTAATTCACATACAATTCATAACTCCATTAATCAATACACACCACACAATTCAGAATCAAATTCTCTGTATTGATGAATAAATATTTACATAATAGTATCTTTCTCTCTCTGTCTGGATATTATAATTAGTGGCGTCTGTTTTCCTACTTGCCCGTAGGCTTACAATCAAACCTCTAACTCACAACCTCTAACTAGCTACCCAGCTAACTATCTAATTTGACTAACTCTTTTTATGCCTTTTAGGCTTACATTTATACAAAAGGAGTCTATAACCAATTTATGGTTCAGCTCCTTAATGATTTCAACTAAAACCTAAGAATCCTCTCAATCCTATAAACCATGAACTAATTCCTAATTCAATATCTACAATTAATTTCCAAAGCTATAAATTCCTATGAACTCTCAACTATCATGATTCTCTCATGTTCCCCTTCATTCGAGAACATTTACAATATGCCTCACAATACTTAATTAATTCCTATTTTCATTAGAATCACTCAAAACCTAAGTAATTACATTAATTCAACACTTAGGAAACCAACTTCCTTAAAACACAAGACCCCCCTATGTCTACTAAAATACAATGATTCTTCTGAGTTGAATGCTCCTGCATCAAATCATGAGAATCTCGGCTCAACAACTATATTGTTATATATATATATATATATATATATATAATTTGAAAATATGGAAAATAACTAATTTAAAATAAAAACTAGTACAACCACATTATTAGAAACGCTAGATGTAGGCAATTTACATTTAAAAATAATAAAATAATACTTACATTAACAATAACAAATTAAAAATTAGCCATAAAAATCTTTGTATGTCTTTCACAAATAAAATACTTCAATTTCCAGTTTAAGAGAGATAATGTAATTAATGCACAATTTCCTCATTATTTAATATGGAGTGGACAAGTGGTATTTAAAAGATTATGCTAAGAAGCTAATAGACAAAATGACCCTTGCACTTGAATCTAGTGATACAATTTTAGGTGAGATTGTGAATTTTTGTTGTTCAAAATACTCTTTTGAATACATAAATAGATTAAAAAAACCCAATGACACTCAAATTTTATAGATTAAACAACTTAATTGTAACACATCCTACTAAAAAAAAAATCTTCCTTAAGCACCATAGTTAAACTTTCGACCTTACCCTATATAATACATGGCTTATTAGATCTTAACTGCATCATTAATAACAAAATGAGTTTGCATGTATTAAAGGTTTGGAATTAACATAACCGGGTCTATCTGCACGACTTATCCACCTGCTAACATGGTTGAGTTCCACCTATCCTCACCTCGATAGAGGCGATGACTCTCCCACCTTAACCGAATTAATGCTAAGGTGTAAGAGTTTAATGCCGAGTTCGTCTAGTGCAGCATAATTCAAGGATTGGAAACATAGCCCTTTTCATTGTAAACCCTAACCTTACCTGACTAATATGTTTCACTCTGTTGGTGGAGAGAAGGGTTGAAGCTCTGTAATGAGCGGTGAGTGAGGAATGGAAATGGGGGTTCTACTTCTGCATCGACTTGTTATCACATGCCATACGACGGTTCTGGATTTATTGTTACCCTCGTTCCTTCCCAATATCATTGATAACAAATGTTTCGTAGGCATACTCAGGTTGATGGTCTCGGTTCTTCCCTCAACCCCGGTAGCCAAACAGGGATATCCTTCTGCCACGAAACCCAGGTTTTCCCTATTCCTGAGTTCATACGAGCACCCTTTTCGTTCAGAGAAATTGTGGTTTGACATTTTGATACTAGGCTATCAGGTCTGCGAGGCTCTAATGATGACACAGTTCCTTCCCGGTATAGATATAATTAGCATAGATTTTTAAGTGCTTATCTGCAGGGTTAATAATCCAGACAACTAACCTCTGATGGGTTTTGTTAGGTTTTACAGGTAACATCTCAACCCCATCTTTGGAGTCAATGTGTCTTCGAAAAGGATCTACACCAGAACTAATTTGACAGTTCTCTACTATGATTACAGGTTGGTCTAAATTCACAAATCAATAACATACTTTGTCTGCTAAGGCTAGATTTAGTTTAACATTTGAAGGGTGGGAGGGTTTGCTGGCTCTCGGAACGGCCAAACCCTCACCGTAACCTGGAATTAATAATTGTTAAAGGGATGTTGAATATGTCATTCGGTTATAACCATTTTTGATTTGCAGCTTGGCAGCTTGGACCTAACTGTAATATTTCGAATGGATTTGAATGGGTTTGAACTGTAATAATTTTTAGTTATCGTTTTTATGGCTTACACTGCCCAACATTGCTACTCTTTTTCTTGGTTTGTTCTGAAGGTTTGTTTGAAATTATGTGGATAACCCTTGCCAAGTCTCGGCCTTGCCATGGACAAGTCGGGTATATGAACATATTGCGTGTATATGAATATATTCATAGTTTTGATTGTCATGTATATTGAAAGGAAGCGGGTTTATGCCAAGAATTCAGAATAGGGGAATACTTAATAATGGCTATAGCTCTTGAGGATATTCGGTCTATGCATTAATTTTTCTTGCTATTTCTTTTAATAGTCAATAACCTATTAGTGAATAAGAAAATTCTCGTAAGTGTAATGAGTCTCGAATCCATGTTGAATCTCGAGTATATGTTAAATCAGGGTATATATTGAATCTGAATTATTTCATGTTTTACAATCGACAGGAATTTATACTTTCATATTGCTGGGACTTTCTCTATTAAGAAAATCGTGAATGTTCTGTTTTGTTTCTTTCTTGGTGATTTGGTACTTGAGTATACAAATAATTTTAGTTTTTCCATTTCATAAATATATAAAATTAACAGAATCTAAGTCATTATTACAACTCTACTATCCTTACATCTGTCTATAATACAACAATGTATTCCTTAGATTTGTAAAGTTATAATTATGTAAAGTTTAGTTTCATTCATAATATAAAACTAGGAAAAGATATGAAATCAATCCTTTTCTATGATGAATACAATAGAATATACAAGAAGTTACTCATAATCAATAGTACCTAGCTTAGAGACACAAGAAAACATAATCATTACTCCTAGTTATACACCATTTTAACTGTCAATAATAAATATAATTTTTGTTTGGTACTTATATGTTCCAATTTATTTAACTCTACAATTAATATTCTTTCTGGAAGGTCTCGCCACCCAGCCATGGACCTGGAAATCACGTCCATGATCCCCCACCGAGCACTTCTTGCTCCTAAGAGTTTGACTAAAAGAAATCAGGTGTCTTGGGCGTTAGGACTATGGTCTAGCCTCAAGTCATACACCCATTTGACTATTTTCCATAGTTAAAATCTTCCCACTGGTATCACTACTCAGCTCAAGGAAAAAAATGTTGCAGCCCCCTACTGCTCCTTTCCTTTCCCCTTTTGGGGAAAAGGAATGGAAACTATTTGTAACTGTTCAAGGAGTTGTTATGATTGCTTTGTATTCAATTTTTCCTTAATTAACACTGTTTAATTTCTTTAAACAAAAATGTCATGATACTTGGCTTTTCCAGCCTTAACTTCTTAACAAACATGTTAAGTGAATTTAAAAGTTTCTAAGTTTTGCATAAAACTTGGTAAAAATAAAAGTAAATATGATGTAACAAAAGGGTGTTGCATTAATTTTGTGATTCTTAAAAATCTTTGTGTAAATTGAGTAAAATTAATTTTAAAAAAATACAAAAAAAAGAATGTAATTTAAATTTCTTTTTTAAACTAACAATTGGGAGTGAAAAATGCATAGAAAAGAACCATATATAAATCATTTTGTCTTCAAGTAACATGCAATATTTAAAAATATATATTAATAACCAAAAAAAATTTAATATCAAACCTAAATAAAAATATTTCTAAAAATATTCTAATATTAATCATAAACTGGGATGTAGAATTTCCAAATAAAAGACACTGAAGGTTTCATTTTCTGAAGAGGAGTCAAGGAATGTGGAAGGAAATAAACAAGTGAAATATATTGACAATGAAATAAAATAAAAAATTGAGTTTCTCATTTTTTTTAAAATGGTATGAAATAAATTATGGGGAAAAAACATCTAGCTAGGTATTCCCTCTTAAGGATTTTTTAGGAAAATTTTGTGTCTATTGTGGATGGTGTGTGCGTTTTTTTCTATTTTTTATTCCTGTCAATTAATTAAGTAGAAAATCAACTAACTAAAGAATCTGGAACTGGAAAAATTAACAATGAATATTTAGGTGATTTTTTGAGATTTGACAAACAATTTGTTACAGTCACTTTTAACAAATGTAATAATAAAATTATATATATATATATATATATATATATATATATATATAAATTTCGTTTACCGAGAAACTTGGTTACTGATACATATTTATATTTCTGCATTTAATTTTTGATATGATTTATGGTTGCCATAGAATCGGTCAGCTCACCCTCGAGTTGTATGTGGTTAATACATGCACAGATTACCATGTTGCCACAGACGTTAGTGTTAGTGGATCACATGGCCATCAATACCTTGGCATTTATGGCCTTGCTCTGGCTTAGTTGGTCCTCGTACGCTGGGATACGTGGCATGATCTCGACCGAGGATGCTACATTCGATCACTACCTGGTTCAGCATTCCATTGCCATCTGTCCCGCCTCACCTCCGTTGATTCTTGTCTGACAATCCAACGGTGGTGGTTGTTTATGGTTTTATCACCTAACCGCTTCCTTGCACCCATCGTCAAGTGGATTCAGTGTTACCTTTGGTCTAATGCTTCTTGCTTCTCTGCAATGGCGAAATGATTCGCTGAGGGTTACAGTGGGGCAGTCCCTCCTTCTGTGGCTTGCATTGGTTATGATGGCTAGTCCGGAGAAGGCGAGTGTTGTTTGATACAGAATATGAATAGTACTTTTAATCTTCTCGAAGACATGGCTCTTGTCGAGGTTGACGGACTGTTACCTCTGTCCAGGTTGGGTCAAGGGTATCTCAGAGCGATGGCAACAGTTTTGCTCCAGGATTCGGAAGGTAAAATTCGTTAACCCAAAGACTCATGAGTTTTTGACAATTTCTTGAGCTGAGAATGGTTTATTAGGGGTTTCGGTGAATGTGTAGGTGGTTTCTTGGAGAGGACATCCTCCAGTTTCAGGTATCATTCTTCTTAAACTAAAACATGCATTTTCACAGTTTTTATCTAAGTTAGATAGCCGTGTAATAATTTTATGTTTGAATGTGTTTTATGAAAAGTATTCTCTTTGCCCTCTTCTGCTCGCGCAAGCCTGGAACTTACCCTTCAAGATTCAAACTCTTATGGTTTCGCTAGTCATTTCCAGGTTGGCATTCTAGTCCTCAAAAATTTAGTTAAAGAGGGGTATAATGTTCCACCGAGTTGAGCTCATAGAGCTACCTAGATTTCTTGTACTCCTTAATTAGTTAGTCATTTAAGCGAGCTGACAGACTTTGTGTATGGTTTGAGCAATATGGAGAAAATTTACCAGTCCCTAAACATATTTCTTTTCGCTATTGTATCTTGTTCTTATGTCAATTAAGTTATTAGGTAAAGAAATCTGAGAATTTGGTCGTAATGACTCGAAGGCTTCATTCTAGAACTATAACTGTTTGTTCATAGTGGAGTATATGTTGATATATAATACATTGTTAACTTAATTGACATTTTGGGTATGCCATTTCATATTTCGCAAAGGGTCGGATGCCTCTGTTCTAATCTCAAAGTATTATGGTTATTGAATATTGTTCGGTCCTTATGGATTAAATTTTTTAATAAGGGTTTGTAGAATGAGGGTTTATACAAGGGTTTATTCGTAGGCTGATAGATATTACATGGGTGACGGGTGAGGTGGTACCTCTGCTTTCAGAACAGATCTTCATTGTGTTTTCTAGTTGCATGTTGTAGTTAAATTATGGAGCAGTAACATATGTGTATAATCTGGACACGCATAACACAATTATTCCTTGGGTGTATTCCATGAAGGTTTTGCCTAGTTTGTTCTGAATACTTAAGAGCGTAATCTCATTTGTTTTATACTATGTTAAGTCTTTCATACATGGAAATTACCTGCAATATTCTTTACATAATTTCATCAAAGAGTTTTTATTGTTGCTTATACTAAGAAAGAAATTAAATATACTCCATCTATTGTTTTAATGTATCTTTTTCTAAAGAACTTCCTTGCTTATCCATACTGCATACAAGGAATTTATTTATACTAAAGATAGTAAGATGTTCCTACTTAATCAATTAAATTATTACCCTATAGCATAGTACCAATTCTTAAATTAAGAATTTCATGGTACTTATCAATTTTAATAATAACAACAACTAGCCAACAATCCTCGTTGGAAAGTCTCTCCTCCCTGCCACGAGTTCTGGCAGTTACGTCCAGACTCTCCCCCGAGCACTTTTTGTTAGTATCACAGTCAATTATTTCTAGTTACAGTTAATCACCTTGGGTTTCTCAACTGCAATCTTGTCCCCAAGTCCTGTACTCTTTTCTGATTGTCTTTCTTGAGAATTCTCCCACTGGTCTATTTCCTCTAGCTCCAGGATATCTCCCGGATTCTTTTGCTCCCTTCTAAATCTCCCTTCAGGGAAAATTGGGTAACTGTCTTTGTAACTGTTTCTTTTAATTCTTGTAAACAGTTTCTATTTTTTGTTATTACGAAATATTTAAGTAACCATAATTTATTTTTCTTCGCCTTCCAGCCTCAACCACTTATTGTTACACAACATAATGTAATAAAACTTAAAGTAATAGATAATAAAATTAACTTATTAACCTTAGTAATTTCATGCACTTTGGGGTGTTACATCTCCCCCCCCATATGAGGAACACCATCCCTAGTGTTCATTTCAACTTTCAGAAAACAACGCCAGATAAGCTTTTTGCATAAATTCTTCTTCTTCCCAGGTGGCTTCATCCGGGCCAAAGTGCTTCCACTGCACTTTAACCTGGGTGATGACTCGCTTCCGCAGGGTGGTTTCTCTCTGGTCGAGAATACAAAGAGGTTATGCCAGGAACTCTCCTTCTGGTTCGACCTGTACTTAACAACTCACAGTCATGACTCTACTAAATAAACAATAATAAAAAATATCTCTAAAAGTCATATATCTCACTTCACTGGTTACCTGAATGTTTTCCTAGTTAATAATGTGTTGAGGGTTATACACACACTTTTTTAGTAAGGATACATGAAACACATTATGGACCCGAATGTGGCTAGGTAGCGCAAGCTTATAGGCCACCGGCCCAATTCATTCCAAGACTTGAAAAGGTCCACAGTATTGAGGTGCTAACTTAGCGCAACCCTGCCACTGTAAGAAGATTTTTTGGGGTTTTACCCTTAAATATACGTGATCCCCCGATTGAAATTCTCTGTATGATCTCTTTTTATCTGCATTCACTTTTTGTCTATCTTGGGCTACCCTTATATTTTTCCAAATCTTCTTAACAGTCTCCTCCATTTCTACTAGCATGTCAGGACCCAATGCTAGTTTATTAACTGGGTTATTCCAATCTATGGGCACCCTGCACTTTCTTTCATACAACACCTCGAAGGGGCTCATGCCCAATGATTCATGATGTCCATTATTATATGAAAATTCCACTAAATGGAGATAATACTCCCACTTATGTGGCTGCTACATCACGAACATGCGTAGCATGTCCTCCAACACCTAATTTACTCGTTCAGTTTGTCCGTCCATTTGGGGGTGATAGGCAGTACTAAATTGGATCTGAGTACCCATCCCGAAAAGAGAGTTTTCCAAAAGGTGGATGTAAATTTTACATCCCTATCGAAGATTACCACTTTGGGTATTCCGTGTAAACGAAAAATATCCTTCATAAATATGTCTGCGATCTCCATAGTTTTGTAAGTGGATTTCACCGGTATAAAGTGAGTGGTTTTACTCAATTTGTCTACTACCACCATAATTGAGTCATGTTTCTTTTTGGTACGAGGTAAGCCAGTGATAAAATCCAGAGATATGGTCTCCCATTTCCATTCTGGAATGGGCAATGGCTGCAACAAACCTGCGGGATGTTGATGTTCTGCCTTCACCAATTGGCACTCCAAACATTTGGACAAATATTCAATGATATCCTTCCTTAACCTAGGCCAATAATACCCTTTTTTGATGGCTGAAAATAATTTCTGGTACCCCGGGTGACCAGCACATGGTTTTCTATGAAATTCATCCAATATCAATTGTTTAACCGAGTTTTGGTTAGGGACATAAATTTTGTTTTTAAAAGTAAGAAGATTGTCAGAATCTATTTCAAATTTGGATGCTTCCTTTTTCAGTAGGGCCTCCCTTGTCTTTTGCCAAAGGAAGGTATACTCCGGATCTTTCATAGCTGCTTCCTTTATGATTTCAGGGATATTTGAGCTTGCTTGGCTCATTTGGACCTCATAAATGCAATGTACTTTTTTGCTCAATGCGTCGGCCACCCGATTTTCCTTTCCTTTAAGATGTTTCATGTCAAAATCGAATTCGCTTAAGAATGTTTTCCATCTGGCCTGTCGAGCATTTAAGCTAGACTGGTTGAAGAAATTTGTAAGGCTGCTATGATTAGTTAATAGCAGGAATTTCTTCCCCAACAAGTAGTGTCACCACATTTTAAGTGCATGCACTACTGCTGTCAACTCAAGGTCATACACAAAATATCGTTGTTCATATTCCTTCAATTTCTATGATTCATAAGCAATAACCTTTCCTTCTTGTGTCAGCACTCCACCAACACCCTCTTTACTTGCATCTGTGCAAACCACAAAAGACTTTTCCAGATCTGCCACTTTTAACACTGGTGCGGTGGTAAGAAGGTGTTTCAGCTTTTCAAAACTTTGCTGACACTCGGTTGTCCATTTGAAAGCATGCCCCCTTTTTTGTAAGGAGGTCATTGGAAAGGCGATTTTTGAAAATCCCTCAATGAATCAACGGTAGTACCCAGCTAAACCCAAGAATGATCTGATATCAACGACATTCTTTGGGGCTGTCCATTCCATGATTGTTTTGATCTTCTCCAAATCTACCGCTATTCCATCGGTTGAAATAACATGACCCAAGTACTGAATCTGATCTTTGAAAAAGTCACACTTGCTAAATTTAGCATATAATTGATTTTCCCACAGCGTTTGTAATACTATTCTCATATGTTCTTTATGCTCCTCCTGATTCTTAGAGTATATTAAAATGTCATCAATGAAAATTAGTACAAATTTATCAAGGTAGGGCTGGAAAATAGCATGCATCAGACTCATAAAGGTGGCTGGGGAATTTGTGAGGCCAAATGGCAACACCACGAACTCGTAATGACCATAATGGGTATGGAATGTTGTCTTGTAAATGTCCTCCTCTTTTATTCTTATTTGATGGTAGCCCGATCTTAAGTCGATTTTCGAGAACACTTTAGCTCCTTGTACCTGATCAAATAGATCATCAATACGGGGCAAAGGATATTTATTCTTAATGGTTAGCTTGTTTAATTGACGATAATCGATACATAATCTTAGGGTCCCATCCTTTTTCCGTACAAATAATACGGGAGCTCCCCAAGGAGACACACTAGGGCGGATATACTTTTTGCTTAGGAGCTCCTAAAGTTGTATTTTGAGTTCTATTAACTTAGGTAGGCTCATGCGATCAGGGGCCCTTGATATAGGGGCTACACCCGAAATGAGCTCAATAGTGAAATCGATATCACGTTTTGGAGGTAAACCTGGAATGGATTCCAGAAACACATTAACAAATTCTTGAATGACAAGAATGTTTTCCAAGGAGGTCATTTTATTTTTGGTATTGGTAAACCCCACCTGAACAACATATATTTGACAGCCTTTTCTGATACATTTTCCTAACTGATTAGCAGTAATAGGACGTAACTTGGTGCTGGTTTTTATTCCTTGGAGTTCCTTCCTTTGGCCAGATTCAGAAATAAAACTTACAGTTTTCTGTTTGCAGTCCACTAGGGACCAACATTTTTCCAACCAGTCCATCCCGATTAAAATATCATAAGAACCCAAAGGAAGTATATTAAGGTCAACATAAATAGGTTGCCCTGAAATGGTTATGGGACAACATTCTATTTTTGTGCTTACCCTTCTTTTTGTCCCAGTGGCTAATTGAACTAGCCAAGGTTTTGAAAATTTTTTGCTCTGTAGTTGACACTTTTCTACCACCTTAGGACTAACATAGCTTAAGCTAGCACCTGGATCAAATAAAACAGAGACAGGTTGCTTAGCAATCATACCTTCACATTCAATCATGGTGGGCTGAAATTCTGCCTGATGATCATCCAGAGCAGCGTTAATTCTGGGCATGCTCCTTGCCACTTCCCCAACCGTGGATGCTTCTTGCATATTTGATAATTGTTCTGTTCTAGCCCTGTGCAGACAATTTTTGTAATAATGGGGTTCTCTGCATCCCCAACATTGTAGCGGCAGTTTTGATTGTTGATCATTGACAGATCTAGTGACTCCTTCTGCTGGTCTGTTCTCAGAATATGCAGTTTTGGGTTGATTCCTGGCTGGAAACTTGCTGAAAGGTTTTTGCTGTACATTCCTACTACTAGCAAATTTTGGGTGTCTATTTGGAATCAGGCTTCTACCCTTCCTATTCAACCCCCCTTTTGGTCCTTCATTCTTTTATTTCATTTGCTGGTAGCAAATGCGGGCTTTCCGCATGGCATCGTCCATTGTCTTGGGGTAGTCAAATTCCAGTTTTTCCTTCATAAAGTTGGGTAAGTTGCTGATGAAGCGCTGAATTTTGGCCTTTTCCTCTTGCATGTAAGGCACATAGCATAGTAAGGATGTGAATCGTGCCACATATTCATCCATGGTTAAGGTTCCCAATCTTAACTCGTGAATTTATTTTGCTTTTTCATCATAATAGCGCTCAGTTAGATACTTGTCTTTAAAATGTTTTTGAAACTCATTCCATGTAACCTGCTCTTCGTCAATTTTTCTTACCGTCTTGATTTCCTCCCACCAGAGGGTCGCTTTACCCCTTAGCTGATAAACTGCCAATTGTGCCTTTAGTTTGTCAGTGTACTCATAAATCTGAAAGTACTTGCCCATATCGATTAACCAGGCCTCTGTTGCCTCTTCAGATTCTCCCTCAAAGAGTGAGGGCTTAATCTTTTTAAATTCTCCTTGTAATTCTGACTTTTGTCTTTTGGTTTTACGTTGGTCAGAGACATTGTCTGAACGTCCTTCTTCATCTTCCCTATGTTTTTCAGCTGACTCAACATTTTCTTCTCCATGCTGAGTTGTCGAGGTCTTTTCCCGGTCTTCTGCACTAGGGTCTGGGTGGCGTTGATTCTATCGATTGGACAGACTTCTTAGAATTCTCTCATGTTCTAAACACAACCATTCATTATCTATTCTTAAATTTGTCATTTCCGCATGCAGTTGTTGTACAGTTTCAAGTAACATTGCATTAGCTTGCCGAGATTCCTCACCCAGTTGTATCCAAATATCTAGATTAGCATTCACATATGTTGTTCCAGGTGATTCAGGTGGTCCGGAGCTCCTCTGCATTCTGAACTTTCTTTTCTTGTCACAGTCTCTGTGTTTACACATACATTTACATAGTTAATTATTATATATATTTTTATATACTCAACACATTTATTTCAGGTATAATTGTACATATATCCCAGAGAGTCTCAGTGTACGAACCTAAGCTCTAATACCATTTGTAACAGTCACTTTTAAAAAATGTAATAATAACAATATATATATATATATAGATATAGATATATATATATATATATATAGATATAGATATATATATATATATATATATATATATATATATATATATATATATATATATATATATATATATATATATATATATATATATATATATATATATATATATATATATATATATATATATATATATATATAATTTCTTTTACCCAGAAACTTGGTTACTGATACATATTTATATTTCTACATTTAATTTCTGATATGATTTATGGTTGCCGTAGAATTGGTCAGCTCACCCTCCAGTTGTATATGCTTAATACATGCATAGATTACCATGTTGCCACGGACGTTAGTGTTAGTGGATCACATGGCCACATCGGTACCTTGGCATTTACTGCCTTTCTCTGGCTTAGTTTGTCCTCGTACGTTGGGATACGTGGCATGATCTCGGCCGATGATGCTATATTCGATCGCTACCTAGTTCAGCATTACAGTGCCATCTGCTCACCTCACCTCCATCGATTCTTGTCTGGCGATCCAACGGTGGTGGTTGTTTAGGATTTTATCACCTAACTGCTTCCTCGCACCCAGCGTCCTGTGGATTCAGTGTTACCTTTGGTTTGCGGCTTCTTGTTGCTCTGCAATGGCGAAATGATATGCTGAGGGTTGCAGTGGGGCAGTCCCTCCTTCTGCGGCTTGCACTGGTTATGAAGGTTGGTCCAGAGAAGGAGAGTGTTGTTTGATACAGAATATCAATAGTTCTTTTAATTTTTTGGAAGACATGGCTCTTACCGAGGCTGACAGAGTGTTGCCTTTGTCTAGGTTGGGTCGAGGGTATCTCAGAGTGATGCCAATAGTTATACTCCAGGATTCAAAAGGTAAACTTCGTTAACTCGAAGATTATGAGTTTTTGACAATTTCTTGAGCTTAGAGTGATTTATTAAGGGTTTCGGTGAATGTGCAAGTGGTCGCTTGGAGAGGACATCCTCCAGTTTCAGGTATCATTCTTCTTAAACTGAAACATGTGTTTTCACAATTTTTATCTCTGTTAGATAGCCGATTAATAATTTTATGTTTGAATGTGTTTTATGACAGGTATTCTCTTTACCCTGTTCTGCTCGTGCAAGCCTAGAACTTACCCTTCAAGATTCAAACTGTTATGGTTTTGCTAGTTGTTTCCAGGTTGGCATTCTAGTCCTCAGTAGTTTAGTTAAAGAGGGGTTTAATGTTCCACTGAGTCGAGATCAGGGAGCTACCTAGATTTCTTGTACTCCTTAATTAGTTAATCGTTTAAGCGAGTTGACAGACTCTGTGTATGGTTTGAGCAATATGGGGAAAATTTACCTGTACCTGAACATATTTCTTTTTGTTGTTGTATCTTGTTCTTATGTCAATTAAGTTATTAGCTAAAGAACTCTAAGATTTTGGTCGTAATTGACTCGAAGGCGTCATTATGGAACTGTAATTTTTTGTTCATAGTGGAGTATATGCTGATATATAATACATTTTTAAGTTAACTGATATTTTGGGTATGCCGTTCCATATTTCGCAAAGGGTCGGATGACTCTATTCTAATCTCAGAGTATTATTGTTATTGAATACTATTCGGTCCTTGTGGATTAAATGTTTTAATAAGGTTTTGTAGAATGAGGGTTTATACAAGGGTTTATTCGTAGATTGATAGATATTACATGGGTGATGGATGAGGTGGTACCTCTGCGTTCCAAACAGATCTTCATTGTGTTTTCTAGTTGCATGTTGTAGTTAAATTATGGAGCAGTAACATATGTGTATAATCTCGACACGTATAATACAACTATTCCTTGGGTGTATTCCATGATGGTTTTGCACAATTCGTTCTGAATACTTAAGAGCGTAATCTCATTTGTTTTATACTAAGTTAAATCTTTCATACATGGCAATTACCTACAATATTCTTTACATAATTTCATCAGAGAGTTTTTATTGTTCCTTATAGTGAGAAAGAAATTAAATATACTCCATCTACTCTTTTAATGTATCTTTTTCTAAAGAACTTCCTTGCTTATCCGTACTGCATACAGAGAATTTCTTTATACTAAAGACAGTAAGATGTTCCTACTTAATCAATTAAATTATTAATCTATAGCATAGTACCAATTCTTAAATTAAGCATTTCATGGTACTTATCTATTTTAATAATAGCAACAGCTAGCCAACAATCCTTGTTGGAAAGTCTCTCCTCCCTGCCACGAGTTCTAGCAATTACATCCAGACTCTCCCCCAACACTTTCTGTTAGTATCACAGTTAATTATTTCCAGTTACAGTCAAGTACCTTGGGTTCCTGGACTACAATCCTACCCCCAAGTCCTGTACTCTTTTCTGACTGTCTTTCTTGAGAATTCTCCCACTGGTTCCTCCAGCTCAAGGATATCTCCTGGATTCTTTTGCTCCCCTCTAAATCTCCCTTCAGGGAAGATTGGGTAACTATCTTTGTAACTGTTTCTTTTAATTCTTGTAAACAGTTTCTATTTTTTGTTAAGGTATCATTACCAAATATTTAGGTAACCATAATTTATTTTTCTTGGCCTTCCAACCTCAACCACTTATTGTTACACAACATAATGTAATAAAACTTAAAGTAACAGATAATAAAATTAACTTATTAACCTTAGTAATTTCATGCACTTTGGGGTGTTACACAATTCCAATGGAATATCTACACCAATTTGTGGATCATATGAATATTGTTTGTGCAAAGGCTCAAACAAAAAGGTTGAGTTTGTAGCTTTATAGACTTTTCTTCATTTTGCAAGTAAGTAGGGAGTATCCAGATTAGAGGTCACTGATGACTCTAAATTGGTGATAGATTGGACATGCAAAAATGTTGTGGTAGATAATGTATGTCTTTCCCCTGCTTTAGGAAATTCAAAATATTCTTCTATAGTTTTCAATGGTACTCTTTCAAGCATAACAAAAAATATTGAATCAAAAGGTAGATGAATTATTAGATGCAGTTTTGGAATTATAGCCCAATTTTTTTTGTTTCTATGAGTATTGGGATAGCTAAGAACTCATCATTTTTTGTATCTCCTTCATGTGCAAATGTTTCAGAGATGTTTCTTGAAACAAGTGGTTAAGCATCAACTTTTGTTATCATTAAGGAAATGCTTTTTGTTTTGTTAATAAAAATGGTGAATTTAATGTCATAATTATAGTGGTTATTTGGACTTTTAGGAAGGGACTCTTTAGATACTGAAATTTGATGAGTCATTCAGATAGTAACACGTATATTATCCATATATATATATATATATATATATATATATATATATATATATATATATATATATATATATATATATATATATATATATATATATATATATATATATATATATTCTTCGTATTCAACATTCAAGATGAGAAAGATTAATTTCTACATTATCATCTTCCCAAACTAAATTTTTCCATCACTCTAAATCTTCAATATTAAACACTAATATTGATATATGGAATTCTTATATTTGATGTAACATTCTTCGCTTATTGTTATATTTATTCCTAATGACTCCAAAAAATGTTACCTCTACTACAAATGTTGTTTCTATAATAAAATAATTTGCAAGCAGGATTACTGAGTCTGATTTTTATTATTTGATGATCTCTGTGATTTGGTTGAATCTTTCATTATTCCATTTTTGCAAACAAATTTCATTGGTAATTTGGTATTTGGATGAATTATTCATTGTTATAGGCTTGTAAACAATCTCATTAGCATAGGGTTATCATTCTCAATGACCTCTGATGAAATAAGTAAACAATAAATGGAAGGTTGGGAGTAGAGCATGCTTGCAAAAGTGGGGAACTCGATGCTTTCGTGACATTATGACAAGGAGGGCATTATGGCGGGAGAGATAATTTGGATTTTTTATGAGGGGTGGGTTGGGTATATGCAATTTTGAACCCTAGACCAACTAAGGATGTAATTTTTCTTCCAAACTAGTTATCTTGTTAATAACACATAAAGAGGGGGTACCCTCACAACCCGTTGACAAGTTAAAAGTTTGATGAGTTTGTTGAGATTAGAATGGTAATTTTCAAAGTCTCAAATTGTTTTAAGTGATAAGACATGATAACGACATTGTGAAAATTGATCCATTTCATCTTTATATAATATTTATTCTATATATGGACAATGAAATACAAGGGAAATTTAAGTTTCTATATATCTTCTAAAGAATGTAGTGGGAGGTTAAATTTAAGAAGAAAGTTACACTAACATAAATGTCCCAAAATAATGAAAATCTTTGCAGGCACAAGGTACATATTAGAGGAGTTCAATTTCTTCGGGGTTTTTTAAAATGACATGAAATAAATTCTGAAGACAAAAATTATGAGGTATCTATCAGCGAAAAATATCATCAACACTAGGAAGAAATGAATTTTATCAGTAATTTACTGTAAACATGAGAAAAAATCAGTTCACGGATAGAATTGTTGTATCAATGAATGTTGTGAAAGTAATCGTGAGAAACTCTGTGATCAAGACAACTCCCTCGGGCATTCCTATTAAGAAATATTAGCATCTATGTGAAAAGGTTGTTGGATGAATATGCCATTTATATACAATAGTGCTTTGCAAAAGGATTGAAATATAAGTTAAGATGACTCTCCTGAAATTGACAAATGGTTCATCATCTTTGAATTTTTTTATTAACATTTTTGTTAAAATGTAATTATGTCAATATTCTTAATCATGGGGAGTGTTTGGTATGGACCAATAAAACAACACTCGATGAATTTTTTAATGAAACCAATAACTCGGGAGTTTATACTGTAACAACACAACAAAGTGGTTAATGGTCCTTTCCATATATAATAGTCAAGCTCAACATTTTATAGTATGGATAATTTCTTATGTTGCATTCCAATGTTGCCATAATTTAGGATCTACTCATAATACATTGATATTTATGTTGTTTAAAACTAAGGAATGTGACAATAAAAAATCCCCATGTCTTGAACATGATGAGGAAGGTATTTAAAGACAAAAGAAATGTCTTACGCGAAGCAAATTGTATGGTGGCTATATATGTACTAGCCACCACATGCATGGGTAATATGAAGTATTAGTTTTTAACATGCATGCTTTGTGTAATGTTTGCTAGGATAGAAGGTTTCTCTCAAGGATAAAGGTTGTTGCATGTCGAGTAATGATTACCATGTTTCTTTACCAGGCATCTACGTTAAGAATGGATGCCATATGAATCTTGCACCTAGATGCTTGGATGTGATTCTTTATGGATTGAGTAGGTGTGGGTGCAATAGGGTTGATCTATCCTAGTGTGAAATTTGCAATGTGCATGTGAAATCATTTTTCTAATATGCATATGTCTTGAAGTGTAAGGGAGCAATGTAGGGTAGTTATACACCTAGGAGTAAGGGTAAAGGGAAATGCTTGGGTTTGCTCTGGCAGAGGAATGTTTATATAGGTTCTTTGAATTTTGATTTCCTTTTTACTTGTATAGTGGAGAAGGCCTTGTAGAAATATGACATAGAATTGCAAATGCTCAAGAAGTTTTATCTAAAATCAAGAGACCTAGTCCTACTCTACTAATTTTTGGAATTCAATTCACAATTTAGAATAACAATCACACACATGCAATATGAAATAACACACATGCACAATATTTTTCCCAAGGAAAACAACTTCTAAAAACCACTTATGCCTACTTGCATTAATCAGATGAATAGAGATGTATTACAAGTGAATAATCTCTCTCTGCTAAATGAGAAGCTCTGACCCAAACTTAGTCAAATTATGCCTCAGCTTCAACCCCTATTTCCTTGTGCAATTCATGAGGAATTAGGCCCCTATTATTTAGGAGTTTTCCTCCAACTGAGTGCATAATTCCCAAGGTTGATAATTTGGTTGCATGCAACACTTGTACACTCAAAACTAGTCTAGAATTGATGTTACACTGCCTTGGAATCTCCACCAGAGCTCGGGAACTCCAATTCTCTGCATGCACTAGCTATTTTGGGCTGAGTGAGACTATTGTCTGACTGCACAACTAACCTTCCACCAGTTCTATCAACTTTGAGAACTAGTTTAACTAAAAACAACTTGAAATAACTGACCATATCTTCATTAATATAACAATTTTTCATTCCTTTGTGAGTGAAAAAAAAAAAAAAAAACACTTCTCTGTAAGTAAATAGAAATGCAAGAATCAGAACACCAATATATCCTCTGCTTATCCTTTTTCACATTATAAATTCGAATCGATTAACCACTCATGTGAATACACTCACAGGTACCATTAATCCAAATAATGACTTCAAAGCAAGTGGGTTTGCTTTTGTCTTTGTTTTCAATGCTAGAAAATAAGAAACTCTAAGTTCCTGTCCTCTTCTCTTAATTTCATCAATTGTTTCATTACTTGATAATTATAGATAGTTTTCATTTACAGTGACTCATTTTTGGAGTGGTTATCAGGTAACCCTACTCAAGTTCCTCAGCCTCAATATGTCGAAGTCCCTATCAAAATGCAGATGAGAAGAAGAGAAAGGATTCATTGAAGGATGGTATGAATTCAATTCAGCTTCCCACTTATTTATATGCTTGGTTTGTTGAACTCACATGTATGTTCAATGATTTTTATAATATTGATTCGTTTTCTTATTTAATATATTTGCAGCCTTACTGCTTTGTGGTGTTGTAGGTTGTGCGAGAAATGTTGTTGATGGCAAGGATTAGGTTTCTCCTGGCCTAAAATTAATGGGATTCTATGGATGTACAATATTTAATAAATTAATCATATTCTATGGTTACTGTAATATATGATTTTACTTTGTAGTGGAGAGAGATATGTGTTTTCATATTCATTATAATTTTTTTTAGGAGTTTACCATTGAAAAAGTTTTATGTATGTAACTTGGTTTTAAAATAATATATTAATGTATGAATTTTGTATGGTTTCTTCTATTTGATTCTCAATATGAGTTTTGTCTATTTTCAGGTTAATTTACTTTACCGATCATCATTTGTTATGTGTCTTATACGTTACACGTATTTTGGGCAAAATCTTCTATGAGTTCACAGGTAACTCTGATATTTTAGTTTTGATTTCCGTTGAGATGAAATATAAGTCTAAGCTTAAATCTTGATTGTTAGGTGTCTCTATGGACTATTTAATTTTACTTTGATTTAAGTTTTCAAGATTAAAATATTGTTTGACAATTAATTCTCAGTGTTATGTAGGTTCATGTTCATGTATACACGTCTTATTAAAAATTTATGCTCTATGAACCTTCTAGTGTTTAGGGGTTTAGCTTCTTCTGGATCTTTTTTATATTGAGAATTTATTTACACTTTGAATTATTTCTACTACTTAATGTTCCTTAAAAACAAAAGTTAATTTCATTTGGATGAATGAGATTTGAACTTGGACATTGGACCTTTATCTGAATTAGTTAATTTCATTTGGATGAATGAGATTTGAACTTGGAATTTTCTCTGAATTAGTTAATTTCATTTGGATGAATGAGATTTGAACTTGGTCCTTTCTCTCATAATTATTAACGTAATGTTTTATTATTAAATGGTGTTGTTAGTGAAGCAACAATTGTGTTCAATGGGTTATATTTGATTGAAATTTACTTATTTATTTTTCAAAAAAATAGATTTTGGAAGTGTTTGAATTATTTTTTAATGGTCAAAATGAATTCAACACCATCAAAAATTCCTAAAAAAACTAAAATTCTGAAACTTAACAATTATAACTTAAATTTCCAAATATTTTCACTAATTTTATCAAAATTATACTCACATTTCCACTATTTTCTAATAAAAATGTCACCTTCTCATTAAACTATTTGTAAGTCATATTTTTGTTTCCAAAAAAAATTTAAACTACCTGTCATTAAACCATTTGTAAGTCATATTTTTGTTTCCAAAGAAAATTTAAACTACCTGTCATTAAACCATGTGTAAGTCATATTTTTATTTCCAAAGAAAATTTAGTGCGTTAACTTCTCAGCGACACGACAGAAACTGAAACTCGAACTTGTGAGGTTACAATTTTTGGTGTTATGAAAAAATATCATTGGCATGGTAGTGAACTCATTGTAGTGAACTTGTGAGGTTACAATTTTTGGTGTTATGAAAAAATATCATTGGCATGTTCTTTACATTAAATTTGTACTAAAGGCACACGCACAATGCCTAAAGGAAAGTCAAAGCCTTAAATTACATAGTTTTTCTTTCCTATTTTGAGGTCAAATTGCATTCAGTTTTAGTAGCCAAACTTCATGTATGTAAGCCGTTAAAAGTTACTTGTCTTCAGATACCACATAACCCTAACATAATTAAATGGCATATTAGCTAATATTTTTTTCATCAATAGTTTAGTTGCAACGGTTTATAGATATAGATATTAGTTAATATTTGTTTAATCAATTTGTTTTTCTAACTTTGCCGTTAAAAACTTTGCCGTTAAAACAACAACTATATAGAATATAGAATTGTTATTGTTAGTAAGAAGAAAATACCACTATTATATGAAATGATTATATTTTTATGATTTGTTAATAACACAATATCATTCATGTAAATTAATGATAACAAAACATAAATTCTTATTTGTATGTTTTCTTTATTCTTTATGATTCAAGTTTCTAACTAATTTATATATAATTCAAATAAAAAATACATTCTTATTTAATTTCTATTTTACTCTGGATTTTGAGTATAATAGAGGTATAGCAACCCTTTCGGAGTAGGCAGGGAAGGAACGACGAGGACAGATGGCTTTCTGGTGACCTTCATATTCAGAGCAACCATGAAAACAAAGGTATCGAGAACCAATGAAAAACTATGACGCAAGCACGCAATCGAAGATAAGCAGAGCAGGATGTAGTGCGTTGCAGACTTGTTTCGAGATGGGGAAGACGACGAAGCGAGCGTTTGGTGAGATATATATAAATTGAAGCCTTTTCTCAGGTGATGTGACCAGTACAACGTGGTCTCATATGTTTATTATTTTGGAACAGGGTTATTAAAATTGTAATTTAATTATTAATAATTTTATTGATACGATTGTTTTTAATTTTATAATAGAGTTCTTAAAATTTCAATTTAAATATTAATATTTATTAAGTAGGGATTTAATTTTTATTAAAGGTTTTTGAATATTTGTAATAATATAGGGTGGATTAGACAATATCTTGATCTTGGATTTAAAAGAAAATTTCAGAAAAAGAAGTTGGTATGGTGTAATGTACAAATATATCAAGAATGGATCATTCTAAGCCAATAAGGGTAGTAGTCTAAAGGTGCATTGAAGATATCACGGTTGTATCTTTGTTCAAGATGGATTGTCAAAGATTGAATTCATATAAAACTCTACTAGTTGTTGCCTATATTTCGATTCTTTTGATTTCAACAGGTAATAAATCGATCTAAGAACTTCATTATCTATTGAATATATATACAGACTCTGTGTTTTGAAGCATCAATGGTTGCATGTTGTGTTAATGTGGGTTTTTGAAATTTGAAGGGTTCCTCCATCCATTAAGGCCAAAAATTGGGTTAATGTGGGTTATGGTTGTATGTTTTTTGGTATTTCACATTGCAGGTGAAAATGAGTCGGAGGAATCATCACAACCAAACAATGGAATTGGTGTAAACTATGGAACAAAAAGGAATAAATTTCCTTCACCGAAGCAGGTAGCCAAGATGCTTGGAAACATCATTGTCAATAGAGTCAAGATCTACAACTCATATTCCTCTATACTGTAAGCATTTTCCAACACATGCATTGTAGTTGTTGTGGGTCTTGAGAATGAGAAAGTCCATAGGATAAGTGAAAGTCCAACTACAAGCTAAGCTTGGGTGGCTTAGAGGATTTCTCCTTATTACCCTTCAACTTTAATATTTATGATAACTGTAGGGAATGAGGTCCTTACAAATAGTTATGGGTCATTAGACTCTGAACTAGTGCTTGAAATACAACACATTCATTCTAGTTTGGTTTCTTTTAAGTTCCTTTCCTCCTTCGGCCTCCACATTTGCTACTAGTTTGCTACCAATTATGAATCCTCCCCTCCAATTCTTGGATGATATAGGTGTTCTATTCATGTTGAATTCATATCCTTATTTTGCAAACAAAGACAATCCCAAAGAAGTTTCAATGGACTATGTGATGTTTGGGTAGTCTTTAGGGGTTTCAGATCCAAAAGGGTTCACCTATAACAATATGCTAGATGCTCAAATTCATTCCATTTACTCTATTATGGTTGATTTGGTTCACAATGACACTATCCCTGTAACTGTCTCTGAAACAGGTTGGCCTTCCAAAGGGGACCCAGATGATATAGGATTGAATCCTAAGAATGCTAGAAATTATAACACCAGAGTCATCAAACATGTTACTTCCAATGAAAGAACTCCAATGAGGCCTATAGAGTCATAGATACCTTTATTTTTTCACTTTTTAATGAGAACCATAAACTAGGGCCAACCACTGAGAGGAACTTTGGGCTGCTAAACCCAAATGGTTCAAAATTATATGATGTAGATTTGAGTTGTGGTTGGTGTGGATCTCCTCCTCCACCATATTTTCCTCCTGCAAGCCCACCACCTAACATGATTTATTTATTCTCAAGACCACCAAAAGGTTCAAGGGGAGGCCTTGGTAGTGTTTTTTATTGCATTGCCAAACCAAGTTTTGATCCATCTATTCTTCAAGAGTCTTTTGATTTTTCTTGTGGGATGGGTAGTGAAAATCGTGCTTCAATTTGTCAAGGTGGACCTTACTATAATCCAAATATTGTTCATGCCCGTGCTTCATATACAATGAATACTTACTATCAGATTCACAGTAGAAACTACTAGAATTGTGATTTCAAAGGCACTAGTATGGTCACATTTCGGGATCCAGGTAAGGATTATTCCACTCATTTTATCTTCTAGACAATGTCTTCCTTTAATTTTTCCTTTTTTTTGGCTACTTGAAAAGTATGATGCATTATTTGTTTTTATGCCTCATACTTAATATGATTCCATACATTAAATTTCCATATATTGGGAATTGGGCATGGAAGTATTCTTCTATATTCCAATTTATGCACTATAATCACCCTCATAATGTATAGTTAAAATTTTTAAACCAAAATTGCCATGAAGATACCAGTGTGCAGGTGACTAAAATTTTCAATATAAACTATTAAAATGAGGGCCTGACTGGTTAAATCATGTGTTGTTTTGGTTCAGGCTATGGATCTTGTCACTATCCTCAAGAATGAGCATCCAATAAAATTGGCAAGGTGCTTTCAATAATTCAATCTCATCCATTCCTCTTGGATATCAAAGATTGTAAAAGCCAATCCTTTTTCCAGAACATTGGACTGATTGCAATACTCATTATCTGAATCAGTTGCTCGTTGTGATGGTGTACTTACAAATGATTTTGGAACCCTGAGGAATTTTAGCAGGTTATCCAAAATGTGATTTAAACTTAATCTTCACATGTACTAATAGAACCATTGGGAGCTTATTCGACATATTTATTTACAGTACCACTTCCTAGATATGAAATTCAGACAACTTATTCTGCTTCTCTAGTGAGGCTTTGTGTTTATGTTTTTCATGCGCTATAGGCTAAGCACAGGCTATCGCAACCCAGTGGATTGGATAATTTTGTATTGTTTTGAACGTATGGAGTAGAATGCTTATATTCAGTGAGGAATGAGAAGGAAATTTTGATGTGGTGTCAACTTTGTATATTTTAGAGGATACATGAATTGATATATATGTGATGTCTGTAATTGCAAGATATATTTATTGTACTGGCTAATGTTTGACACATTCTCCAAATGGGTAGTACTGCCTATATAGAATTGTAACCTTAATACAGATTAGGACTTCCATTTTTCTGGGAAACTAACTATTTAGTTTCACTTGTTAAACATGGCTTATAATTGAACTTCTTGTGTATTATCCATGTTTTTTATCAAATGAGTGGATTTACCCTGAAAGAGTGCTTGAATTCTTCATTGTATTTGTTTGTGGAGATTCTCTTTTATGTAAATTCCAAATGGTTAGTTAAATTTGTTATCAATTTAAACCATCCAACAAAAGTTAGTTCATACTAACATGACTTGACTAATATGAAGATATTGAATCAAAACTAGGTTTTTGTGATATGACTTAATTGATATGAATCCAGTTCAATGATGGGTGACTTGTTGAGTTGATGAAATCTATTAGGGATGTCAAATTTAATGGGCCATTGTTGAATCACTGAACAAAACATTATTTCATCAACTTTCTAACTAATGCACAATGATGTAATAATCTTCTTCTTCAATGGGTGGTTGCTTCGAAAATCTTGCTTTGAGTTTTCAATTTGGTTCCTTTGATGGGGTTTTTCTCTTCAATTTAAGAAGACTATAGTGGAAATTTTTAGGGAACCTATGGGTTTTATGCCATTCCCTTCCATCCACAAGAACATATGTTTTAGTTATGCTTTATGTGTTCTACATGCGATTTTGGTTATGAGGTATGCTACCCATGATATTGTAATGAAATTGGTTCATATCATTGATTGACAAAGATCATTGTAACATTCAACAAAGTTTTAGGGATAGATGACTAGAATTGGACACGACAAATCTTTATATGTATCTAAATTGGGTCATAGTAAAGCATTAATTATATGTTATTATGGAGTTGCTAACTTCCACTTTTTGGTTCATCTTTGTTCCTCATGGATGCAATAGGTACATCCCAAAAATGTTCTAACTACCTGTAAGCTACTGGTAGGGCAACAATGGATTTGTTTTTTTAACTTTACAAAGTGTTCAAACTATATTTGATCGTAAATAATGATTGATACTAAGATGGAGTATGGAATCAGATATTTGCATGTATCATGTGAATGTTAAGCTACTATCTATTTTGGTACTGGTATAAGACATTAGGATTTTGTTTTGTATCGGATGGGCATTTGTACATATCATGTGAATGATTGTAACATATTATCAATATTAAGGCAGAGTAATAATCATGATTGAATTATTTTTTCCCTGTTGGGCAAAGGCATTTGTACTATTTAGCAAGATACATGCTAATCTTGATAGCTTATTCTATAGCATCACATATATACAAATGTTGGGATTTATTTACCGAATAATCTTTTGAATAGGAATTTTGATGTACGTAGTAGCCATGAACATTGAAAAGTCTAAGTATGGTTGTCGGTGGCCTGTGATTAGAAAGTGAGGTAGCGAAACATTCATATGGAAAAGCATAAGTACAATAGTATGGATCAACACAGACATCATATAGTGCAGCATATAGTTTCAACGCAAAGGCAATAAGTGCAAAATAGTCAAATAACTAGATAACTATTTTATGAAAAGGATTGTTCATCACATAGAAGACATGTGTGCTCTATTTTTTCCATTTGTTTTCACCGTATCTCTTCAATTTTGCATTGTGCATTAGTCTACATTTATCTCTACACCTAGTTTTTCTTGACTTGTGAAAAAAAATTATCGAGGGTTACCTTGGAAATATTGTCTAGAATGCAGTCATTACTATGCCTCTCTATTTTAGTGATGCTTAGCGCTAAGCAACGAAATATGTTGGTAAAATTAGAAGATTGGATGTAAAAAGAATTAGCAATAAGCCTACTCTAACAACCCTTTCTTATGGCATGAATGAGAAGGAGGGCCTAGTTGCTGTGTTTAATCTTAGTGGGGGTACTTTCGATGTAACAATGCTTGAAATATCCAATGGTGTATTTGAGGCATGTTCCTTCCCTTGAGATGTTAGGTTATTTTACATTGATTATTTATTTCTTCTCCTTATCTGCTTTTTCACACAAATTATTGTAACCTTGTTAACTTCTTTTTGCAAGTCAAGGCCACAAATGGTGATACTTTTTTGGCGAGTGAGGATTTTGATAATTCTCTCCTTGAGTATTTAGTTGCTGAGTTCAAAAAGACAAAAAATTACTTATTCTAGGATAAGATAGCCTTACAAAGGCTTCAAGAGGCTGCATAGAAACCGAAGTTGGAGTTGTCATATTCTTCTTAGATAGATTAATCTACCATTTATCATGGAAGATGCATCTAGTATAGAGCATTTGAATGTTACATTAACTCATTTGAAGTTTGAAATCTTAGCAAATCACTTAATCGAGAGAACAAGAATCCCTTCCAAGAGTTGTAAAAAAAAAGCAGGGATTACGACATTGGAATTGGATGAAGTTATTCTTATGGGAGGAATGTACCGGGTGCCAAGGGTTCAAGAGATTGTTGTTCAGATTTTTGGAAAAACGCCAAGTAAATGTGTTAATCCAGATGAGGCTATAACAATGGGTGGTGCCATCCAAAGTGGAATTTTGCAGGCTAATGTAAGGTTAACTTCTTACACTGGATGTGACTCCACTTTCTCTTAGATTAGAAACACGGCGGGGTTTTCGCAAGGTTAATAAGCAGAAATATAACAATCCTAATGAATAAGAGTCATATATTTTCAACTGATGCAGATGGTCAAACTCAGTAGATAGACCATGATGTTACAAGAATTAAACCCATTCAAGGAGGAGAGTCTTCATCCTTGGGAGGAGGCCCCAAACCTTTAGTTGTGGGCTTAGTATCAGCTATCCATAATTGTCATGTGTGGGTTCATCATGATGGACAGAGCAATAGTAGGAAATTTGTCGAAGTGAGAGACCACTTTAGGGTTCTTGTTGCGGGTCAATGCCTTTGCTTCTCTTGACACTCTCTTACAACTTGACTTCCTTATGTTAATGTTGTTGCTTGAAGGTTGAGAGTGTGTAGTGTGCTAGAGAATATCCTTGAGGTGACACTTTTGTTTATTGTGCATTATCTAGTAGTCCATTAACTCATGTAAGTGGATTATTTCCATCCTCCCCTCCACATTTTTGCTTGGATATGCAAACTCAAATGTGTACAAATGAAAGACCCTTCTTGTTAAGTACCTCAACAATGTGCTAAAATCACTTGATACACATATGTTTGTTGTGTTCCAAAGATATAAGGTACCAATTCTAATATATTTTGTGTTGTGTGAAAATATATGGCCCAGGGGAGAGAATCTCCCAATACAGAAATATTTTAGGGAATATTAGATGAGAGCATGGAGGGGCTAACCTTAAAATGAGCATATTTTCAAAACTAAAATAAGTGCTTCAAGGTTTCATTCTTGCAACATAGTGGGCATTTAAGGTGTAGAATTAGTAGGTGTTCAAGCTCATGTTATTCTTCTCGAATTTATTCCTTACGGTGTTTCATTCGTAACATCTGGTGTAATTGTTAGTAATAATATATTTGATTTTAATGTCACGTCCAGAGACCAAATTGGTGTATGAGAGTCCCTTGTTTGTGGGACAAGGGATGAACCTCCCTTAACTGCTAAAGTCTTTGAAGGCATACATACTCTACCCCCCTCTGGTTGTGACCTCTTACTAGGAAACACATGCTCTTAACCATTAGGCCACTCAAGTTGTATAATAATAAAGCTATAATTTAATTAGTTTTATGATTTTTTAATTTTAGCAATGTGAGATGTGTCATGTAATAAGTTTTTTGTTACCTATTATAGATTAATGTCTATGGGAATTTACCAACCGCTTAATTTATATGGTTGTGTTAGGTGGAAGGACTTAACCTCCAAGGAATATTCTAGAATATTAATAACAATATACACAAATCAAATCTTGAGATTTATCTCCAAAATAATTATGTGTTATTTTTTTCCCTTTTAATTAAATTGATTAATTAAAAAATGACATATAAACAAGTGAGTTATGGGTTTTTTGGGGCATTAGTATTAATAAGCCATGGTATTAGCCCATGACATTGTAACAAATCCTATTTAAAATTTAAGAATCTCCATTGCAAACATCAACAACGGAGGAGGTAACTCTAGATATTGCTCTCGAGCAAAAATCATCTTCCACTAGTCTCTATTCTTTTTGTTAGTTGTATTTTTTTCTATCTTGTTATTTTCTATTGATGAAATGTGTTTGGATTATAGACTATAAATTGTTATAGTATTATTTTCTACCTTGAGTTTTATATCTCCTAAATAATTTATTAATAATAATCTAATTTTAATTTTAAATTAAAAGAAAAAGATTTGATTTTTCATATGGTAAGCCCCTTGTTACTATGTATATTTTATATACAGTTTAAAATACAAAATACAAAATTAATAATAATGTAGTAGTATTAATTGATTTTTTTAAAATAAAAATACTATAAATTTATTTTGTTTCCCTAATTTAAATTATCTTAATTATTTTCTTCAATATTTTAATATTTAATTTCCATTTTTTGTATTTAAATTTCTCACCTACCACTCAGGTTAAGGAAAAATAATTTTTAATATTTTAATTTTCTATTTTTCATTCCCTTAAAACCAAAAAATAATATTTAGTTTTTTAGTATAATAAATATATATATATATATATATATATATATATATATATATATATATATATATAGATATATAGATATATTTTTTATATTTTATATAAGGAATTTAGGACTTTTAGGAGAATATTGAGTATGACAACAAAGACAAAAGCTAAAAAGAGAATAATAAAATTTATCCCAACTACCCAAAATATATCCAATTCTAATGTTGGATGGAGTATGACAACAAAGATAAAATCTAGGAAGAGAATAATAACATTTATCCCAACTACCCAAAATACATTTAATTCCAATGTTGAATGGAAAAACGATCTACCCATAGCATCATAACATCCCACTAGTAGGGAGATCGTTTTTTTCCATCCAACATTGGGGCTTGCCCTTGCCTAGGCTTAGACTAAAATAAAAAGATAATATTTAGTCTTTATAGTAATATTAAACAAACACACATATATATTCTTTGTGAAGACATATTTTTATAATTTATATGAGGAATTTAGGACTTCAAAGAAACTATTGAATATGACAAGAAAGTTAAAGGTTGGGGAGAGAATAACAACATATCATAGCATCATAGCATCCCACAAGTAGAGAGATCGCTCTTCCATCCAACATTGGGGCTAACACCTAGTTCGAATATATGTGTGTGTGTGTGTGTGTGTGTGTGTGTGTGAGAGAGAGAGAGAGAGAGAGAGAGATGACGTGTTTATTTCATTCACATATTTAATGTTGCATAACTTATCATACGTATAAAGAACACGAACATAAGATGTACTTTGAAAAAATCCAAAAAATCCAAGTTGGGGGAGAGGCATATGATCTACTCTTTTCACATGTGTATAAGTGAAAATATAAAGAAAACGCTGCCACTATGGAGTTTCCATGGATAATGTATGTTTTAAATGGTTGTTACATTAAGATGATCTTCTACTTCCTTCTTATCCTTCAAAGTTGTTTCCTATAAACCTAGTATTTAACCCAATTTAACTCAATTTTTAACATGATATGATAATAATTTAGGGTTAAGCTAAGAGTTTTTACATGTCTCAATACCTAATCAATGTGAAGGTTTTAGTCTCTTTAATACCTTTTTAAAATTCTACATGTGAGTAACTCCACATTCTCAGTGATGCTAGTTAGCATGGCATCTACTTAGTATCAGGGTGGTCAAGGTGTGACTAGCTCCACATTGTAAGTAATGAAAATTGACCTAACATCTATTTAATATCACTTTGGTCAACAATATAAATTAACTTTCTCAACAAACTCCTATTAAGGTGATTTTTCAATTGGAAAGCTCTTAGTGTATTATGAACTTTGTTGACAAATTTTTGACTAAAAAATAATCATTTAAAGCTTTAAATGAGTTTCAAAAAGTTTTGGACCCCAAAGCATCAAAATTAAATTTAATAACAATACAATTTAGTAACTCTAATTGTTTTCCCCAAAAAATAAAAAAACAAATTAAATCATAATTGACTCAAAATCTATATTTAAATATTTTGATTTTATAAAAAAAAAAATATTTTTTCCAAAAACCATGAATTATAATTAAAATCTATGTATTCATTTAAATATATTTGTTAATTTTATCAAAAAATAAGAGGATTTTGTTTTATATTGGATGGGCATTTGTACATATCATGTGAAGGATTGTAACAGATTATGAATATTAAGACATAGTAATAATCATGATTGAATTATTTTTTCCCTGTTGGGCAAAGGCATTTGTACTATTTAACGAGATGCATGCAGCTTATTCTATAGCATCACATATATACAAATGTTTGCATTTGTACTATTTAACGAGATACATGCTAATTTTGATATATACCAATGTTGAGATTTATTACATGCTAATTTTGATAGCTTATTCTATAGCATCACATATATACAAATGTTGGGATTTATTTACCGAATAATATTTGGATAGGAATTTTGATGTACGTAAAAAGTCTAAGTATGGTCGTGGGTGGCCTGTGATCGGAAAGTGAGGTAGCGAACGTTCATATGGAAATGCATAAGTACGATAGTATGGATCAACACGAACATCATATAGCGCAACACACAGTTTCAACGCAAAGGCAATAAGTGCACAATGATCAAATAACTAGATAAGTATTTTATGAAAAGGATGGTTCATCACATAGAAGACACGTATGGAAAAGCATAAGTACAATAGTGTGGATCAACACGAACATCATAGTTTCAAGGCAAAGGCAATAAGTATTTTATGAAAAGATACTATTTTATGAAAAAAATTGTTCATCCCATAGAAGATACGTATGGATCAACAATCTTCAATGCAAAGGCAATAAGTGCACAATAGTCAAATAACTAAATAACTATTTTTTGAAAAGGATTGTTCATCACATAGAAGACACGTGTGCTCTATTTTTTCCATTTGTTTTCACCGTAGCTCTTCAATTTTGCATTGTGCATTAGTCTACATTCATCCCTACACCTAGTCTACATTCATCTCTGCACCTAGTTTTTCTTAGGAAAAAATTGTCCAGGGTTATCTTGGAAATATTGTCTAGATGTAGTCATTACTATGTCTTTCTATTTTAGTGATGCTTAGTGCTGAGCAACGAAATATCTCGGTAAAATTACAAGATTGGATGTAAAAAGAATTAGCAATAAGCGTACTTTAACAACACTTTCTTATGGCATGAATGAGAAGGAGGGCCTAGTTGTTGTGTTGAATCTTAGTGGGAGTACTTTCGATGTAACAATGCTTGAAATATCCCCTGGTGTATTCGAGGCATGTTCCTTCTTTTGAGATGTTAAGTTATTTTACATTCATTATTTATTTCTTCTCATTCTCTACTTTATCACGCAAATTATTGTAACCTTGTTAGCTTTTTATTATAGATAAAGGCCACACATGGTGATAATTTATTTTTTGGGGGTGAGGTGCTTTGCTCCAGTATTTATTTGTTGAGCTCAAAAAGACAAAAAAAAAAAAATGACTTATCCTAGGATAAGCTAGCCTTACAAAGGCGAAGGTGGAGTTGTGGAGTTGATAGATTAATCTACCATTTATCACGAGTATAAAGCATTTGAATGTTACATTAACTCATTTGAAGTTTGAAATCTTAGCAGATCACTTAATCGAGAGAACAAGAATCCCTTCCAAGAGTTGTAAAAAACAAGCATGGATTACCACATTGGAATTGGATGAAGTTATTCTTATGGGAGGAATGTACCCGGTGCCAAGGGTTCAAGAGATTGTTGTTGAGATTTTTGGAAAGACGCCAAGTAAATGTGTTAATCCAGACGAGGCTATAACAATGGGTGCTGCCATCCAAAGTGGAATTTTGCGGGCTAATGTAATGGAACTTCTTTTACTCGATGTAACTCCACTTTCTCTTAGATTAGAAACACGGCGGGGTTTTCGCAAGGTTAATAAGAAGAAATATAACAATCTCAATGAATAAGAATCATATATTCTCAATTGATGAAACGAATCCCAACGACCTTTGTACCGTACACAACTCAAGAAGTTGCAGTGTGCCAATTTACTTCACAGAAATACAAGGACACTCTTGCGCAGTGTGCCGATTTTATTCACGTAAGAGCAACTTAATATTAGATTTTATTCAATTAACAGCAATTTAATATAATTAAGCTTAGAGATTGCTATTTTATAGGGAGGATCGTAGATATGGGGCTGCGTTCTCGATAGCTTCATTGATTTCTGCTTCAAATATATGCATAGCAGCCGGCGGCAAACATACTGGAACCACTATGCCCTCCACCCCACTTCTGTTACGATAAGGGATGAGGAAGCTTGCCAAGCCCGCCATTGCCGCTGGTCCCACTCCACCTTGTGCTGGCCCGGCGTAGGCTGCTCTTCCCCACCCCAAATCCACATCTCCAAACCCGATCTTAGTACAGTCCGAGACCGCATAGGTGCCCACCACTGTGAAGAGAGGGCGCCCTCTCAACTCCATCAAATCTATCACTGATCGCATGTACTCGCCATTCACGCTCATTTTCGCTTGGCGGATCAACTTCACAGCGAAGGACAACGGTTTGGTTGCCAGCTCTCCTGCGGTCGTCTTAGCGCACGGGAAAATGATCGCATTACCGTAGAAGTTTTCGGGAATCGGCGGGTCGAATCTCGCTCGGCCATCCAGCATGAATATGAACCGAACTTCCTGCTCAGAGGGCAGTTGGAGAGCCCTCGTTCTCGAACGCCACAAACAGGCCGATAGAACTTCAAAGGTCGGGCACTTGCCTTGCCCTACTGCTTGTCTCTTCAGCGACTCGATCTCCTTCGGCCCGAAAAAGAATGAACTCTGCCTCATCTCCTTCACGTTCGCCATCTGCCCGTCTTTGTCTTCGATTTGATCATATTCGTAGTGGGGGAATTTAACTGTGGGATTCGTCCGCGGTCGGAGGATTTCTCTTTCCCAGACTGGACGAACCGAAGGCCTCGCAGCCCCTCTCGCCATTTCGCCGAGAGCTTTCAAGAATTGAACGAGGCCAAGCGCGTCGCTCATGGTGTGATTCAAACGAAGGGCGAAAATGAACCCTCCGCATCTCAACCGCGTTACCTGAAATATCGTGATAAGCAACACGTTAAAAAAACATAATTTCGACTGGAATATGAATTGCGTTCATCAAAGAATGAGTTATCAATTAACCTGAATGAGGAGGAGGGGAGAATTGGTAATAGTTTCCGAGCCCGGCACATCATGCAGCAGATCAGCCAAGCAGGGGAAAGGTGGGTGCAGGTCTCCGAATTCCTCCATGGAAACGTCGGCATCAGCTTCCACAAACAGCACGCCTTCGCTCGTGCAGTCCACGAGGAGCTTACCGAAGGGCGCTTCTCTCAATCTTCCGGCAAAAGGATAGTAAAACACCAAAACCTTCGCCAGCGCCTCTCTGATAACTTTGGCGGGATCCTCACCTTTTTTCGACGGATCGAACCGATAGAATTGAAGGTTGGGAATATGAAATCTGAGAGACAGTTGATCATCTAGATTGGAAAGGTATAGCAACCCTTTGGGAGTAGGCAGGAGAGGATCGACAAGGATAGCCGGCTTTCTGGTGACCTTCATATTCAGAGCAGCCATGAAAACAAAGCTGTGGAGAATCAATGAAAGGCTATGAAGCGAGCACGCAATCGAAGATGGATGAGACGCTGAAGCCTGCGTTTGGTGAGATATATATAAATCGAAGCCCGCCTTTTTCTACTGATGTGACCAGTATAACGAATACCATCCGCCATGACAGACTAAACATGAAAGATGTACAACAAAGGTGACGTCATATGTTTTTTATGGAATTGGATTCTTAAATTTTTATTTTTATAATAGTTTTTTTTTTAAATTCAAGGAAATGGTATGGATCTGATTTTTTCTAAATTTTCTAGAATATTAGTATAATATTTAGAGTGATATATAAGTCAAAAGTTAAAATTATGAACATTTTTTTAATTAAATTTATTAATTAAAAAAATTTCATGTAAAATACTATTATATAAATTCAATTATGGTTGTTTTTTTAAGTATGTGGCATTATAAGTCATAGTATTAGCACATAGTATTGTATATATGTTAAATTTTATATAGAATATTTGCACTTATATACATAAGTCAAAGTCAAAATTGAAATTTATTTTCAAAGTAATTATTTTTTATTAATTAAAAAATTCTCATGTGAAAGAGTATTATATAAAGTCAATTATGTGTTTTTCACATATGTGGTATTGATAAGTCATAGTATTAGCTCATCATATTGTAACAAAGACTATTTAGAAAGTTGAAATTTATGAACAAAGTAATTATTTTTTTTTTTTTTTTTTTTTAATTAAATTTGTTAACTAAAAAAATTTCATGTGAAAGAGTATTATATAAAGTCAATTAAGGTTTTTCCAAATATGTAATAATGATAAACCATATTATTAACCAATAGTAGTGTATCCATGTCAAATTTTCTAGAATATTTATAAGTATATACATAAGTCAAAAGTTGAAATTTACCTTTAAAGTAATTTTTTTTGTTTTTGTTTTATTAATTTAATAATTAAAAAATTCTCATGTGAAATAGTATCATATAAAGTCAATTATGGTAATTATTTATTTATTTTTAATTATACTTATTAATTAAAAATTTCTCATGTTAAATAGTGTCATATAAAGTCAATTATGGTTTTTTCAGGTATGTGGTATTGATAAGCCATAGTATTAGCCCATGGTATTGTAACAAAGACTATTTAGAAATTAAGAATCTTCATGATAAAGTAAGGGTAAGTCTTTAATCCGTTGTGCAAGTGATTAAGTGGATGGTAGAAATTTAATTTACATAATATTTTAAAATAGTTTTAATAATAGATATTTAATTTACAAAATATTTTAGTAGATGAAAACTTGAGATTTATTTCAAAAATAGTTATACTCCTTCAACATTTTTAATTAAATTGATTAATTTAAAAAATGACATATTCATGTCATATAAATATGAGTTGTGTTTTTTTTGGCATGTAGTATTACTAAGTCATGAGATTGACCTTTGATATTGCGACAAAGTCTATTTATCATAATAAATTTTATGATATAGTTTTAATAATAGATATTTAATTTACAAAATATTTTAGAATATTTTTCGATGTAGTAATAGGTGAAAACTTGAGATTTATTTCAAAAGTAGTTATACTCCTTCAACATTTTTAATTAAATTGATTAATTAAAAAATGTCATATTCATGTCATACAAATATGAGTTATGTTTTTTTTGGCATGTGGCATTACTAATCATGAGATTGACCTTTGATATTGCGACAAAGTCTATTTATCATAAGAATTTTTATATATATATATATATATATATATATATATATATATATATATATATTTATATTCTTTTTCTATTAATAACACAAATCATTTAAAATAAAATTATAATTTAGTTAAGTTTTATGAATTTTTAAAAATTTGGCAATGTGAAATATATCATGAGCTAAATGTTTTCATACTTATAAAAATCATAAATTTGAAATATAAATACTAATTGAGCCGAGAGGCTCATTCTACAACCCAAAGAGATGTGTAAAGTATGCCCATGTTCAAATTGGAATTGACATGTGCCCCTTTTGATATATATATATATATATATATATATATATATATATATAATGACAAATATAATAAAAAACAAAAATGAATATAATTATTTAGTTTTTAATTAAAAGTATTATAAAATATCATAATCTCACTTTATGTCCATACTAAGAAGAAGTTGTAAAAATATTTCGCTCACTCTCGACCATAAATAAAATATATAATAAAAAAACAAAAATGAATATACATGTTTAGTTTGTTTAATTAAAAGTATAATAAAACATCAATAATCTCACTTTATGACCATACTAAGAAGTGGTAAAAATATTTAACTTTCACTCTCAACCATAAATAAAATATTTTGATGTCAATATTAATCAACATAATCTTATATGATCAACTTTATATAGAAATAAAGTAGTTAAAAGTTTAAAAAGATATATATATATATTAATTGAATTTCTTTTTTAGTTTATTTTTTATATATATATAGGATCAACGTGTAGACATTTTATTCAAATTTTTAACTCTAACATAAGTTTTCATCTCAGGAGATTTGATCCCTCTCAGTTCTTACTAGATCCATGATTAAGATGGATCTTGTTAATAACAACTTATGTTAACCACTTTTAATGATAACTTAATCACGTTTCTAACAAGATCTAAGAGGGATCAAAACTTTTGAGTTGAAAACTTCGCAAAATTTGAATAAAATATTTTCATTTTGATCTTCTAGTATATATAGAGAGAGAGACCATTTGTAATTTCACCTTCTAATTTTTCATTGTTTATGTTGCATTTTTTAATGTATAAAATGGATCAAAATTTACATGGGCATAGTAGTGAGATTGCTTAAAATGTTTCACCTACTAGTATAGATCCATTTTAAGCACAAATTTAAAATCAATAGAGAGGGATCAAATTTCTTCAGGTGAAAACTTAGTTTAGAGTGCAACAAACAATATGTAGTTTTTCATTGTTTAAATTGTATTTTTGAATGCTATAGAGATTGCAAAATATGTACATTGAAATGATTTTTTATTATTAATATATTTTTAAGTATATGTCAATATTAATTCATATTAAAATATTGTATTCACAACCCCCATTGCATATTTTATTCTATACAATTTTTATATATTTTTTAAGATGTCAACTCCAAGTTGAGCACTGACATACTTACAATCATCATACTACGATGCAAAATGACCCCCCTATCGACTCAATAGTTTATTTATTTATTATTTTATTTTATTTTTTCAGTTGCTTTATATAATGTATATATAGTTTTTAACGCTATATATAGTTTTTACCGATCCTTCATAGTATGGACATAGAATGAGATTATTGATGTTTATTATACTTTTAATCAAACAAACCAAATACATATATTTATTTTAGATATCATGTTTTGGGATTCAACTGCTTTAAGTAAGTCATTCATCTATGACCATTTCCATGAGAGGTAGTCGTAATTTCTCTCATCATTTTGAATAGTCCACTTAACACTCATTGCATGGGTGATGCTCACAAGGGTGAAGAAGTGGGATTGAAACTAGTGAAAATAAATCACATAGTGTCAATCATCACTGATATATTCATTTTTATTTTTTTATTATATATATATATATGGTTGAGAATGAGTAAAATATTTTTACTACTTGATGTTTTATAATACTTTTAATTAAATAAACCAAACATTTTTATTCATTTTTATTTTTATCATATCTATTTTATATATATATAGAAGCACACATGTCAACTCCAAGTTAAACACGGAATATCATACTAGGTTGTAGAATCATGAGAATTTGGGCTCAACAACCACATTATCAAAATATATCTATGTAGCGTTTTAAAAAAAAAAAAAAAAAAAAAATTAATACTTACCTACCTTAACAATAACAAATTAAAAAAATACTCGATGTAGCATTTTAAATTTAAAAAAAAAATAAAAAAAAAATAATACTTACCTACCTTAACAATAACAAATTAAAAAATAGTCATAAAAATATTTGTATATCTTTCAAAAATAAATACTTCAATTTCCAGTTTAATTTCACAGAGAGATAATGTAATTAGTTTAATTTCACAGAGAGATAATGTAATTAATGCACAATTTCCTCATTATTTAATATGGAGCGGAAAAGTGGTATTTAAAATATTATGCTAAGAAGCTAATAGACAATAATGACCTTTGCAGTGGAATCTGGTGATACAATTTTAGGTGAGATTGTGAATTTTTGTTGTTCAAAATACTCTTTTGAATACATAAATAGATTAAAAAACCCTATGACACTCAAATTTTGTAGATTAAATGACTTATTTGGATTCTTAAAAAATTGTAGATTAAACAACTTGATCTTGTGATTCTTAAAAATCTCCGCTTAATATTGAGTAAAATTAATCGTAAAAAAATACAAAAAAAGATTGTGTAATTTAACTTCCTTTTGTTAGGATATTCCGACACATAGGAAATACTTAAGTATAACTTGGTCTAGTGTGGAGTTAGGTAAAATGTGTTTCTTTACTATGTACTCTTGTAACTTACAATCCGACGGTCACGAGATGTAGTGATCCGACAATTCATTCTCTCTCCTCGGTATTACCGACACTTGATCCGTGGCTTAACACCCGATTGGTCCATGATCTCTATTTAAAGAGCATGGGGGGTCATTTTTAAGGTAATCGTTCATGAGAGAAGCTTATGTAAATTTTCATTCTTTTATTAATAAATTGCCTGAAGTGGCCGCGTTGGCTCAGGCCGTGGACTGTTTCCCTCTTTAAGGGTTTTAACCACATCAACAATACTGGTGTATTGATTTGTGATATGTTTGTGAGTGGTGTCATTTGGTGTTCTGTCTGAGGAACTTACCCTGTAAATTCCTACATGGTATCAGAGCTATTTGAAGGTTGCATCTGTTGGTAATCCAAATCTAAAGCCGGTAGAACTGCATCCAACTACCGTTTCCTAGATCTACTATTTCTGACTGCTCTATTGTGTTAGGAGCATCTGTTCCAGTGAGGAACCCCTTTCGTTTCACGCGAAAAGGTTATGGTAGCCCTAGCTACGTCATTTTTAAGATCTGAAGGTATATAGTGTTTATTTGTAGTTTCTAGTTATTTTCTCTCTATTTATTTCGGTTTATACCTTTCATTTCTACGTATGCTCTTTGCCCCGCGACTCTGTGCATCTGGGCAAATCAGAAACAGAGAGGAACGATTTTTCTCATGCGTATGCTCTTTTTTGCCGTGCCTTAATGTGATCTCGAAAATCAGAAACATTGAGGAAAATATATAGTTTCGGCTAAAGCTAACTTCAAGTCGGAAGGTTTTTTTTTTTCTTGTATGTCCGTGTTGGGTTTTGTGTTTTTTGTTTTGTAGGGAAAAAAGAGCTTTCTCAAGTAAGCACGCAGCCCAAAGCTTCAGTGACTTAAAAAAAAAAAAAACCCTTCCTCTTTTCCAAAATTTAGTAACCTTTTAATCTGGCTCACTTGGTCCAAAGCTACTTTATGAGAATAGAGGTCTTGAGTTCAAGTCTTTCTTGGTCCAAAGCTACTTTATTAGATTAAGTTTGGAAAGGGGGGGATTTTTTTTAATATAACATTATCATTCATTTCCACACATTCCGCACTTTGTCAGCATCTTCAACAACTTTTCTTCAAAAAGCCATAACTTCTTCATCCGGAAGCCATTTTCAGAGCCGTTTTTTTTTTAATCAGCCTATTTTTTTCGAGATCTTTCCATTGGAACACTTATTTTCAGCATATACAGCTTCAGTTTCTATTAAAATGGAAAGTCCATGCCAAGTTATTCTTGACAGCACCAACTACTTCCAATGGTGGTCCTACATTGTGGATTTACTTAGAAGTAAAGGTCTTTACAGAATAGCCTCAGGCCAAGAAACCAAACCGAAAGATGAAGATAAGGCAGCCAAATGGGAAAATAGGCAAGATCAAGCACGTGGGTTGATAGGGATGTCTATTTCTCCAGACCTTAGATTCCATATCGCAGAACTTGATACTCCTAATGAAGCAATGAAATAGATCACTAAAGTTTTTGGAATTAAAAATGAACTTAGAGCCCATCAACTTGAAAATGAGTTGCTTACATTGGACCCAATAATTTTCCTTCCATTGAAGAATTTCTGTCCAAGTTCAAGACCCTTAGACTTCTCTTGGAAGGTGTTAAGGTTAAGAAAGAAGATGGTAACCTTATCTATTCCATTCTTACTAAGTTGGGACCAGCCTACTCTGTGTTTGTTTCCACCTTCCATTCTATAAGAGAAGCCTTCATTTCTCAAGGACAAGCCTACAAGTCCCCTTCCTTTGATTCCTTTTGTGATTCTTTAATAAGAGAACAAGAAAAACTCTTACACCTTGGTCTTCTTAATCTTGGAAACTCTTCTAAGAAAGCCTTAGCCACCCAGCAGCAACCAAATTCAAATAATCCTAAGAAGCCGTATCCTAAAAAGAATGGTCCTAAACCAAACAAGGGTCCTAAGCAATTTCAGCCTCAAAATGAAAAATCATTTCAACAAAATGATAAGGCAAATAAAAACAAAGGGAAGAAGATTGATAGACATTGCCACTTTTGTAACTGATATGGCCACTTAGAATCCAATTGCTTTAAGAAGATGGAAGCCTTTGAAGCAGCAATGAAGAAGCATAACATCCATTTGGAGCACTCTTCAACTTCAACTTCATGTTTAGGAATAACACTTTCTGGATGTGGTTGTCAAACATCTCGGTCTGGATATGCACTAAATGTATCTTCTTCTTCTAATTCTCATGAGTGGTTCATTGATTATGGAACTTATTATCACATGGCCAAAAACAAAGCCATGCTTTCTTCTTTAAATTATTGTAACACCAAAAATATATATGTTGGTGATGATATATTTCTTAGTGTTGTAGGAACTGGAACTGTTCATATAGACAATGGTCAATTTAATGATGTATTATGTGTTCCAACCTTATCCTGCAACCTTCTATCTGTATATCAGATAACTCATTCAAGTGAAGGTAAATTCGTTGATTTTTCATCTCACGATGTTGTAATTAAGGACCTAAGAGATCCTAGACAGATTTTAGCCACTAGCATTGCTGATGATTCTAAAGGGAGCGATAGTTTAAGAAGTATACCCAAGTGCCAAAATGAACTCTATCCACCTTGTTCTTTCCCTTGCTACCTCTTTCAAATGGGAAGTCCATCAGATGGATGTTAAATCTGCCTTCTTGCATGGGGACTTGCATGAAGAAATATATATGGAACAACCTACTGGCTTTATACAAACAAACTCCAGCCTTGTATGTCGGCTTAAGAAATCCCTTTATGGTCTCAAGCAAGCTCCTCGGGCTTGGTATGCCAAAATGGATAGCTTTCTTTTAGAAACTGCTTTTCTAGGTGTCATTCTGATAATACTGTCTACACCAAGAAAATGGGCAAGTCACTTATCATTCTTATTCTTTATGTTGATGATCTTATCCTCACTGGTAGTGATCCCAACCTTATAAACCATGTGAAGTCCAGCCTTAAAAAGAAGTTTGAAATGACAGACTTAGGACACTTGCATTATTTTCTTGGTCTTCAAGTCTTGCAATCCAAGGAAGGTATTTCCCTTTCCCAGTCCAAGTATGCCTGTGATCTTCTATGCCATTTTCACATGGAAGACTGTAAATCAACCCCTTCTCCCTTTCAGTCTGGAGCCAAACTTTCAGTCACTTGTACTTCCCCTGAAGTTGATGCTACCTTATACCGTCAACTTGTAGGAAAATTTTTGTATCTGACCCATACTCGTCCTGACCTTTCCTTTGCTGCTGGCCTTATTGCTCGGTTTATGCAAAACCCACATGAAAGTCATTGGAAAGCAGCTAAAAGAACACTTCGTTATGTTCGAGGTACAATCCAGTTTGGGATTCATTACAGTGCAGAAGCATCTCCTCTATTGGTTGGTTTCACTGATTCTGATTGGGCTGTGACCCTTATGATCGAAAGTCTACTGCAAGTTATGTGTTCACTCTTGGTTCAGGACCTATTACATGGACTTGCAAGAAACAAAGTGCCATTTCTCTTTCTTCAGCAGAAGCAGAGTATCGTGGTGCCGTAGAAGCTAGTAAGGAAGCCCTGTGGCTTCGTCAGATCCTGTCAGAGTTTGGCTTTCAGCATCAGCATCTGACTACACTTTGGTGTGATAATCAAAGTGCCATTCAACTATGCAAAGATCCAGTCCAACATCAGCGTAGCAAACACATTGAACTGCACATGCACTTCATCAGAAAGCTCATTCACGACCATGTTCTTGAAGTACAATATTGTTCAACATATGATCAAGTTGCAGACATCTTTACAAAGGCTCTCACGGATGCGAAGTTTACTAAACTTCGATTTATGGTTGGAGTTCAAGAAGTTGTCACTAAGGGGGGATAGGCTCTAATGCCTCTTTCCTTCTCCTGTTGTGTTATATTTGTACATCCTTCAATCCTATCCCAAGTTGTTCTTAGGGGGGATGTTAGGATATTCTGACACATAGGAAATAGTTAAGTATAACTTGGTCTAGTGTAGATTTAGGTAAAGTGTGTTTCTTTACTATGTACTTTTGTAACTTAAAATCCGACAGTCACGATATGTAGTGATCCGACGGTTCATTCTCTCCTCGACATTACCGACACTTGATATGTGGCTTATCACCCGATTGGTCCATGATCTATATTTAAAGAGCATGGAAGGTCATTTGTAGGGTAACTGTTCATGAGAGAAGCTTATGTAAATTTTCATTCTTTTATTAATAAATTGCCTGAAGTGGCTGCGTTGGCTCAGGCCGTGGACTGTTTCCCTCTTTGAGGGTTTTAACCACGTCAACAATACTGGTGTATTGATTTGTGATCTGTTTGTGAGCGGTGTGCTTTGGTGTTCTGTCTGAGGAACTTACCCTGTAAATTCCTACACCTTTTTTTAAATTAACAATTGGAAGTGAAAAATGCATTAAAAAAAAACCATATATAATTCATTTTCTCTTCAATTAACATGCGATATTTTAAAAAATATATTAATAACAAAAAATATTTAATATCAATCCTAAATAAAAATATTTCTAAAAAACATTCTAATATTAATCATAAATTGGGATGGAAAATTTTGAGACAAAAGACACTGAAGGCTGCATTTGTTGAAACTTTTTATAAGGGTCATAGAGTTAAAACTAGCAATTGCATTGAGAGATGCAAAGGAACTCCGATAAGAGGAGTCAGGGAATGTGGAAGAAAAATAACAAGTGAAATATATTGACAATGAAATACAATCAAAATTTGAGTTTCTCATATTTTTTAAAATGGTATGAAATAAATTCTCGAGAAAAAAACACAGTAAAATCACACCTTCTAGCTAGGTATTCCCTCTTAAGGGTTTTTTAAGAAAATTAGGTATTCCCTCTTAAGGTTTTTTACAAAAATTTTGTCTACTGTGGATGGTGTGTGTGTGTTTTTCTATTTTTTGTTTTCAATTAATTAAGTAGAAAATCAACTAACTAAAGAATCTGGAATAGGAAAAATTAACAATAAACATTTCGCTGATTTTTTGAGATTTGACAAACAATTCCAATGGAATATCTACACCAATTTGTGGATCATATGAATATTGTTCATACAAAGGCGCAAACAAAAAGGTTGAGTTTTTAGTTTTATAGACCTTTCTTCATTTTGCAAGCAAGTAGGGACTATCCAGATTCTTTCCCCTCTACTTTAGGAAATTCAAAATATTCTTCTATATTTTTCAATGGTACTCTTTCAAGCATAACAACAAAGATTATATCAAGAGGTAGATGAATTATGAGATGAAGCATTGGAATTATAACCTAGCCTTTTTTGTTTCTAGGAGTATTGGGATAGCTAAGAGCTCATCATTTTTTTGTATCTATTTGATGTGCAAATGTTTCAGAGATGTTTCTTGAAACAGGTGGTTAAGCATCAACTTTTGTTATCATTATGGAAATGTTTTTTGTTTTGTTAATAAAAATGGTGAATTTAATGTCATAATTATAGTGATTATTTGGACTTTTAGGAAGTGACTCTTTAGATATTAAATTTTGATGAGTCATTCTAATAGTAACATGTATATTATCCATATATATATTCTTTGTATTTAACATTCAAGATGAGAAAGATTAATTTCTACATTATCATCTTCCCAAACTAAATTTTTCCATCACTCTAAATCTTCAATATTAAACACTATTTATTGATATATGGAGTTCTTATATTTGTTGTAACATCCTCCGCTCATTGTTATCATTATTTTTTATGACTCCAAAAAAAGTTACCTATACTGAAAATGTTGTTTCTATAATAAAATTGCAAGCAGGATTACTGAGTCTCATTTTTATTATTTGAAGATCTCTTTGATTTGGTTGTATATTTCATTATTCCATTTTTGCAAACCAATTTCATTGGGAATTTGGTATCTGGATGAATTAGACATTGTTATAGGCTTGTAAACAATCTCGTTAGGATAGGGTTATCCTTCTCAATGACCTCTGATGAAATGAGTAAACAAGAAATGGAAGGTTAGGAGTAGAGCATGCCTGCAAAAGTGGGGAACTCGATGCTTTCGTGACATTATGACAAGGAGGGTGTTATGGCGGGAAAGAGAGTTTGGATTTGTTAAGAGGGGTGGGTTGGGTATATGCAATTTTAAACCCTAAACCAACTAAGGATGTAATTTTGCTTCCGAATTAGTTACCTTGTTAATAACACATAAAGAGTGGGTACCCTCACAACCCGTTGACAAGTTAAAAGTTTGATGAGTTTGTTGAGATTAGAATGGTAGTTTTCAAGTCTCAAATTGTTTTAATTGATAAGACATGATGAAGACATTATGAAAATTGATCCATTTAATCTTTATATAATATGTATTCTATATATGGACAATGAAATACAAGGGAAATTTGAGTTTCTATATATCTTCTAAAGAATGTAGCGGGAGGTTAAATTTAAGAAGAAAGTTACACTAACATAAATGTCCCAGAACAATGAAAATCCTTTGCAAGCAAAAGGTACATATTAGAGGAGTTCAATTTCTTTGGGGTTTTTTAAAATGTCATGAAATAAATTACGAACATGAAAGTTATGAGGTATTTGTCATCTAAAGATATCACTAACACTAGGGAGAAATGCATTTTATCAGTAAGTTATTGTAAAGATGAGAAAAAATAATTTATGGATAGAATTGTTGTATCAATTAATGTTGTGAAAGTACTTGTGAAAAACTCTGTGATTGGGACAACTGACTCGGACGTTCCTTTTAACAAAGCTTAGCATCTCTTTGAAAAGGTTGTCGGATGAATATGTCATTTATATAGAATAGTCCTTTGCAAAAGGATTGAAATATGAGTTAAGATGGCTCTCCTGAAATCGACAAATGGTTCATCATCTTTGAATTTTTTTTATTAATAGTTTTGTTAAAATGTAATTATGTCAATATTCTTAATCATAGGGAGTGTTTGGCATGGACCAATAAAACAACACTCGATGAATTTTTTAATATGACATCAACAACTTAGGAGTTTATACTGTAACAACACAACAAAGTGGTTAATGGTCACGGGGGCTTCACTAGGGGAGCAATACCATAACACGTGGGTTCATATTGGGGGATATTTATTGAGGAAAAAATGATATAATATATTGGGGGATATATAGCGGGGTTAAAGGTTTTTTATATTGGCAGGTATAAAAAATGGAGCTCAATGTTAATGAAAAATTATAAAGGGTATAAAAAAATGCTAATGAAAAAATAGATGCCTACAATATCTAGTGAAAGTAGGGGTTTTTTAAATTGGGAAGATGTATTGGGATTGTATTGGTAGGGGGTTAAATAATGTGATTTTTAGATGTATTTTGAAATATGTAGTCAAATTAGGGATATTGTTTAGTATGCCACGAACGCACATGATATTCAATAGGTTCATTGAGTGAAGCCCCTGTGTTAATGGTCCTTTCCATATATAATAGTCAAGCTCAACATTTTATAGTATGGATCGTTTCTTATGTTGCATTCCAATGTTGCCATAATTTAGGATCTAATCATAATACATTGATATTTATGTTGTTTAAAATTAAGGAATGTGACAATAAAAAATCCCAAGTCTTGAACATGATGAGGAAGGTATTTAAAGACAAAATAAATGTCTTATGCGGAGAAAATTGTATGGTGGCTATATATGTACTAGCCACCACATGCATGGGTAATCTAAAGTATTAGGTTTTCACATGCATGCTAGGTGTAAGGTTTTCTATGATAAAAGGTTTCTCTCAAGGATAAAGGTTGTTGCATGTCGAGTAATGATTACCATGTTTCTTTACAAGGCATCTACGTTAAGAATGGAGGCCATATGAAGCTTTCACCTAGATGCTTGGATATGATTCTTTATGGATTGAGTAGGTGTGGATGCAATAGGGTTGATCTATCCTAGTGTGAAATTTGCAATGTGCATGTGAAATGATTTTGCTAATATGCATATGTCTTGAAGTGTAAGGGAGAAATGTAGGGTAGTTATACACTTGGGAGTAAGGGTAAAGGGAAATTCTTGGGTTTGTTCTGGCAAAGGAATGTTTATAGATTCATTGAATTTTGATTGCCTCTTTACTTGTATAGTGGAGAAGGTCTTGTAGAAATATGATGTAGAGTTGCAAATGCTCAAAAAGTTTGATCTAAAATCAAAAGACACAATCCTACTCTACTGATTTTTGGAATTCAATTTACAATTTAGAACAACAATCGCACACATGCAATATGAAATAACACACATGAATAATGTTTTTCCTGGAGAAAGCAACTTCTAAAACCACTTATGTTGATTGCATTAATCAGATGAATAGATATGTATTACAAGTGAATAACATATCTCTTTGCTAAATGAGAAGCTCTGACCCAGACTTAGTCAAATTCTGTGTCAGCTTCAACCCCTATTTCCTTGCACAATTCATGAGGAATTAGGCCCCTATTATTTAGGAATTTTCCTCCAATTGACTGCATAATTCCCAAGGTTGATCATTTAGTTACGTGCAACACTTGTACACTCAAGACTATTCTACAATTGATGTTACACTGCCTTGGAATCTCCAGCACAGCTGGGGAACTCGAATTCTCTGCATGCACTAGCTATTTTGAGCTAATTGAACAGTTAACTGGATTACTGAGTAAGGCTGTTGTCCGACTGCACAAGTGACCTTCCACTAGTTCTATCAACTTTAAGAACTAGTTTAACTGAAAACAACTTGAAATAACTGACCAAAGCTTCATTAATGGAACATTTTTTAAGTTTTTTTGTGAATAAATAGAAATACAAGAAAAAATACTTCTTTGTGAGTAAATAGAAATGCAAAAATCAATACGCCAAAATATCCTCTGCTTATCCTTTTTCAAACTAGAAATTCGAATTGATTAACCACTCATGCTTATCCTTTTTCAAATTAGAAATCTCGGATTGATTAACCACTCATGTGAATACGCTCACTAGTATTATTGATCCAAATAATGACTTCAAAGTAAGTGGGTTTGCTGTTGTCTTTGTTTTCAATGCTAGAAAATAAGAAACTCTAACCACTTTTGAAGTGGTTGTCAGGGAACCCTACTCAAGTTCCTCAGCCTCAATGTGTCGAAGTCCCTATCAAAATGCAGACGAGAGAAGTATAAGGATTCATTGAAGGATGGTATGAATTCAATTCAGTTTCTCACTTATTTATATGCTTGCTTTCTTGAACTCACATGTATGTTCAATGATTTTTATAATATTGATTTGTTTTCTTATTTATTTATATGCTTGGTTTCTTGAACTCACATGTATGTTCAATGATTTTTTAAATATTAATTTGTTTTTTTATTTAATATATTTGCAGCCTTGCTGCTTTGTGTTGTTGTGGGTTGTGCGAGACATGTTGTTGATGGCGAGGATTACATTTTTCCTGGCCTAAAATGAATGGGATTCTATGGATGTAAAATATTTAATAAATTAATCATGTTCTATGGTTACTGTAAATATATGATATTATTTGGTATTGAAGAGGGATATGTGTTTTCAGGTTCTATAAAAAAAATTAAGAGTTTATTATTGAAAAAGTTCTATGTAAGTTATTATTGAGGCAAACAATTGTGCTTACTGGATTATATCTGGTTGGAATTTATTTATTTATTTTTAAAAAAATAATTTTGGAAGTATTTAAAAAAATTTTTATGGTCAAAATGAATTCAACACCATAAAAAAAAAATCAAAATTCTGAAACTTAACAATTTAATCTAAATTTCTAAAAATTTCCATCAAATTTTATCAAAATTATACTCAAATTTCCACTATTTTCTAATAAAAAGTTCACCTTCTTAAACTACCCGTCATTAAACCATCTTCAAGTCATAAACTACCTGTCATGAAACCATTTGTAAGCCATATTTTTGTTTCCAAAGGAAATTTAGTGTGTTAACTTCAGTCTCTCTCTATCTGATAGCCTTAACATAATTAAATGGGATATTAGTTAATATTTGTTTGAATCGGAGTACTTTAGTTGCAACGGCTTATATGAGTTAATATTTGTTTGAATCAGAGTAATTTAGTTGTAAAGGCTTATAGATATTTTAATTATATCGTTGATATCTAATCAGTTTACAGTTATAAATAAAATTATGAGTGGGATAAATATTGTTTATATTTATAATTAAGATTATGAGTGGGATAAACATTGTAGGCTCTATATAAATATATAGATAGATATATAGATTAAAATTGTGTGGAAATTGAAAACAAAAGGTATTTTTATTTTATTTTATTTTTTCATGAATATTATTTTTTGTAAAGCACATAATTTTTATTTAACATAACTTTATTATGTGTGTTTTTCTAATCAATTTGTTTCTCTAATTTTGCCGCTCAAACAACACCCATATAAAATTGTTGTTCTTACTAAGAAAAATATGTTACTATTATATGAAATGATTATATTTTTATGCAAGTATCTTTATGATTTGTTAATAACACAACATCATCCATGTAAATTAACAAAACATAAACTCTTATTTATAATTACTTTCTTTATTCTTTATGATTTAATTTTCTAACTAATTTATATATAAGTCAAATAGGGGACACATTATTATTTAATTTCTATCTTACTCCTGATTTTGATTGGTCCTTCTAATTTTATCATCTATTGAAATCCTCAATTTTACAATTAACTTTTCATATATTAGAAATTAGCCCTTCTCCACTCTACTTGAACTCCTATTTTCTCCATCATTTTTCAAAGTGATTAGACCTAGTATGATAATTTAAAAAAAAAACTAATGAAGCAATAATAAATTTTGTTTCTTTAAATATTTTTCAAAGCATATTTAAAACATCAGCTACAAGACATGAGATGGTCAATGGTTGAATCCTTAGGCAAAAAGAAAACCAAGAAAAATCATTTTCTCCATCATTTTTCAAAGTTATTAGACATAGTATGATAACTTTTAGAAAAACCAATGAAGCATTAATCAATATTGTTTTTTTAATATTTTCAAAAACATATTTAAAACATCGACTACAAATTATGAAATGGTCAATCGATGAATGCTTAGGCCAAAGAAACCAAGAAAAATCTTTCACAATTTTCACCCTTTTAGTCCCTCAAAATTCTAGCATCATGTTAAAGAGTCATGCCAAATTCACCAACACTATGTGTATATTGCACTAAACAATTTGTAATTCAGATCTATAGGAATGTGATATTCATTTAGTTGTATACACACATAATATAAATGTGATTTGAAAAAGTGAATTAGAAGATTTTGTTTTTCTTGGAAAATATTAATGTGAAAGTTTGTCATATAAATATCAATACAATTATACTTCGTAAAACAATTTCATAAAATAATAATAATTTCCTAAAATAATAATAATAATCATGTTACCAATTTCTATATGAAAATTTTTATAGCAACATAATCTTTCAATTTCAATAATGAGAATACCTTGCCTTGAAACACTTTTTAAAAACAAATTTTCAACCTAACTTTTTGGATGAAACAAAAGGTATTGAGAATCAATGAAAAACTATGATGCAAGCACGCAATTGAAGATCAACAGAGAATCAACAAAGGCAGGGTGCAATGAGTTTCTGTTAAATTTCCATAAAGGAAATCTATATTCCATTAATGAAATATGATATTACATATATACATGAATATTGTCTCAAGATAAGAAAACTATCTTGGACACACAATCTTTGGTTGAGAGAATATCTCAACCACACACCAAATAGGGAAACCACTCCTATAGGATAGGAAAGAGAATATCTCAACACACACACTAACTAGGGAAACCACTCCTTTAGGATACGAAGAGACTCTTTACATAGAAAGTCACAACTGAGACAAGTAGGAATTAATATTCCAAGACTCAAAGATGTTTCGAGATGGGGAAGACGTTGAAGCCAACGTTTGGTGAGAATATATATAAATTGAAGCCAATTCTCATGTGATGTGACCAGTGCAACATGGGTTCATATGTTTATTATTTTGGAACGGGGGTTTTAAACTTCTAATTTAATTCTTAATAATTTGGATTGTTTTTATTTTATAATAGAGTTTTTAAAATTTTAATTTAAATATCAATTTAAATAGTGATTTAATTTCTACTTAAGATTTTAGAATATTTGTGATAATATTATGTCAAATTTTCTAGAAAATTCAAAGTGATATATAAATCAAAATTTGAGATTTATGTCCAAAGTAATTATTATTTTTTGTCATTTTAATTAAAGTGATAAATTAAAAAAAACTTATATAAATGTGTGTTATAGTTTTTTCGGGCATTGTGATATTGATAACCCATGCTGTTAGCTCATGGTATTGTAACAAGCATATTTAGAAATTAGGAATTTCCATGATAAAGTGAGGTAAGTGTTTTGATGTTTATTATGGATTGATTCCTATCATATTTACCAACCATTTAATTATATAGTTGGGCAAGTGATTAAGTGGGTGATAGAAATTTAATTTACCAAAAATTTTTATTTTTTAAATGAAATTTTGAAATTTATTTTAAAAGTAGTCATGCTCATAATCTTTTTAATTAAATTGATTAATTAAAAAATGTGGGGTTTTTGGCATTTGGTATTATTAAGCCATAAAATTGTTAACAAAGCCTATTTACAACTAAGAATTTGTACAATAAAATGGAAGTAATCTCTATAATTAAGAATTTTGTTATCTATATATGTGTGTGTGTATTATTTTCTCTAATTTAATAATAATAACCATTTAAAATAAAGTTGTAAATTTAGTTGGATTTTATGATTTTTTTAAAAATTTTTTGCAATGTGAAATGTATTATGAGTTAAATGTTTTCAATTTTATCAAAAGTTAAATTTATATGGTCTAAAACGGCCCTAATCCATTTACTCCACATTTATCAAATCCAACAAAAATATTAAATAGAATTAAAATGAATTAAACTTGTCTAATTATTAATTATAATTAATTATAAAAATAAAAATAAATCTAATTATTAATTTTATTTTATTTTTGCCACATCTACGCTTTTTTTATGCTTCAAGAAGGAAACATTACTCATTTATGAATTTCATTCACAGCAGGGTGGGGCCAAGCTACGACACATGGATACAACTACGGCAGCTACGGATACAAATACATATACAGATTAATACGACCATTTACAGTCATTACAGCCACATACGGCCATGGAAACCGCTACGCGCGCACGACAAAACGAATGACAGGCAACCCTCTCATTTTTCCACCCCACCAACTACGACGGAAAGACATGTGTGTTTTGGTAACGCTACGGCGCACGACAACAACGAATGACACGCAACGCTTCATTTTTCCACCCCACCAACTACGAAGGATAGACTTAAGCATGGTAAACAAGCTCATATGTTGGAAGCTTCGAGTTCATATCCTTTTTACACTTGGCACATGTTTGGGATTCGAGTCGCATCCACGACTTGGAGTGAACATGTTAGATCGATGGTGGCGATTCTTTCTAACTAGGTCAAGTAACTACCACCTGAGTGCTCTCTGACACAGTTTCATTTGCTCTGTCCTCAATAGGGTTTTGTTGTTGCTACCTCCAGAGTCTCCTTGATGTTTCTCCACTAAAATTTTTGTCACTAAGGCTCATAATTGGCACTAACATGTCGATATTAGTGTCGTTAACCAAAAAACTAAGGCATGTGACTTGAAATTGTCATTTGACTGGGCGCACTAGGGTTAATACAGTGGATTTCCTTCTCTCAGTCTATGATGTTTTTCTTATAGGCCATCGTT